>JAIOKQ010001013.1:9649544-10249544 GCA_020654165.1 Oryctes rhinoceros | reverse complement strand
GTATATTATTAGCTAACAATGAACCATTAACGCAGTCAACAGCAACAACACCTCGACTGGTATTCATAATATTGTAACAAGAAGTCATCATTATATTGTCTTGGGATTCGTTCCATATTTCCTCTCCAGTTTCCAATTCTAGCGCCCTTTGGCATTGCGACAAATAAACCTTATCCCCGCTGAGCAAAATGACGTTCTTATTACGTGTTGGAATATCAACACATCTTCGATCACAGTTGTATGGTACGCGAATTTTCTCGCAGGTACCTCGTTTACAATTAAATAAACCATCTAGATCTATACAGGTTATTTTACCACGACGACCCGAGCATTTTAAGGGCGGATCTGTTTCTGTAAAGATGCATTCGAATGCATCTGTTATATTTATACACATCCCTTGGGTACAATTAAAAGTTCCCGTTAAATTTTTACACTCATCCGCTATACATCGACTTCGTTTTGCGTTCTCCTGGTCGATTCCATAGCAGGTTTTATTGGCAGTATTGGTGCAATTTGCTAACAGCAACGAGGAACCATTATGTCTAAGATTAACGTAGATTTGCAAACAAGGCCCCGATGTTTTGCTTAAGCACCATTCTCCACATGAGCCCCAATCGCAATTTTCTACATTGACTGCCCTTGTGGTGGTGCACATTACCGGTTCTTCGGTGATTCCAGATTGAAAAACGCGCGAAGATGGTACATAGATGGCAACCGTTAAATACACTATAGCCACACTGCTTAAAACTAGAGTCATTTGACATAAACATATTGTTCCACATATTCTACCGTCTTGTGGAGGTATAATCAGCTGTTCAACGGGTATAGGTTTCTTTTTGGGCATTTTTGCAAACACTATTCTTGCTCTTGCATGTCAACTACTGGTTAAAATCGGTGCTGCATGCGTCATAGATAGCGCTCATTGCCGGAAGGATCAATACAGCACTGCGGTTCGCGAATCAATAGCAACATACGTCACAACGAATGGAATTGACATCTATCTCTAATCATATCATATTATGGGATATCAACATATGTAGAACGGTTATAATGAGAGAATACTTACATTTGTTAAAAAATTAATTTTTACACAGCCAAAGTTTGCGTCCAAATTCAACGTATTATAATCACGTCTGAGCTAGTACAGCTTAGGGAGACATCTGGCGTAGGTCGGTGTAGAAATCGATATTACATTTGTAGACTGCAGTATTCTGAACAACATGTCATATCGTAGTACTCCATAATGCCTATCGTCTGATCATTTATCCAGAGTTCGTGGTCGTGTGTGATTAAAAAGTAAAGTAAAAACATAATTCTTACGCGATAATGTAAAGTTGATTTGGGGCCCGAGCCACACGATCAAGCAGTGTGAATGCAGATGGTGGGGTACAAGTTTGAGGCAGTGCTTGCACCGCGAAAATGGGCGAGCAAGAACCAGAGGAACAAACTTGGAAACAGAAGATCCTATTCTACATCACAGCATTTTTCGTGCTTCTCGGTACGTTCAGCTTATTCGCGTTTTTATTTCTCGTGCCTTTTGTCATTGATCCCGCCTTTACTACGATCTTTATGGAATTCGATGAATCCCCAGCTTTGTGCGTGACAGTTGACACCGAAAGAAGGCAGGGTGCTTCGAATTGCACTTGGACATCGTGTCGAGAAGGTTGCACGAAGGAAATTTACCAATGTACTCAGATTCGCGTTAATTATAAGAGGAACGCCACTGAAAATGACACAATTACGACCACGGAGCCTATCTTCACGAGACAGGAAAGGGCATTGAGGGATGATTATGACTACATGTTCGATAAGAAGGAATTGGAGGAAGATTATTTAAATGAAGTTGAACCAACTGGTCTGATGGGAGATAATTCGGAATGGTATTATACAGGAGCCAAGCTATTCCCGAACGTAAAAGGTTGCGGTTATCCGCCAATGCTCAATTGTAGTATTTTTTACAAGACCTACCAAGATCTGGGTACAAACTTCACTTGCTATTATAGCCGTGTGGACCCTGGTTTAGTGATAAGTCATCTGGACATGTGGCAAGTGTATATGAATCTGGTGTATGCTATGGCAATCCCTATCCCGTCCTTTATTTTATCCGTCATATATCTAACGTTTGCGTACTTTCTAATATACAATGACGATGAGGAAAAAGCTCCGTTGAAGAATAACGCTGAAGAAATGGACGTGGGTGACGAAAATGTCCCAGAAACCATTCTCCAGCCTACTAGCGAAAGATTGACGCCAGCTAGCGAAGCATTCAGAGAAGATTTGGCTGGATTTGGACACCATTTCAAGGTTGCCATGGCTGACGAATTAAGCAAGGAAAGCTTGGCCGACGGGGTTGCTAATTCTATATCGATACAAGGGTGAGTTTTTATAGAACCTTTATTTAGGTACCCTAAAACCACATTCTTTTTTTCTTTTCTTTATAGGCATATTGAGCGAACTATAACAACAAGCATTTCTGTAACGGCAGGGCCAATAGCAGACATCTAATTTTGTAGCTGCGCCTTATTTATAAGTGTTTCATTTTATACACTTCAAATATCGCTTTAGGACAAGTGTGTCGCTTATATGATATATTCTTATAAATACGTATATAGTTTTTTCCTCTAAATACTGTCAGCCAAAAAAAAGATCATATAATAAGGCTTGCACTTGCACTAATGTGTAGTAAATAAAATAATTGATCTGTTCAATAAGGATATTAAACGTTGGCACCTACACCAAATAATGCATTTGTACGCAATTTAATATTGAAATTCAACGTTTAACGTTCATATTACAGTTTTTTCGCACAAGATAACATTAAAACAAACAAATATAATTATATGGCAGCACAAGCGTAAGAAGTTAGTTCGATAAAAAAGTATAATGAAATACTTAATAAAATAAAAAATTAATAAAGTAAGAAAAATACACTTGCAGTCCAATTTATTCTAAAAAAAATTATAAAAAATAGAGAATACTATAATTGTAAATAAGGTAGTCTGCTCAAGGATGGTAACGCTTTTACATTCTTGAAAACAAAAGCACATTTTAAAATACTCATTATATTATTGAAAATGTTTAATAATAAAAAAACATTATTGCGACAGTCTTAAGAAGTTTGCGCATCTACAAATTGATTGATACTAGATGAAGGTTAACAATCAATACTGTTTAGTGAATTTTTTATTAGGCCTTTGATGATCATGTAATTTTGTTATGTAAAATTCTTTGATTCTTAGAGAAGCTAATGTAGGATATATGGTAGACAATACGATTTCGTTGATAAATTATTTTCTCAATTTTCATATGATGCGTGTTAGGATGTTTTAAAGATTTTATTATCTTTAGATGTAGGCTCTTTTATAGATATTTTAGGCATAAATTGAACACCATTAGATAAGTTCTCGTAAGATTACAACACCAACAAAGGATGTGCAAACAGATTTTTGTCGCAATATCTGTTTAATTTTTTTCGTTTTTACTTATTGTAGATATATTATATTCGGAATATTTAAAAGTAATTATATTTTTATAAAATAAAATGATTGCCTGTACACAGTTGATTATTTTCATATTGTTTATTTCATGTCATTAGTCATATGAATATTTTTTTATGAAACGTTTTAGTGTATGGTGTATTTATTTTGTTTTAAATTAAAATGAGATAGTAATGTCTTGAACGTTCTGTATGTTTTATCCTAGCTTAGATGTTTTCGCAATATTTACGTTGGACGTTTCAAAGTATCATCTACATGTCCGACCGTTTTATAAGTTTTATAGTGTCCCTTTACTAAATTGGGAACGTCAAGCTTACCTCATTTTATATATATTTTCTATTCTCTTGTATACATCAAATATAATTTACCCTTTCCCATATATTGTATATACATACTTATACTAAAATAATATTTTTTTACAAAATAAGTTCCTAGTAGTTGCAATATTAAATATGTGGCTAATGACATTATACATGGCATATAGCAAATTAGTTTATATATTTGTTAACGGACTGTAAAACGATGGATTTTTAAATTGGAAATCCTATGGATTTCAAATTTACGTAGTCGAAAACTTGGTGCCTAGATAAAAAAAATAATAATAAATGGAAAAAAATCACGTTTTTACTTTTTACATTAACTTAGCATTCTTTGCGTTTTCTAGTAGTAGTTAATTTGCAATGTAATATGTGATATAACTATTTACAGAGTTCTAAATAATATAAATAAAACGTGTAAGAACATTAATAAAATAAAAAAGTGATAAAAAAATTGATAATATTTACATTAATATTGAATTGAATTATGTTCTTTATAAGCTTTTATTATTGACATTTTCGTAGATATTAGTAATTTCTAAGCACAATAATTAGAATTTAAATAAATATAACCGTAATATCAATTGTTGTAACTATTATTTCACTTGCTTTTGGTTAATTTTTCTAATAATCACATGATGAAAAAATATACAAAATAAAATATATAAAAAATTAAAAGATATACTTACTTTCTTAATATCATAGTACTTATGTTGTAATGCTTATTATTATAATATTGACATACATTAATAAACAAAAAACAATTATAAAAATGGCTTGATTATAATACATTAAAATATATATAGATATAATTTATAATATTGTTATTATTATTATTCTTTTATTTTTTTCTGACATTATTAATCATTTTATTGAATAAAAGCACTAAATATTGAAATAATAATACAAACAATAATTACTGCTGATGTATTAATTCGTGTTCAAGGACGGACTATAAGTTTGTAGGACCAAAATATATACTTAAACAAAACCTTCTGCATTTTCTACATTATGCTCATATTCATAATTTATAAATATATACACAAATTTAAGATAGTCCGTCACTGACCTATAAAAATACCACATAGCTAATACTGAAGTACAATTTTAAGCTTTATTATTGATTCTTTTCTCCATTTTTATACCTAAAAAAAAGTTACACACGCTACATTTTTCCATCAAAAGTGGAACACGGGTCTGTAGATGGAATATCCCCAAATAAGGCAATATTAATGATTGAGCAGTATTGGCTGTGTGAGAAAGAAAAATTAACGTTCGAATGTATTTATTTTCACAAAACTAGTAATATTACAATTAAATAGAAAATTTTCACAATTTTTCCAAGTTTATAATATACGCAGTTTGCTGTAGATTTAAAAAATTGCTATTCACTAGTGGGAAACGCTATCTTAACTGTTTATATGTACTGCGAAAATAGATTTCACTTTTAAAAAATTTATCTATTCGAAAAAAATATATCCGACGTTTATATGATTTATAAATATTTTGTTAAGAAAGTTCATTCTATTGATTTATCGTTATTAAAGCATTGAAAACTAAACACATTCTTTCAGATTGTATACGTGAGGTTTTTATAATCAAAATAGATGCGATTCAAATTGGAAGTTTCATTCATTTTGTGCTATAAAGCCTATACAATATACATCTGAATACCCGTCCAAAAATAAGTGCATCTCTTTTCTAATGATTTCTCTAAATAAGAAGAAAAAAAAATGAATACCTAGTAATATTTAGCTGTGATTGCTGAAATTTCTGCAAATAAATATGATAAAAAAACAACACAAATCTGGTATATTTCTTCACATCAGCATGTGTAAATATATATATTTCTATGTAACAATTATACAACTAACATAAGAACTACAATAATATTGTATATAGTAGATTCTTGAGATGAATTGTTATAAAAAAATATTTAAGCTAATTGTTGAAATACAAATTATTATAATTATTATTGCTAAAAGTGTGTTTGAACATTTACAAGTCTAAAAAACTAATTTATACTGTCGTAAGTCCAATAAATTATTAATTTAATTATTAAATATTTTTTTTCAAAGATACAATTTCTAGAAGTTCGAGGTAAGTATCTTTTCATTCAATACATTTTGCAAATTGTCCTTAGCAAATGCTACGCTAAATTATCTAATGGAATACATTGAAGAGTCGTTCATAGTTCATATTAATTAAGGAATATAATGGCAGTATTTTACATACCAGGATGTTTGAACATTTTCTAAAGTAGAACCACAATTCTAAAAATAATTGTGACGACATAGAGAATAGAGAATTGTACTATTTGGGAAATATTGTTTACTTAAATAGTATTTTGAAAATGTTTTATTTTTTTTATAAACTCAAAAAACTACACGTAGCAACAATAATATTGTATATACAAGATGTTTCGGGACGAAGGAAAAAAAATACGTTGCTTAAGAAAAATTGGAAATATGTTCTGAAAAATATTCTTTAGATCATTGTTATTTGAAATATTAAATTAAAAAAATAAATATTTAAAATGTTTTAATAAAGATACATATTTCCTGTTTATTGATAAAAAATATAAGTAATAGAAATATACACATTTGAAAAATTCCGCGTTCATATTTTACAGTTTATAAAAAAAAAAAAAAACAGTTTTTAGGTCGTATGCTTTGTGGTTATTTAAAAAAATTTTAGATGTATAGGAGGTTAGTTAACATTTGAACAAATTTCAATATGTTTAGTTCTCTGTCATGCTAATCAAACTATAATGACATCATCAGCAACCACTTGAATATAATTTACAAATGGTGGACCTTCCCTTACTGTAAATATTATAAACTTTTAATGTCTATGTTAAACGTTCAAATTTTCTATACGACGGATACAAAAAAAATATACAAAAAATATAGCTGTTTAAAAAATTACATTTCTGATGTTTGAATTTGTCTAAACTTCATTGTTCAGTACTAAAGACCTTGTATATTTCGAAGACATTCCATTACGATATCTAAAAGAAGCAGGTATATAATTTAATCTCGTCAAAATTTACGTTAGAATGTTTGTATTTCGAATTCCAAATTTCTTGTAGAAAATAGACTTGTGTGTCGATAGAGAAAAAAAAATTATAAATGCCTCGAAATTTGCTAGAAATAAACGTATGAAGACCATATTATAAAGTATGTATTTGATTTTCTACTTATTGGTCACCTTATGTATGCGGAAATGGTTTTGTAAGCGACTCTAACTTCCTACTTTTTACACAATAGATGTAATTTTATAATTCTAAAAGGTTTCGACATCTGTGTATTTTTAAATTAAAGAAAAATATTTAATCAATGTCAACGCTTACAGCTCTAACGACCATTTTTAAAACTATTGAGATATTTTTTAAATATAATTTGAAAGAAAGAACTCAATAATATGTGACTGGGAACGTTACAAAAGCATGGCTTGATTTCTTTTGTGCCCCGTATAATGGTATTCTAATAGTAGGTGATTGTTTTCTCTTTCAAGCATGAGATTCTCAGATATTTTGTAATATGTGCGAGGATATATTATACTGAAAAATAAAACATAAAAGGGGATATAGAAGAAAATAGGGTCCACTCTCTTCGAGTATTTGATGTTGATTGAGTTTAAAAGTACGGTGGGGATATAAAATCGACCATCGCGTCGGATTTTACTCTGTACCAGTGTCACATGCGGTTAGTAGTAGTGACCAATCAGATAGGTCGTTGTTACTGTTTGTGCAGCACCATCGGTTTACCTGTTGTGTTGTTATGGGTGACCATAGTTTGTGTAATTCGCGTATTAGATTACCATGTTATCCGTTTGAAGTGGTCCTGGTCAATCGTCCCAAAAAATACGACGTGAATAGTCGGGAATACGATGACAGGTGGTGACGGTGAGGTGACTTGAACGCAAAGGACATGTCCAGGTGGCACGAAGATTGTTTGAAAAGATGCGGCGATTGCACGGCCTGTTTAAGTTGGGAAGGCGATATACAAAAGACACGG
Source organism: Oryctes rhinoceros (assembly GCA_020654165.1). Classification (NCBI taxonomy): domain Eukaryota; kingdom Metazoa; phylum Arthropoda; class Insecta; order Coleoptera; family Scarabaeidae; genus Oryctes; species Oryctes rhinoceros. The sequence goes on along the minus strand of JAIOKQ010001013.1, from coordinate 10,241,711 downwards.
ATCGTCTCGAAAAAGTAAGTTTGAGAGCACGCACGGTTCGAATCTTAACGTTTTTCTTCATCTTAGGTACGTTACTGTCGGTTCGGTACGTTATGGTATAAGATTGGGTGCCGTATCACCTCCACCGCCTGGCGCTGGACCGCGGTATCGTTCCCAATGCTGCTGGCACTTTGCCCCTGGCCCCGATCACGTCTCCCAACATCCACTCCTCACCACGTCGCATATTAATAGCCGCGATATATTTAGATGCGTAAATAGAGTGAGGATGGCCGAGGATGCTACGTCAGAATTGTCCGAACAGGCGATCGTGTGCGATCAAGTGCTGTATTCCACCAGGTCTCTGTTAAAAAACCAACTGAGACGACGTGCCCTCGCAAGACCATCGGTTTATACCCGCCTTTGCGACTGTAGGGAAGCGGAGGGGCCGGACACATCAACCCTGGATCGTCTCCCGAGGTTCCGCTTCGGCGGTAACCGCGGTACTAATAGCAAAGTAAGAGATAAAAAGGATAATGAACAGCGCCTACGCGAGATAACCGATCGTTTGAAGAGGGGACCGGTGCCTCCTCCTCGAACAAAACACGTGCTCAATAAAGCCCAGGAGACGTCTTCCTCCTGTGCATTACCAACTCGCAGTGCATCATTCTCACAAGTGGACTATTCCACGGATGACAACAAATATGTCAGGAGAAGACCACAGGCAACTCCTCATAATTCCTCATCATATTCCAGCGATTGCGGTAGCCTACCGCGTGCCAAAGCCAATTCTCAGAATCCCAACAAGTCACCAGACGTGAATAACATCTACGACGAAACACCAGAAGAGAATGACAACGAAAAAAACGAAGATCCACATCCTGTTATCACCCCAACACCTGAGGAATCCGAAAAATTGAAGGCAGAAGAAAAGAAGCGAGATAAATCACGCAGAAGGAAAGGCATGTATATCTCCCAATGGCCAGATGATGGCGAAATTGATGATAGCATCATCATCAATCAATTCCAAGACTGCGATTTTATGTGTAATGAAACCCCGTCACCCCCAAAATTACAAATAATCAACAGCGAGAATACCCTTCCAGATGATTGTAATACAGCCCCAACGAGTCCGGACGATACCCAGTCATTAGAGTGGCCTAATCAAGATAACCCGGATAAATCAGACATGAAAAAGACTTTATTACGCGTTAATTCTTTCTCAGAAAGTGAATCTGATCAAGTGGACCGTAGGTCGGACGTGTCAGATACCGAAAGCCGCACGAATGTCGATTTTGTGAGTCCCCATATTACCCGCAGATACTCTAAAAGGCCCTTGAGAGGACCATACGGGCAAATGTTAGAAGCAGAGATGAAAAAACCCGAAACAGGAAGGAAGAATCAATATAGCGATTTAAAATTTCTAGACGATCTCAAATCGGACGCTACTAGTACGTTATCTTTATCACCAAGATCGTCAAATGAGTGCCCTAAATATAACAATTCTAGATCTAGGATAAGTCAAAGTCAGTCAGTTGATGATACGCAATTCAAGAACAGACTAAGTTCATTACCAGTGACTAATAAACTGTTTCCACATCCTACGACAAAAAGAAAAATTAGCGCTGATTCTAGTGGTAGCACCAACCCGTCTAGTTTTGTAAGTGATTCCGAACAAAAATTAGTGATTAATCATCAGAGAACTACGTCTAGTCCGTCAAAATTAGAAGGATTATCATCAAGCGATAATAGTAATGATCTAGACCATTTGCTCCGTGGAAGTTCTGAGCAATTAATCTCAGAGGCCGGATTACAGAAGAACAACGTAAGTAATTTTGTTTTGTAAAAAAATGTTTTGGGGAATTCAAGTTGAACAACCTATTCTTCGATTAATATTCGACCTACTTCGTGTATATTTTCTAAACCTTTTTTGGCCATTAAATTACAAAACAAATAAACAAATTCCTGAACGTTGCAAAATATGATTCACCAGTAGATACCGCACAGTTTTCAGGTTCCTTACTCTTTGTATGTCTTAATTGTTTACATTTTAAAAATTGCATTCCGTTGCCTTGACTATGTTTGCGTTAATTTAACCAGCCGAACACAAATATCTTCTTCCAATCCAATATCTGACTGCATTGGCACCATTTTTTTAACGTAGCTCCAAGGAAAAATTGTTTAAATATACACAATTATATAACTATATAATGTATATTGGAAATATTATTTTGAATCTTAATATGAAATAATGATTCATTGAATAAGTGATTAGGTAATTCGATCTATTCAAAGTTCTAAAGTAACAACCGCTACAGGTACTACGGTACAAAGAATTTTTACTCGTGTTTGCGCAGGTGATGAAGTTTTCATCGAATGCATTTGCAACCGTACTCTTGATTCTTGTAAGAAAAAAAATGATGACTCGCGAATTGATATATTGCAAGGTTGTCCGTATTTTTCTTATCTCCACAACACGGTCTGAACGAAATGAAAGTCTTATTCGATTTAAAACATATTAGTCACGGCTATTATACATGGTAAATGTAAATTATTTCTTAGCTGGCGCCATATTTTCCCGTAGACTTATAATTAGTACCCTGAACACATTGCAAGAAACTTATTAATGTTATATTTATTATGTAATAAATTAATAAACTATGTAGCAATTCGGTTGTTTCCACATAAGCAGTGTACTTATTGCTGAATGTTACCTTCGTTTTACTCGCTCCGTAATAATAACACACAGACAGATGGCTTAAAAATTTAAGTTCTCTTTTTCCTTTGTTGTTATTACTAATATTAAGCCTACAAAAACACCTACAAGAACAGATGGTTAAAAACTTTTGCGTGTAACTGTATACGTAAGTATTTTCGGTGTGAAAACATGTAGTACTACATATAATTCTAAATTTAGTTGTAGCCCACAAACTGCTGGGAGAAAGTTTTGAAAATAACCATGGCTTAGGTGACGTTGTACAATAATGTAATACCTATATACAAATTTTGACCTAATACTTATCTTTGTTTATATAAATATGTGGAGTTCGATTTATAACAAAATTAAATTTTGTTGTGTTCATATTTACCAGTTTAATTTGATTAATTAGGAACTACTTATCTTTGTTAACATGTTTATTTTTCGATTTATTGTTTCGTAACATGTATTAAATTATAATTAGCATTTTCTACTTTTAAAATAAATGAGATATTATGGATAAACTATTAAATATAATTAAATTCATCTTTATGTGTTATGTTGCCAAATAGTTAGAAATAAAAAGGATATTAAATTTTCAACCAAACAGATAACTCAATTTCTTGTGAAACCTAAATATTATGCACTTTAATATAAAATCCTCTACATTGCATATGAATATCTGTAAATTTAATAAGATACAGTGCGTTTTATTTAAAATAAGAAACTTTTATAACCTAACCAAGAAGCTAAACACTGTATACATAAAAATGATTTTAGTCTATAAACTGTTCGATTCCGAGTAGGATTGGAAAAAATCGAAATAATTTGCATTCTTTTTCGGCTAAATCGTTTTTTTTTTAATTTATTTATGTTTAAATATTAAATCATGCTTCAATAAAAAAATTTACCAACTATTTCCCTATTTAAAAATTTAAAACTCAAAAAGATAAAAATATAAATTCATAAAAAATTTAACAAAAAAATTAAAAAAACAATTTCATCAGGTAAACTTTCTGTTATTTAAATTAAATATTTGTCGTTAATTTCTTGTGTATGTACGGAGAAAATCGCAAAAAGAGCAATGAATAGAATTTGCAGAAATGTTAATCAACGATATTTGATGAGATTAGTACTAAATTCTACTTATTAAATATTAAACTTAATTAAAAATAATAATAAATTTGTTTTAAATTTCAAAAATATACATGTTTACGTAATTTTTGAGATAGGTCATATAGAAAAAAAAATACTTTAAAAGTAAGAATTAAGAGCATGAAATGACAGGCATTTTAATTTTTTTTTAATAAATGATCTTTTTTGTAAGAGGTTATTTATGTGAGTGTGACATTTATTTATTTACATGGTATATCCTAATTATATCGGCAAAATTTCTCCCTGCTTTTAAAAACAAATAGCAATATTTCATATATAAACAGATCGTAAACGGGGAAGACGAATTTACTTTTGAAAATGCTCGCACCAAAGTTTCCAATGTTCCCATGCTCAAACCAAAAATTATCTGAAGAGCCAATTTTTGGATTTTAAAGATGTTGGTCTTTTTTAACAAGAAATGTGGTTGTGTTATTCACATGCAAACGTTAGAAAATATGCGGTGTACCTGCTTTACAGAGTAACTCAACCATGTTAGAGGAATTAACAAGTACATATATTTACGTCACTTCTTCGATAAGCTTAGATATATATATATTAATAAAAGGTAGGGCCTAAGACATAGCCTTGAAGTATTCCAATGTCGCTATCGAGAAAGGACGATTGGGAGTGATCAGTTTTTGTGTTTTGTTTTCTATTTGAGAGGACCGAATTAAACCAAATTGGAGAAGCACCGTTCAAGATCAAGTATCTTTAACAAATGTATGAAAATACACATACAATATAGGTTATTGTTTAAATAACATAGATATATTTTGAAAAATTGAAAATAGCTGTATTAGTTGATTCGTCCGGGTAAAACCATACTGATCAGGAGATCGAACATTTAACTCTTCGACTCATAATGGTTTGACAAATTTCAGCGAATTTAGTCTCCTTTCTGAAGAAATTCAAAAATTCTTTTTTTTTAAATTACCAATGAGTTATATTTTGTTTAAATAATTTCCTATTGCAATGTAATTGTTTTCGTCAATATTCTTGATACCTGCAAGAAATCTATAAAAGATGTTTTCGGGTAAATAATTAAATCAGGTGAAAAATAAATACGTTTTTAATAGGAGAAACAAATAAACAAGCGTATTATGTTTCGATTCTTCAATCGTTGAGGAAAACATCATTTATTACGCTTCCCTAGCCGTGTGTGATGACAAACTTGCGCAGATGATTCGTTCCATTGTTTCGGGTTGTGGCATCGCATTTGAAAAGGTCCCATCGCTTGGTAACCGCTTTAGTATGAAGCGGCGTCGTGACGCAAAGCGTCGGCGCAACAATGTTCGATCTGAATAGTGTATACATATACACGAGATAATTATAAGGTGTGGCAGGATTAAAACGTGATGTACAAATGAGTGCTGGCAACGCAAGGCGCGATCTGCGTCTAAAACTAGAGGGTTGTTCAACTTTTGATGACAGCGAAGACGAAGGGGCGCTAGAACAGCCTCCCATACCATCGGACGCACTGTCGTCTCTGGTAAAAATCCCTATTGTTTTTTGTTACCGTCACTTGTTTTTCTCTTTTTTTTTACTACTGTAACTAATAACTATTTACAGGACACAAGAACCCACGTGGTTGTCGAATTGTACGACACGGAGAGAAGTTATGTCGAATCACTTCAAATTCTAGTAACGGTACGTATCAACAGTTTTTGTTTACATCGTCTTACGTCTTGGCCGATTTTAGAAGTACTTAGAGCCTTTAAAAAACCCCGAAAATGCGGGTCTCTTGGATACCGCCTTAGTAGATGAAATTTTCTTTCAGGTAACATGTAGATTTTTAATTCAATTGAAAAACAAAGAAAAAAACGCTTCTTCTTTCGCAATTTTAGGTACCCGCATTACTAAGCCACCATCAAATATTCTTAGAAGAACTAAAGAAAAGATTGGAACATTGGGATCTCAAACAGAAGCTGGGCGATGTTTTCTTAGATATGGTACGTGATGTTTATTTCAATAACCAGTTTCGATTTAGAAAAAATAATTATTTGCGCATTACATTCTATTCAATGTTGTATAACTACGGCTGAGCAACCATTAGTCTTATTTATTTGGTAGGTAAAAGAAAAACTGATTGCAACGACAAACAAAAATAGACGAGCCAAGCTTTTAACATCTAATTAAGAATAGTATTTATTAATTTCAGCAAAAATGCGGCTGTTGTCTAAAAATTTTCGCATATTTAACAAACTGAATCATTGCCAAAAATTTTAAATGTAAAAATAGTCTTTTCTAATAACCATAAAGACGTTAAATTTTGGATATATTAAAAAGAAAACTTATTTTTCCAGTTTTCCAAGCCAGAGGTCATCGAAACCTACACCAATTACGTCAACAATTGGAAACGTGCTAGAGAGATAATTAAAAATGCTCAACAGTCCAAACCTGCATTCTCGAGATTTCTGGAGGTAACTTTAATTTCAGTAAAATTTTCTTGATATAATTAAATGATATTTTTCTCTAGGCCATGGCTAGGGAACACAAAGGAAAATTAGCTTTGGATTCACTCCTCATCAAACCAATACAGAAATTTCCGAAATACGAATTGTTACTGCAGAGGTTATTGAAGCATACAGATCCATCACATCCAGACCATGCTTTGCTTATAAGTGCACAGCGAGAAATCCATGAACAATTGCTGAAAATCAATTGCACTGAACGCGAGGCAGTAGAATTAGAACAATTACGTGAGATAGAAAGCCTTATAGATGGTTTAATGGAATTGGTATCTAATGATAGGCAATATTTAAGGCACGACTTAGTTAACATGGCCGCCGGAGGTGGTACCCGTAAAGAAAGAGCCTTGTTCTTATTTTCTGATCTCCTATTGGTGACTAGTATTAAACGAAGAAGTGGTACAATCAAGAGACCATTAACTGTAGGCCAAGGAACTGTCACCAGTAGTTTAGAAGCGAATAAGTACAAGTTATTGATGAAGGTACCTTTGCAAGATTTAGAAATTGTCAGAGCTAAGGATGAGAATCTACGCCAAATGATGGTTGAAATTGAAAACTTAACGGAGGACATTTCAATATTAAATCAAATAAATGAAATGTCGTCATCATTGCATTGCTCTCATAGTCAATTAGACGAAATTGTAAAAGAAATGATGGTAAACTTAAACAAACAATTGGTAGAACAGCAAAACAGCGATTCACAATTATCATGTTTGGATCTAACTTTGAATACTTCGTAAGTAGTATCCATTTCAATATATTTCTGAAATGATTTTGATTCGATTTAATTTAGAAACGGTTTACAAAACATATCGGTAATGTTTCTGAAACCAGATAAAAGAGCATCCTGGGAGGAAACGTTTAACGACGCGAAACACAAATTAGGTACATTTCTTACATTTCTAGCCTTGATAGACTGATTCTTTCTTCATCATTTCACTTTCTAGCAATATCAGGTGATAGAAGACCTTCACCAGAACTAGTTACAGCGGTTCCGATAAGAAAAACTCGAGCTGGTCTTCAATTTACTTGCGCCGCTCCTACTATTGGAGAAACCGGTAAAGACGTCTGGGTCTGCAACAGCGATGGTTATGTTGGACAAGTTTGCATTTTGAGCTTAGAACCCGAACCAACAGTTACTTCATGTAATGGAGTCTGTAATGCTAAAATATTGTGCATTACTTCAGTACCTGGTATTAATAATAGGCTAGTACTTTGAAAATGTCGTAGTTTTCCCACTAAAATACTTAAATAATATTCCAGTGTTGTAAATGACAAAGGCATTCATACTAGTGAAGATAAAGAAGAACAAAATACCATACAATTCGACAGTAGTTCTTCAAGTGAAGAAGATAAAAGTGATTGTGACGAACCAGAAGACAATAAATTTACAGTAGGTGCTACGGCAGATCCCGTAACTGTAGAAATCGTAGAAGAAGGTAGTGATGGACAACAATCAACCATGTGGTTAGGAACGGAGGATGGTTGCATCCACATATACAATTCTAGTGATAATATTCGTATTAAGAAGAATAAATATAAGTTACAACATGGTTCTGCAATTTTGTGTATAATGTAAGTTAAATCTTTAATTAACCTTTTTTCAGCAAGTTTTTCAAGTAGAATTTGTTATTTCAGATATTTGGACAATAGGGTCTTCGTATCTTTAGCTAATGGTGATATAATTATTTACGAAAGAGACCAGTGTAAGTATATCCAAAAAAACCATACAGAGTTTTGTACTCCACGGATTAACATTTGTAAATCGCGAGATTCTTTTCACCTTTACTTAATTTACATTTATTTATCCAACAAATGCTTGAAGTATTTAAGCTACAGCCATGCGCCATCTAGAATCATCATTCACTATCTAGGATCGCTTAAAATGTTTACCCTTTTCTAACTGTAACTGGTTTTATCCCAGAAACCCATCCCTTGGAAAATTTGCAGGTCCCCAAAGAATCCCAAAGTCAAACCCGCGATTTTACCCAATATTTTCTAATTTGCGATCTGAAATTATCCCGAAGATTCTTCAGCAGGGTGTTGTAACTATTTTCCGCTTTCAGTAACCGCTTAGTTTAAAAACTTTCATTCATTATAAGATATAAGTTAACAAGCAAAAATAACATTTGTTTGAATTATTGAAAAACAGAGTAGATGTTCGTGTATAGAGAATCAAAATATCAAATCGATTTTTTTACCGGAGTTATAAGATTATTATTTTCTCCTTATTTACTAATTTCCCTTTGATTAGAAAGAGAAAAATTAGGGGTAACTGGGAGGAATTGGATGGGATAAATCGAAATAAGAAAAGCATTGTCTCACGTCGTTAATAGTTATGCAGCTACAACTATTCCAAGGACGTTCCTCAAGAATTAGAAAAAAAAAACGATATTAAACTAGCAGAAATTGATTCTATATACCGGTTGATCCACAAACATGTAATGTGATTTTTTTAAATATTGAAATTATTGCTAGAGGTTTCTGAATTCAAAGACTTAAGATTCACCCTTTTATTTTGAATTAGCTACAGCTATTCCAAAAGTGTCGTTCAAAAAATACAGGAGACAAGAATATATATTTGATTTTTTTAAAGCTAGAGTTGCCGTTGGAAGTTTCTGGATCCAAAGACTTGAGATTCACGTTTTGATTTTGAGTAATGTTTTTGTAAAAATTCGCGATCAATAATCTTTGGACAAAAAGTACAAAATTTTGGCTTACCTTTGGATTATTTTTAGCTGGTGGTTGGAATACAACATCGCCCTTGACAGTCGTTGTCGGCTCTGCAACAATGCCAGCTTCCAAAATGATTCCAAATGCGGGCAAATTATGGTGTGGTTGTGGTAATACAATAAAAGTAGTTAACATTCAAACATTCGCAATTGAAAACGTCTTCACAGTTAACAATGATTTAAATAAACCAATTACTTGCATAGTTATATCAGGTAATGGCGTATGGTTGTCACTACAAAATTCATCACTTGTTAAATGTTATCATGCCATATCGTTCGACTTTTTGTGCGAGCTCAATCTAGCGCCAGCTGTTACCAAAATGTTAACAAGTAAGTTTGTTCTAACAGGGTATTAAGTTAATAAAATAACATAAAAAGTGTTTATCCATATAGGTTGCGATGATATAATAAGGCAACACAAGGCTGCATGTTTAAGGGTAACATCATTATTGGCATGTAAAGACTTATTATGGATTGGTACGTCAGCAGGGGTGATTTTGACGGTCGTCCTACCACATATATCACCTTCAACTGTCAAATTATTCAGCATGCCGAATATCATAGGTGTCCCCCATGGTCATACAGGACACGTCAGATTCTTGACGAATGTGGAATGGCACATATCAACATTGGATATCACCAGACACTCTTATAAATCGAAACCCGAACAAAGAACCATCACGAGACACTTGATAATATCTGGGGGGGACGGTTATGAAGATTTTAGAAATACAAACTTATCGGAAATAGCTGGACGGGAAGATTCTACAAACCACTTGTTACTTTGGAACATATGAGAAAAAGAAAATTACGTATTTAATTACGTATGGAGTATTCACATGTAATAAAAAAGAACTATGATATAATCATAAGTAAATGTCTGGATATCGATGTATATATCCAAAAAAATGCATTTTTTATGTAAAAGGTGTGATAGTAGTATATAGGATTGTGATTTATATATGGTACGTTCCTAATGCAGAATACAAATATACTCTTATATATTTGTATTCTAACGGGTGTTTATATATATATATAAACATCCCCTACAATATATATATATATATATATATGTATGTTATTGTAAAGAGAAAGCAAAAAGATACCCCAAGCGATCGTTATATTATTTATATTGTGCAGGTTCTAAAAAGTTAGCTTCTTGAATTCTGTATTTTTCAAGGGGGATGTTCGAGAAATGAAACAATACAATACACGACATACATTGAAAACAAAAAAACCAACGTAGATAAATATGTAACGTATTAGGTGTAATACAAGGAATAAACAAGTCCTGAGATATATTTAGATACATATGTATTAAATAATAATATGATACACATACAATAATACGAGAAACCAATGTGTCAATTTCTTATTTTTTAAAAAATTATAACGAAATGAACGTATATTTTCTTTTTAATAATGTTGTAAAATAAAAAGCATAATAAACACATACAAAGAAAATACCTCTCGATTTTATTCAGTGGAATTTCATTCATTTCTTTTTACAAAAAATGAAATTTGTTTGTTGAAACTCTTTCGTGCGTGTTCGCGGAGATCCTTCGGGTACTTTTGTACAAGGTCATTATTTACCATGGCGCTAACTGATTCGTGGATTATCGTTCGGAATCGTGCCTATAAGGTCATGGCGCCTTGTGTTCCCGAGGATTCGAGATTATTTTTGTCGAAGTTCGGATGTCTCTCCGATTTGTTGTTTGTGATATCGCTTTTAATAAATATAAAGTCATATCTTTTAATTATTGATGCAATTCATTTATACTTGTATAGGTACTCTGTTATCAGTTAAATAACAGTGGCGGTTCGTCATCTAAATGGACTTTAAGCAAAAGTACCATTAATTATATTGTGGATCGGTTTCAAATCTGGATTTCAAATAATAAAGAGAGCGATTTAATAAATTTATTTAAATGTTAGTTAAGCACTAAAGAAATGTATTGTTGAGTCTGTTAATTTCAAATAAAGCGTGCTTTATTTGAGTGGCTCCCTTTTAGCTTTCTTTAAAATCAATAAAATACCATAGCATTTCCTTTTTTTTTAACTTGGCTATATAAATATATAGCGTATAAGGTGTAATACAAGGAACCAACAAGTCCTGAGATATATTTAGATACATATGTATTAAAAAAATAATATAATATATATACAATAATACGAGAAACCCCATTGTCAATTTCTTATAAAAAAATTAAGAAAATGGACCTATATTTCATTTTTAATAATATTGTAAATAAAAAGCAAATTTAATAAACATATACAAGAAAACACCTCTTAATTTTATTTATTCCAAGTTCCCTAATTTTTTTAATGAGTAAATAAACATCTGCGTCTGGTATATCTTGGAATTCATTCGCGCTTTTTCGTAGAAATCCTTCGGGTGCATCCGCACAAGATCGTTATTTATTACAGCGTCGATCGTTTGTCTTCGTGTAATATTGTAAGGAATCATGGTCAAGGTCAATTCAGATAGACGCTTTCTCTTGTAGAGAATTCCAAAATATTTTCGTTGAAATACGGATCTCTTTTTTTTATTTCTTTAGTTCACTTGTTTTTATGTTATTAGATGACTAGCGGTGGGGGTTCGTCATGGTAGGCAACGGCAATTCAACTCAACTTATTTGATGGCCACCCGATATAAGGCCACCTAAATTGTCTCTCTCTATATAAACCTCTCTGGATGAAAGTAGTTACCGTGACGTCATAATGGCAATCCTGTACATTCGGGCATAATCACAAGTAATTTTTGAATTTCAGTTTTTTTTTGCATATTATTTAATACGCAATACGTGTGTAAGTACTCAATTGTAAGGTATAGATTTAAATAAAATAAAAGAACTGCTTGAAAAAAATATGAATAATTTTTAATTTTCTAGCAATAAGTTTACAAATAAATCGAATATAATTTTTTATTTTTAATTCTAAAAACTAAACATTTTATTCCATTAAGAAATGTTACTGTCATATTTATATTTTAGCTGTCCTAATGTGCTTTTTTGATGCACGCAGCAACCTTTAATTGAATAAAGAATTTGTGACGTACAGAATAAGCAACATTTTCAATAAATACTCGATAAGTGAAATTACGATTTTGTCGTTTATCGCTTATTAATATATCCTAATATTTTTTATGGCGATTCCACTACTACCTGTTGCAAATATAAATTAGATAAACATTCAATAATTTACGTAGCTAGCTCTAATAATACTAAATAAAACGTTACATACAGCAATTAAAGCCTTGTGCAGTATTTTTTCTGATTCCTCGCCTACGTCTGTTTTACTGAACAATTAGACAACCAAATCAACATGATCTATCAGCTGGCTTTGCTTTAGCACTCGAGCTGCATTTTAGCATCAACCTTCTATTTTGTTGGCAGTGAATATTATTTCGTTTTGTCAAGCAGCCTCGCTGGCCTCGCACAGTAATCCTGCATTATCTGAACTGACCGTATGTTTAAAATTAAACAAATGTGCGTAAAAAATGCTACGATTTATAGGTTAAGTTCAAAAGTGTGAGCAGTTTGGAAATAATCAGAAAAAAAAGCTACTAAATCTGTAATGATGTAGTGAACTTAGTAACGCGTATATAAATAGTGGACCCCTTTTTTCCCTATTTCCTTTTATTTTTACTTTTCTTTTTAATTTTTCTTCAGAGTTATTCATTGTGCAATGGAAACAGAAAGCCAAGATTCACTTGAAGGTAATTTAATTATTAAAGGTACTGTACATAACGTAGGGTTTTCTCATTGTATTCTGACCTAATCAGAAAGATATCAACGCAAATGTATACATACATTGGTATATATGTTATATATAGAATACAGATATGCATTTCATTAATAGAACTTGTCTGGTCAAATATAATATGCAAGTATTAAAAGACTCTAATATTTAATTTATAAATAACTGCAACTAACAGGTATGTACCTGTTAGAGAATGATTTATTTTCATTTTTATTTATTGAAAACTAGATTTAATTGTTTTCTAAACATAAACAATCATGTAAGGAGTATTTAAATCATCTGGGATATACAGTGCGTTTGAATAAGTTTAGAATAGTTGAAGTGCTTTTTATAGAGCAAAACAACCTGTTAAATAATATATTTTCAAATAATAATGTTAAATAAGCATTTACGCCAGCAATCCCGTCATAAAAATCTCGTATTATTTACATTGCAAATTGATATTAGCAGTCATTTGTTTATTTTCCTATTTTATAATATAATCATTTACTTCAGTGTGTTGTATAATTTTCAAATTATGCGTATATAACTAGCAAGGTTACGTTGAATTAATATGCTTTAAATATAGTAAACTTGTTTAAACATTGATTGAAGATTGTTCTGGAATTGTTATGTTACAACTAACTTGGATATCTCCAAAGTTGGATGATATTTTTTTTTAAAAACTTTTCTCTTTTTGGGTGAAAATTGTGTTACGATATATATATTCTTAAAAAATATGCGACATTCTTTTTTATAACAGCGGTTTGATAAGAATTGTGTTCAAGGAAATTAGATGTTGACACTTTTTCCATTTAAAAGTTTAATCTCAATTCTCGGACACGCTGTATAATGTTCTGAAAAAATTCGGTTTGTTATTCCAATTTTCTAAATTAATAATGTTCACCGTTATGAATTATGAAAGTTAACATACACCCGTTCATCTGCCAAAAAATGCAAATATTATATCTTAAGATTGAATTAAAAATTCGAAAATGTAATAAACTTCATAACTTGAAGTCTTAGATTATTTCTTAGTTTTGTGGTTCACGTAGGCTTTTTTAGTATATTACCAAGTTTCCACGTGAGACACCTGTATAATACAAGTAATTTCATTTTTGATTTAAAATTGATTATACAGGGTACGCTATTTAATATACATATTTGTATTAATTTGAAAAGGATGGATGACGATTTCTTATTATCTCTTATAACCTTTTCACTCAATCAATTTAGGAAAACAATAATTAAAGAATCATAATTTATTATTTGTAAAGATAATTTTTTTTGAATTGATGATTTATCTTACTTATGCTTATTTATTTATTTATTTGTGTTTTTGATAACCTAGAAATTCCGGCTACTTGATCTAAAGTAGCGATCAAATGTTTTAACAGACATACAGTAAACAAAATACCTAAATAAATACATTTCAATACATTTATTAATGCTTCAATTGATGAAAATAATTTATTACATTCATCGATTCTCTTTGGTATTTATAGAAAACTATCCAGAAAAGCAATCGTGCAAAACAAGAGCTGTTTATATTGATGTTAATGTTATTATTCATTTATTCCCAGTAGTAAATTGATAGATAAAGCGACATAGTCGGGCTGCACTATGAGAGGTCAAATATTTACAAGGCGCATCAATATTTGCAGCGATACTAAATTGGACAGTTATGATGGTCTAACACACTTAACAGAGATTGATCTGACTTATTAATAAACGATTCGGAATTTTACAGACCCTTCGGATTATTTTTTGAAAAGAAAAAGATCGACGACAACGGTTGAAGCTGCTAAAATTTATGTTTTAATGCCGAAAAATATTCCAGTTTCGAGGGCAGCTAGATTACAATGGTTACTTGATAATTTGAACAAAATCGTTTCGGTGCCATCTTCTAGTAATCTAGTAAGTGGATTTGCGTCTTTAAACTATCTATTTTCAAACTAAAACTTTAATTCTAGTACTCCAGCAGTGATCTAGAAATAATATCAGCAATACCAACGGAAGAAACAGGCTCCACGCTTAGCCATTGTTTAATAACAACCAATACGCAAGTTGAATTTTTAGCTCAGTCGTATCGTTTTGTATATTGCCTTGATATGAGTCCGTCACAAACATCAGTTGATATTCATTTGGATGAGATTTTATTCGACGAGATTATATCTAGCTTTAAAATGAGTTTATTGGGCCTTTGCGAAAAAGTAAGATTTTATTGTGTTGTCTCATTTAATAAAGTTTATGGATACAACTATTTTTTCTTTGATTGACTTTGATATCATAAGTCCATCAGCAAACCAGTCTTTATATCTTGTTGCCGGAAGCGATATTGTTGCTAGCCATCGTTTCTCGGATACGAATGGAGCAAAAACGTCAATTCTTGGATAACAAATTAATAACAAAATATGCAACTAGCTAAGATTGCTGAATTATAGCTTATCTATTTTCAATGTTCAAATAGTAGTTGATGAAATAGGTAAAGATTTTAATGAACCATATCGGTGTTTTGATAAAATTGATGACTAAAATTGATGCGTAAAAAAATAGAAACCTTTTTTTTCCAATTTCCAGCACGGTATTTAAACTTGCTCACATTAAATTTCAATCAATGGATGTTGATGATGGCTGTTTCCATTAAAATATTGTCCCTGCGAGTATAACTACACATTGCATTGTCGAAACTATTAGGCAAAGCAGTTAGTTAAAAAGCTTACATAATCAGCAATCAGGATTTCGTCAGGGTTATGGTTGTCAATCCGCGCTAGCTCACGTTGTTAATGATTTATTGGGTAACAGTGATAACTAGAGATGACAAAAGCAGGTGGAATTATTCCTTTTTTGCA
Organism: Oryctes rhinoceros; assembly: GCA_020654165.1. Taxonomy (NCBI): domain Eukaryota; kingdom Metazoa; phylum Arthropoda; class Insecta; order Coleoptera; family Scarabaeidae; genus Oryctes; species Oryctes rhinoceros. Next base: position 10,226,089 of record JAIOKQ010001013.1, on the reverse strand, counting down.
GTGACTAGATAGACTCGTGTCTATTCACCTGATCAGAATGGTTTCGTGTTGTCTACTGGTATCCCCAAGAGAGTCGATAAAACACGAGTCTGTCTAGTCTTTGCAAAAAAAAAGTAATAATTTCATCCGCCTTTGTTCTCTCTAGTGATAATAATATGTTACTGCTTTGTTTAGAGTAATTTTATTAAATTACTCTAAAGCTTTTGATACTATCAATTGGTCTTTGATCGCTCTTTCGAAACGTCTTGGCTTTAACAAAAATTCAATTTCTTTATTCAAAGCATTTTGGGGCTCCTTAGGGCGGTATTTTTTACTTCCATTACTATATATCTAATACTATTAAATGTTTACATTACCGCTAATATTCATCTTTACGCTGATGTTACGCAGATTTATTATTTTTTCAGTGCTGAGGATTCGCATGAGGCTGTTTCTGACATAGTGATCAAATGCTTTGTTGATATATCTATAAAACACAGACTACATTGCTGTATCAAATTGTGCGCGTGATTTGGGACTTTAGTTAGGCACAATACTTCATTTTAAAGAACATGTTTCTCTTTTGGTAAGGCTTGGTTATTGTAATTTAATGTAAACATTCTTATACCTAAGCAGAGGATACAAGGAAGATACTTTACGAGTCGTTAGTTTTAATTTTTGTGTATCTACTACTATCGTTTGGACAACATTGGCAAAACCAGAATTCAGCGCCTACAGAATTTGTTTTGAGGTTTATCTGTGGTATACGTAAACTTCATAGAATTTCCCATGCCCTTGTTTAGTTATTTTCAACAACTTAGCATTTCATTTTAATAAACTGCTATTATTATTATTATTATTATTATTATTATTGTTAAACATATTGTTTTTTGAATATGTTCATATGATGGACGGTAAAATATTTTACGAAAATCATTTCAAAGTTTTTTCATATTTTCACAGGATTCGAAATTGCCCTATTTTTTTATATTACATTATCTAGTACTACCGGTTGCTTTAAAACATTTTAAAGCGTCATAAAAAAATTGGCTAAAATTGCTACAATTTTACTAGCTTCCTCATCGGTTGTTTTACCACATTCTATTTTAAGAATCTTAAATTAAAATTGTTAGTAACACAAGCTTGTAAAAAAAATATTGTACAAATATTCATTACATAAACAATTAACGTTGAAATTCTGCCATAAATGTTTGACGTCTTTAACAAGAATTTACATTTTGTAGGTCTAGAATTTCGAAATGTAAAAGTACACACAATCTTTTGTTTTGTTATATGTTATCGCATACATGCATATATGTCTTTATCAATAAGAATGAAGTTGTATCCATAAATAGATAAATAAAATTTTCCGTTTTAGTTATTGTCACTCTTAATGCGATTAATTAATATGTATATTTGCTTAATTAAATCTAGTTCCAACTGCATATTATGCGTGGGGAGTTAGGTGGATACCAGGCCTTTGGTAAAAAACATACTTATGTGTAAAAATCATTTTATTTTTGAACATAATCTTCCTTGAAGTCAATACACTCGGTTCAACGTTTCTCTATCTTTCGTAAGCCATTTAAAAAGTGCGATTTCTCTAACATTGCAAAAATAGGCGTTCGTTTCTATCGTTTGAGCCATTTCTTCTCGTGGAATTTTACGAGTATGCAAGTGCGCGCGCGTGCACAGTTTCGATGAAACGAAGTTCTTTTCTTCGTTAAATATGGTCGTTTCTCCTTTCACAGCATTGTTGAAACGATTCAATAAGTTGACACCGTTAATCGTTTTGCCCATGGATTATGCCGCATACATTCCAAAATACGGTGGCCATAATTTTGTTGGTCGTGACAGTCAAAGTCATTTGACTTTGACTGTCACGCATTCTCAATCTCCGATCATTCATTATCATATCGTAAATTTCTTCAATCATTTGGAATGTGGTGACCGCATTCGGACAATCTGGACGTTCCTAAAAAATCCTCGTATGGCTGCGTTTAAATTATGCTATACAATATTTTATGGTCAATAACGAAGGTACGGTATCCCGAGTTTCACTTTTATCACATCATTCGTTTTCTTTTTATAAATATTTTTCTATTTTCCATTGTTTTGAAATCACAAAAGTTGTTCACTTTAAACGGCTGCCATTCTCAAACTAACTGATGTATTTCTTTGAAAACTTAACAAAACTTTTGCGAAAGGTTACTTGTCCAAAAAACAGTTATTCCAATTCTGGTAGCGTTATTTACTAAGGCCAGGTAATTATCGAACTTCCCTTGTAACCAGAGAGGATAAAAGTGAGTGAAATCATGCATTTTTTGCAGCGACTAGACAGACTCGTGTCTATTCGTCTCATAAGAAAGGATCCGTGTTGCCTACTGGTTTCCTCGAGAGTCGACAAAACACGAGTCTGTTTAGTCGCTGCAAGACGGGTATAATTTCACTCGCTTTTGTCCTCCCTACTTATAACTTATACAGTGTGATTCAAAAGTAATTACAAAAATTTGTTTCAGTTTACCATTCCAGGAAATCTGCAGGTCTTTCAACCCTGCATTTATTTAACTGTGATAGTAAACACTCCATTTTTTATAAGTCCTGCGCAACAGGTGCTAGTTAAAGGGGTTCAAATTTCTAGTCAGAATGTTCATGATATCATATATTCAGTACAAACTCAATTTCATTATATTGAAGGAAGAATAGCTCATATGTCAGATTTGGCTTATGAACAAATCGATAAACATATGGTGAGTGTTTACTAACGTGAATATTTATTGACGAAATGTAGCTACATAAAGTGTAATTTTTTAAGTGAAATCTTTTTCTGTTTTTAAAGCAAGAGAATGAAGACTTTTTAGATGGATTATTTGATAGCGTAGAACCACCACAGTACATTTCGAATATACCGGTAGTTTCATCTGATGCAAATTTTGTTAATATGTTAAGGTATTCGATGTTAGCAATTTCTTTGTTACCTGGAAATAGTCTAAGTAGTAAGATAGATCGTTTCCTATTAAATGTTTCTTTGTTAACCATGGATTCTTCAAGATATCATCATTATAACTGATGGCGTAGTTGCTATGCCAGATTCAAATATTATGGAGTCAATTTTGTTTCAATTACACTACGATAGCATCGCATTATCCTTTATTAAAGTAGGTTCTGTTTTCAATCCACAAATAAGCGCTGGTTATGTATCGTATTCTGATTTATTACAATTTTTATCCTACTCGACACTAGGAACATGTTTAGAAACCTTACCTGTGGTAATTATCTTCAAATGAAATGAGATACGTTTTAATTTTAGTATTTTAGATTGATAATACAAAATCAATGAATATATATCAAGAATTATATTTGTTATGGTCTTTTTATAGTAAAATACAGTTCAATTCTCAAACGATATACCAAAAACCAATCCTATCGTAAGTGTTTACTTTCTACGAGATTTTAACATGTAACCTGAAGTAAATTTTACCATTTTAGAAGAGTCAATTTGTACAGCAATGGTATTCCGCCGCTACTTTCAAAGAAGCAAGCAGAAGACGATGTTAAGGTACCTTTATATTTTTTATTATACAGAAGAATGCGAGAAGGCTATTCTGTTAATGTAAGTTTGATTCTAACATAGATGGTAATAGACCATAAATTTGATCTCTATGCCTTATTTCAGAGAATAAATCTAAACAATGGAATATTAGAAATAAGATTATGTTTACATTGGAAAGCATATATTTATATACAGTACATTTTGAGATCGCAGTGGCCTTTAGTTTCGAATATTACTCATTATGAAATACATGTTACAGGTATATTAGTTATAATAATGCGATGCAACTTACCCTATTTATATCTTATTTTTACAAGCTCCATACGATTTTTTACATGATATTACGTGCCTTATGAAGAAAGAAACGAAATCAACTTATAGACAAGCTGTTTTTGAAAAATTTTGGCTTCATCTTATACAGTTAGCTACCAACGATACCATCTTACAATTGAGTTTATTCCAAAATTCCTGCGTATGGTACAATGTCCCAGAAAGTGTTAAAAGTGGCATACCATTATTTTCAATCAACGAATCTTCTTCGTATGATACAAACAAATTAGTCTTATCAGTGAAGTAATGATATTATTTTAGCATTATTTTCCTTTAAAAGAATTTAAAATTTTTACTTCTAGCGACAAATCTTGCCCAAAATTTTCTGCGATTTGGTTACCAGTTTGTCAAATCGAGACTAACAATTGGAGAAAATGGTTCCATGTCCATAAAATTTCTTGTATTTTAAAGCACGATAGTCCTTTATTAAAGAATATTCACTTAGTAAATTCTTCTGGTCGATATGAAGTATATTTTCTCCATAATTCCAAATTAAATAGTAATATCGCAATTCTTCTAGATAATCCAATGTCGGCAAGCTGTAAATGCTTTGTATGAATTCCTATCCAAATGGTGTTCATTTGTTTTGATCGACAATCACACTTACTTGAAATTAATCGAAATGGTTCCCGAGAAACAGCCATTGTTCTGTATAATTCGCGTTAGTACAAAATTACCTTGCACCACGTTAAACATAGGTTTTATGACAGGAACAACCGGAAAGATCCGGCATAACGTTGTCGCGGAACTTAAGGATGAGATAGCTAATCTATCATACCTTTGCAATTCCATAAAAGCGAAAGAACATTGTTGTAGTATCTTGAGGAAGCCTTTAGAGAAGATATGCATAAGGTATTCTTTTTAAGTGTTTATTAGAAGGATATTGGCATTTTTTGTTGTTGTTGTTGCAGATATGAACGTGTCCCTAGTGAATTCCATACTGTGATATTCCCAGATGGAACGCAACCACCATATTCTCTCCAAAGCCTCCCGGTTTCTCCATTGGCAGGGACTTTATTTACGACTTTATCGAGGTATTTGTTCCATCAACGCTGGATTTGGAGTGCTAACCATCCTACGAACCCCAAATTAGAATTGAAAGCTATATCAAGGATACTATCCACAATAATTAGGTCTGTTTTGATTACACTGTTTAATAAGACTCTGTCATTTATCTTCTTACAGGATGAGACTTAAAGAAGGATTTAATCTCGCCCATTCAGCTTCTGGAATTATTACAATGGTCTTAGAATTACCCATGAAACCAGCTTTAAGTTGTATAATCCAATATGTACTTTTTCCACCGCACGATGCCATGGCTTACGATGATCTCCATTCTATTTCTGAAGATGAGCAGGATCAAGATGCTGATACTGAATTGCAGATTGTTACTGAGGTATGGATTGAACCTCAATATGGAACTGTAGGTCCAACAAACAGGCCACAAATTAAGTACATGGAAGATAAATATTATTATGAGTTAAGCGAGAAGGTATTTAATTTTGATTCTGTTTTTTTAAACCGTGGAGAATTTATTTGCAATATTTCGTAGATAAGACTGTCCGATCTAAAATGTGTCAATTCACTTTTGACGCTAGAACATTTAAGTCTAACATGTCAACCGAAATGTAAAGATATCCCTCTTGAAACTGTGGGAAAATTCAATTACTTCAAGCAGCATAAATTTTCGCCGAAAACTTATAAAAACACCATCGAAAATAATAGCTCTAACGAAGATACAGAGTAAGTAATTAAATTGACATACTTTCTTTGAGCTTACAATTGTTCTAAAAAATGCAGATCAGTTTGGATACCTATTTTGGTACAAAGAATTCAACATATCCCGTTTAATTTTAACCCAATCTCTATCCTATATTTGTGCCAACAAACCGAATTACTGTTTTCAATGTTCATGGAAGGTATTACCATTAACTTGTAGCTTATGCTCTAGTAAATCTAATAAAAGTATTTTAGAAAGCGTTCTGCATCTTAGCGACATGGAAAAATCAAATATTCTTTTATTAGAAAACATATACAGTGATTTCCTTTGTATACATGATCGCGAATTAGAAATAAACGTATTTGATTGTGTTCAGTTTATGGAACAAGTTATTGGGAGGCATAAAGAGACATTACACGATTGCCCTTTGACTTCTTTAAATATGGAAGGTAATTAAGTCTTCGAAATAACATCCTTTTTTATTGCAACATTTGTTAATTCTAGAAAATTCACAATCTGAAGATACGGTTGTTAAATGGCGTTGCTTCTTGAAAGGAGTATCAGTGACGCATGTCATATTAACATTCATCCCAGCTTCTTTGAAAGACGCCCAAAATTTTATTTTGAACAGCTCCCAAAAATCTCCAAGTGCGAGCACCAGTAATATAAGTATAGCATCTCAAAGTACAAGTAGTGACGTTCCCATAAATTCTAAACATTCATATTCATTACCGGTTTTCGTTTATGATTGTCCTTTAGCTACATTGGTCGATGCTTGTATTAATTCCCATGATAACACTATAATATACAGCAAAGATGTTTTCGAGGACCACCGGTTCAAGAATGGTAGCCATATTATGGAAGAAAGAATCAGGTTGGTTGCTAATTTAGAGATCCTCATTAAAATTAATGATCAATAGTTTTTTTTTTAGTTTAGATAGTTTGAAGGGTGAAGATGATCAACAGGAGAAGTCTGAAAAGGAGAGTCTAGATCACAGTGCGAGAAATCATTGCAAAACTTTGGTGTTAACTCATTGCAAATGCTTTGCTACTTCATTGTTTTCTGCTTTACATCAAGATCTGTATGTGCATTCCTCAGATGTTCAAGCAGCTATGGATCAATGTGAAGAAACTGTGTACGAAATTGATATCACTGAGTACTTACAGGTATTTACGTTATTTCTCTACAATTTTCTTTGATAAATTCACATTTGTTTTAGACAGTATGTGGCCATTTAAAACAACAAGAATGTAACAATGTGGAAGTGACCCATTTGCAAAATTCAAAACCCTGTCAAAATCTAAAACCAATGCATAGATTAATAAAAGATAAATTCCTTGGGATTACTAGTGAAGCTTTCAGTGCTATACCAACGAATAAGGAGTTTTATTATTGCCATAACGTTAATTTCGATAAGATTGATAAAGCCAGTGATAGTGATGATGAAATGTCGAATTCTCCATCGGATGTCATGGATTTCAAATCTGACAGTAATATTTCTGGGTACATGTGTAAGACGACTAGCATTAATTTAAGCCAAATATGTCCTTTGTTTTTACATTATATTTGTACTGTTAGATATGGAGATAGTAATGGTAATATGTCCGTTAAAGTTTTACCAACTTGTATAGGTAATTTTTTTTTAAGTGTTTTTTTTTTAGGATTTTTTCAAAGGTAATTTGATTCTAGGAGAAATTATATCTGCGTTAGATAATGATATAGAAATTGTAGACGTAACAAATCTCCAAGTGACCTTAGATGTGTTATGTTTAACGTTACCTGTTGATGTACAGAATGTTATTAATGGTTACTCAGCTAAAGGTTTAAGGTCAACGTCATTTTGTTCAGATGGTTTTCAAACCAGTATAAGCGGATCAACGTCTGAAATCAGTTACAATTCCACGTATAATTTAGAGTACGTCCTCCACTTTTTCTGTATCTTCCATTTAAAAAATCCTTTATCTTCAGATTAAGAGATAATGGTTCCTTAATGAACCTACCTGATGTTCAAAGACGTGCAGTAAATGTTTTAATCGAAGAAATAAAATGGCTGTTAAAAGATGAGATAGCAACTTCGTTATTGGATATAGAACCAGTTACCATAAGCACCCTGAAGTTCATTTCGAAACATATCACTGATAGCACATCGAGGAAATCATGTGTTCTAGATATTATCGATCTCAATTTTGTATACGAACCTAGTCAAAGTTACGAAAAATTTGTGCAGGTATAATTGTTAATAATCGTGGGAATTTGGTTACCATTTTTTTTTTCTGCAGGAATTCTTTAAAATATCAATACCGGACTATAAGCTATGTAAAGTTGAGGACTTATATTATTTATCTAAAAGTAACGAAAGCAATAGTGAGGTTTTATTGCTGCCGAATGATTTGGAGGATGAATCAAGTGATAATGACGATCCAGAGTTAAGAGACCCTAGCGAAAATTATAGTCAGAGTACCAGTCTCTTAGGAATGGATGCAGGTATGCACATACGAAATCATAACTAGGTCTAAACTGGATTTCACGTACTACGCTTTAATTACCTTAGAAGTACTTTGTTTAAGTACTTGAAACTTCAAAGCATTTTTGAAGTGCTTCAATTACTTTTAAAGTACTTGCAAAGTAACCAAAAGTCATATTTTTAATATTTCAGTAACTTCTACTTGAACCACTTTGCGAAGGGGCTGAAAGAATTTTACAATGTTTACTATACACTTAATATTTGTATTGCTTTGACTTTATCCAGCTCCAGCTATCATATATTTTCTTGATTTTATTTTAGAGTGTGACAGCTATAATGAAGATAAAAGTGAAGATTTCAAATGGTTGTTAGAACTACACGATAAAAGACGTAATTTGCCAAACTTTTGGTTGATTACAGAAATTAACAACAATAGTGTTATAATCTATTTCCATTGCAGGTGATTGTTTTGATTAGAAAAAAAATCTATAGCATTACCCATGTACTTACATTTGCAGATACTTAGAGCTACCGACTACTCACGTTGGTATGTACTTGAAAGTCCAAAGAGCTATTTGTGACGCTATACGAGATCTCTGCAAGCATGTAAACCAATATCTTTTGCTGCAATCATTACACGATTCTAGGAGTTGTAATATCTTATTAGAACCTGATGATAACTTTACTGATTGGCAAAGTGATACATCGTCTACTGTTAATAAACCATTCTCACGATTGAAGAGTATGGATGGTGAATTTTAAAGATTAATTTTTGTTGTGTTTGAAATTAATACTTGGCTTGTTTTCCCAGAAATGACCGATGAAAATGAACCATACCCAACAGCATTAGTCGAAGCAACACTTAAATTCGAAGCTGGTTATTTTAGTTGCCCAATAGTTTGGGAAACTCATTTCGTATTACATCCACGTTTAAAAACGGGCCCTGGAAAATCTGGTTTATCTACAGGTATCTTAGCATTACAGAAAGTTCTGGGTAAATTCTCGGTTTCCAATAGAAACAACATGTTCGTCTATCAAGATAGTAATTTGAACGTTTTCTATCTGAGGTAACTTCTTTGTGATTTCCTAATTGTACCTATAGATTCTTGTAATTTACACGTTCCAGATTACACGAGAATTTAAATTATTATCACAAAAATTCCCAATTGAAAGCGAACGGTTTTGAAAACGTTTCGCGAAGCCCTTCAGTTGCCTCTTTGCCCTTAGGCCATCCAAATACTATCCAACTCACTGATTCCAGTGCAGTTAGTTATAACCTTGTTGACATACGCCCTCGCGTGCAGTCGGTAAGTGAAAAAGAATCTAAAGAAGATCCACAGGAAGATACCATCATCTTAAAAGTCCACGGAATCACCGAGACTGGGCAGGATATCAAATGCGACCTCGTACAAGTCTTGCAGAATAGATTAGATGATACCGTTTTAGATATACTTTCCGTAATGTTGGCTAGGAATTCTATGTGTCCATTAACACCCGAGGATGTTAGATTTTTGCAGAAACCATTTAAGCAGCCGGAGCATATAGTTCGCGTAAGAAATTTTTGGTTTAATTCAATTTTGAGAAGTGTATTTACTATTTTTATTTTAGTTAACAGTTCAGGGTTATGCCGCTAAGTTATTACATTCTTTCATCTATTATTTACGTCAAAATTTGTTGCAATTTCTCAATATACCCAAGTACACTGATATCCGATCTCATTACCACTTCAAAGTAGGTATCTTCATTAATTTTAAGAATTTTAATTAATTTTCGTTCTACTCAGGATTACGCTGAATGTGAACAATCAAATAAATTAACGGATGATAACATTTTTATATACAATCAAAGCCAAAGTCCAACTTCCGGTAGTAGAGGGATATCTTGCATATCTTTAGCTATTATTGACAATTCTAAAGAGGTCGTTTCACACCCTAACATTAATTTTGAAGAAATTTACACATCTAATCCGCATCCTGATATTGTTGAATCCAATATTCTAGAATCTTCAGAAAATTTGCCTAATACGTATTTGGAATTTCGTCTGTGGAATCAAGGGAGGGTAAATATACAGAATTTATGCCAGAAATTATGTGCGAGTGCAAGTCAAGCCCATTGGGATATCATTATGGAATATTACTTACTGGTAAAACCTTTATGCGTTGAGAGTAATGAAAATTTGGCATATCGAACCACAAGTTGTAATAAATTAGCTACAAATAACGGTATAGAAAACCATAGAAGAATTATTTTGGATTCCATACTGCAACAAAGCAATATGACACCTAGGATTATAAATTATGAGTTGAAATTCGATAAATTACCACCGTATTTTTATAGGAAAACTGTAGCAGAACACTTTTCACCTCAAAGATATTTTTTGCGAGAAGCAATTCCTAAAGATATTCTAGTTAAAGTCGACTCCTTTGAGACCGGTGATGAAGGAATTCTTTCAGGTGTATACAGTTTAAAATTAGCAGATTGGTTGGAATTTGCGGCAAGCTTAAATGTGCCTGCTGTAAAGAAGTACAAAGTTGCTCTAAATTTTCAACATTCGCTGAATACAGCCGTTAAAGAATTTCAAAATTTAGTAATGCAATTATCGCAAGATGGCGTCAAGACGTTTGTTTTGGAAGAAGCAAGAAAAATCTATATACCATTCAATTCATCTCAGAATTCAAATGAATGCATTTTGATCGCCAGAAATTTTGAGCATTGGAAACTAAGTGTTGGTGAAGATAGTAGTATAAGTATCGGGGAGTTTTTGAATGGATTTGCTTTAAAACACATCCTCAAATTTGTTCCAACAGTTATTAATGATAAATTTATCCCCAGACAGAAGATCTTGTGGGCTTCTATAAATTGCCATGAAGTATTCTCTGAATCTTTAGCTAGATCTTTATTTTAACACCTAATTCTTTTAGATAATCATATACACTTATAATTGGTCTAAAGATAATATGGACAAGCTAATAGAGCAAGGTACTAATCTAGGATTATGGTTAACTCTACGCGGAGGTCTGTTATCCTCAATGACCTCACAAAAACTTGGTTTATTTCACGACCAAGTTATAAGTAGGAAATCAGTTGTAACTCTTCCTATGTCTAACATTACCTCTTTTTCTAACTGATTTATTTCATTTTCAGCATACTTCTAACAATCCTTACGTTGGTTCATTGACAGATGTTGATTGTATGTTGAAATTTCCAAAGGAAAGGATGCGTAGGAGTAGTGCCAATGCTATTGTAACCATACCACCTCTCCTAGACGCTTTTAAGGACACATACAGGATTATAACGCCATATGTTGATACTACGACAACCAACTTGCTTGAAATGTGTGACATAAAACAGTCTGAAAAAAGATTGAAAGGTTTGAATTTGTTAAAAAGGCTCCGATTTGTTAAATTTTATTATATTTTTTATTACAGATGATTTGAAGAATTTACATTCGATGTATCAATCTAGAAGTAGTACAGCGACTTCTACACAAATTCAGATAATGATGCAAAATTCGAGGAATATTCATTATTGCCATACGCCACTGTTATTCTTGCCAAGGTATTTCGTTGATTTTGGTTATTTTTCTGAACGTTACAGCTTTAAGATCAATTGTGATTTCCTTTAATAATAATATACTTCATTGCCTAACATACAAAAACATACAAAATATAAAACAAACGAAATTAAGTACAGTATACAAAAAAATACATACGCCAAAATAAAATATAAAAAAAAATAAAAATAAAACGATTACACTGGAAAAAAGAAAAGTACAATAATGAATGGAAAGAAAAAAACATTCTTACGAACGGGTTACTATATATGCAAGTCGTTGGCGTTTCTAGACATACGTGTTAGTGGTGCTTTTAATAGTATATTGGTACGTACCGTAGGGGTAAAATAAGTGTCGGCAGATCTATGATTGTAATGGGGTATGATAAAGTACACCTGAGATAGTAAGGACGGGGAATCAATATGTTGATATATTAATTTCATAAGAAATTTTACGCTAGCCACGTCTCTGCGATACGACAGCGAGTCGGAATCATGTCTTTTGTTACAGGTGGCGTCTTCAGGCAGCTAGAACTAGAGACCACACGGTGACTTCGAAAGATGTTGAATCTCCACAGCATCCCGAAAATGAGGAAGTATGGCATAAGGATCTATGCACTTATTTCATCTCGGAGTATAAGCATTATTTGCAGACTTTGGGGTTTATGACTTTGCAAATTGAGAACGTGAATGAAAAGTAAACTTGTCTAGATCTTAGATCTTACCTTAAATATTGAATCTTATCACAATTTGTAGAGACCATTCCTTAGAAACAGTTCATTTTATGCAGAAAGCATTGCTGGGAGGTATTTTAATTTTTACCATTGAGCTTCGGGAGCCGTTTTTGATAACCAAATTGCACGCTATCGAATATAACAGACTACACGCTAATAACACGCGAGCTGCTATAAATCAAGTAAGTTCCAGGGATTCGGAGTTGTGTGTGATTTATTTTTTTTTAATTGATGTAAATTCTAGTTTATGCAAAGCTTTATGGATGAATGTGATAAAGTTAAATTTTTTATGCATCTACATTCTTTCACCTATGATTTTCATTTGAGATGTGTTTACAATTACATATCTAACAATAATTATAGTAAATTAAAAGAAGGGTATTACATAACCCATTTTCTTGACGATTTCATGAAGTACTACAGCAAAGCTCCAAATTATGCAAGGAACTTGGTTTATACTGACAGCGTTATAATAGCCAATTTATTGATGGAAGGGAGAGAATTATATAATTATTTGCTTAGTTACATTAAACAATATAATTTTAAATTTATAAACATGGCTGATATAAATATATCGGAAGAAACCGAGTACATTTTGGTACAAACCACTAATATTCCACAATTATCATACAAAGATTCTCAAGATAGACAACATACAGACGATTTTGATGTTACTTTGATCGTTACGAATTTGAGTACACACAAAGACTATCCTCAATACTCCTTGCATCTAAAGTATTACCTAATTTTGACATCTAGAAGGTAAGATACCTCTCGGAGACTTGAAATTAGTACAACATGTAATTCCATTTACAGCGAAATCTATCCCAAATATGACGTCGAGAGAAAATTAGGTAAATTCCGAACAGTAACCTCACTTGGGAAAACCATTCAGTCAGAATCTGAGAAACCCAAAGAAATACGTTTAAGAATTTTGACTGACTGCAGCATAAACGATGAAAAACGATCTCGAGATGATAGTGACTCTTCCAGCAAAATATGTGCTGATTTAAGTAAATCGCAAGAAGAAACAAGCGAGGTTATTGAAGATAGTAATGAAATTGATTCAACAAATTCTGATAGTGAACAACTTAAGAAAAGTCTGAGTGATTCGTTTGAGAAAAAACCGAATTCAACACGTAGTCACGTAGAGATAAAACAGGAATCCGTAAATTATCTAGGGTATTATTCATCTCACGAGCAACTAATGCAGCAATTAATTTTGGAATGTGCTAGGTCAACTCAGAAAAAATTAACTGAGATGGCCAAGCAAGGTGAGGTCTTTAAAAATAAATTTCGGACAAAAGAAATAATTCTTTTTTCAGGAACAAAGCATTGTCGCACTCACATACTTTGGAATAAACTCTTATCAACTCAAGAAAACAATCAATTGAGTTTCGTTGAATTCACCGAGCTTAAATCTCTTGCTAAGCTAGAGAATCTATCTGATATCCACCCTAATTTGGGATTGCTTCTCAATCAACCTTTGAGTTGGTATCAAGATTTAGCTAAATTATTATTAAATAAATATAGTGACCAATACCGCTCTTATGTATCACCAGATGGTAATATACAGTACTATGCCATTTTACATCCAAGATACGCTGGCGCTTTTATGTTATTATCTATGGATCTTCATACATCACGTGGAGTAAGTTTCACGTTAGTTTTAAGGTGTGATATTCATTTAATTATACTTTCAGGACTTATACGCTGTATATAGACCATCACAAGATCTACAGGACTCAGAAATTTGCAAACGAGACAAGGAAGCATTGATAAACGGTTTTATTAACTGCGTGTGTTTCTATTTGTGGATGAATATGATTTAGGAAAATATTTTTTATCTATATATGTATATACAGGTCTTACCTAAGGAATATTGTTGATGTTTTTAATTATGGAAAGTTTTTTATATGACATCACTCAAAGGAGATATACAAGTGCCATATTTTAATACCGAACTGGATTATTGAATAGGTAAATTAATAGAATAATCAAAAAATGTATTGTTGTACTTTTAATTTTGTGATACGTGTTTTTGTTGATTTTGTTGGCTAAATGTTTATTAAATGTACCAGAGGCGGTTATATAAAGATAATAATAGATATATTTTTTCATTTTTTTTAAATATAATGATTACAATTTAAATCGTATTTTCTTTATAATAGCAACCAGTTTTCATTGGAAGAAAACAAAGTTTTTTCCTTGAATTTATTTTGTTTTGCAACATTTCATCGTACCACCTTTACCGGAATTCTCCAGCCTATCTATCAGCTTCTTGTAGAAATTGTTTTTCACTCCACCTTGCACCGCTAATTGTGTCGCACTTGGAGGGCACTAGAGGGCGCCAAAAATATTTTGCTCGTTTCGAATATCGTGATATGAACTGTGAGACGAATAGCGGTGCAATTGAAAAACACTCGGAATAACGCCGCGTTGGTAGCACTGGGTAGTTTTTTTTTCCTTCCAATTGCTTTTGTACTAAATTATTCCCCCTCAATAGCACAAAAAAACCTATTTTAATATTGTGTTTTTTTTTGTTATTGTTCCTACACATTTTATGGCGTATTGATTAACCTGTACTTGAAAAACTATGTAAAAATAACTAAATTTAAAATACTTGTAAATATAAGAAACAAACGTGTAACATTAAAGACGGACGACATAAACATTTTAGGTTTTTTTTTGGCGTAACTTTCGTGTTGGGCAGTCCTTTTAACGTCTAATATCCTTGCGTAATACATGCTAATACGATACTTACTGCAATTGTCAATTCCTTAAGCTGAAAACGGTTCTTCAACGGTTAATTCAATTCTAATTAAATTAAATTATTTTATCAGGACTTGGTTTATTTTTCTTTCAAAATGTATATTCGAACCAAGAAAAGGTTGTAATAATTAAATGATTTTATCGTTTTGTTCACACGATTTACACCTTCAGATACTGGTCACAAACAAGTCAACGTTTTGCTTTTCAACGACATTCACAGTGTCCTTATACTTAGTTGGTATCTTGAGCAATATTTAACATAAAGATTACATTAGCATATATTAGCAATCTTCGAAGAATAGGTCGTGTAGGTGGGGAATTAATTAAAAGAGTTTCATTTTAATAAAATCAAAGATATATTTGTATTTCACATTGTACAATTAACGTATGTTTAAAAAAATCGACAAAAATAATCTATAACTAGCGCAACAATCGTAAATGTGTTTCGTATATTCACATATACGACATATAAACACATATACATAAATATACAATAACATATATGAGCAGTATATACATAACACATAAGTGTCCAATTAAAGATAAAAGGAATACGATTTTACGTTATCTTTTACTCGCCAAGTTTGTAAATTAAATTTAACATGTCCTACTTTACAACATTAGGAATGACCTAACCATTAGGGAGAAATAGGTGAAAAGGACGAAATTATAAAAGGAAAAGAAATAACGTTTTTAAGCGATGAGGAAATTATCTTTAACAGCCAAATATCTCACATATACAGGTGTATCATCACGGGGGGAAATCGAAGATTGTGCTCTTGCGAATGGAGATATTTAGAAATGCTCGTTTTTTTTTTTTCTTATCATGAGGTTTAATCGCAGGCATGTTTTAAAATTATATTGAAGTTACCTAATGCGCCATTTTTCTTAAGTGGAACATAATTATTGAAATCCTAAATTTTTAACGTATGTCCTACAATCAAGAGTTTCGGAAATAATAGAGATCATGTTAACATATTAGTAATGTTTGGAATTTTGCCGATAATTCAAAACTAAAATAATACTTTTAAATGTAGGAAGGGAGAGTCGATTTCCTTCCTTAACAACGATGCTAGCGTTTAGATCGACGGTACAGTCTAAAGCAAAAATATTCGACGATTGAGTTTAATAGTAGCTTTAAAAAGTGGCGTCTCGTTATTATATGGACTGTTATTCATACTTCAACTGCCTATGGTGATAAATTTTGCGTTTTCCAGATCTTAGAGACGCAAACTAGAGAATTATACATTGTGCATTTAAATTTATCACTACCCTTTCTTTTAAAAAAAGGCATTTTTTTTGAGTTTTATTACATCGTACTATGAATAAGTAAATGGAACGACATAAGAAACGAAGAAAAATTGTGTGGCGTTTTTGAACGTGTTCTCAACAAGCGATTGGCAAACGGAGCAGAACAAATAAAAGCAAAGAACCAATGTTAGAAAAAACAATGGACGAATTAATAATTCATGATGGGGGAAGATTCTGATGACTCAAGTGATTACACCAAAGCTGGTCAAGTCCTAAGGAATGACTTACACGCAGCTGTCGAATACATTGTTCACAGACATATTACGCCATAAGTTTTATCGTTCCGGTATATGAAAAAAATCTGAACCTATGGATAATTAAAAAAACGAGCAAGCATATAGAACAGCTAGGTACGTACGGTCTGATCATTAAAAAAATTACAACTGTAAGTAAGTAACTACGAACTTATGAAATATCCTGTAGCCATAAATATGATTTTAAACTATTCCCAAAAATCATACCACACAACAAACAAAAAAAAAAGATTGTTTCGAAAAATCGCACATGTATAATTTTCCGACACCGCGAGTGTAACAGCCTGTATACGTACATATTAAGTTAAATTAATAATATACCTAGGAACAAATCCTCCACTGCTTTCGGCTAATTATATTAAATTAAACACTTTAAAATTAAATATGTCAGAAAAAAAAATATCACACTACACGTCCAACACTGTACTAATTTTAAAGTAATTTACACCTAGGTTTATTAATACAATTCTTTGGACAGTAAAACGGATCATTAGATGACCTAAAACAAATCAGCAAGTCTTTTCTTGTTTACCTGATTTCGGGGAACTTTTTTTGTTTACTTTTTGAGCAGTACTCATGCGGAGAATAAGTTGATTTGAAAATGCTCAATTTGTTAAACAAAATCATTAGACTTGGCACTTGTTAGAGGCTCCTGTGCCTAGAAGATAAAAGAGAAACATTTTAATGATTTATAATATTAATTTAATTCTCACGTAAAAAATAGCACAAGTGTAAATTCAACCACGACTAGAGTACTAAATTAAAAAATAGTCATTTTGACAACTAAACGTTGGGACGCTACACCGAATTTGACTTGATAATCACTCGAATACGCTTCCGGGTTGAAAGCCTCTTCTGGATTGTTGCATATATGTTGCTACTGTGAGAGGGACGATTGTGGTCGTTTAGAGTACGACTTTTATAAGGTTGGGTTGGGGAAGAGGGCGTACGTAAGGGGGTATAATTGAATTCTGTTAGGAGGGATTTCCCCTGAAAATGTAACACGTAACAATCGTCTCTATTGAGATTGTTGGAATGGTTGCGGACTTTTACAGCTTCTCGAATAATAGTTGGGTTCACAGGACAGATGTTTGGTATGGTTAAATAGAATCTGGTGGCTGGTTTCGGTGTTAGTGTTCTGCCACACGTGTACTGACCAATCGCTTTGTTTCCCCGAAGTATATATTTACCATAAGAATAAAGGATCCGGTAAACATCCTGGGTGTGTAAGGGTAATTGACAGTAATAAGTCGGAGATTTTTAGATCTTGCTTACAAGCAGTAGGCTGTTTGAGAGTGTATCGTTTTTCGGATATCTCGTTCGCTGAAATTGTTTTCGATGAGAGAGTCATATGTCTCAATTCTTGGGCGAGAGCGTAGAGCTAAAAAATGAAAAAGGTTTGTTTAGCACACCCAATAAAGACGATAGTTATGTGTTACATTTTCAGTAGAAATCTCTCCAATCGCAACTCATCTACGCCCCGCTCCACTATCCAACTTTATAAACGCCGTACCCATAGAGACCACAATCATTCTTCTGACAGCAACGACTCCATGCAATTGAGAGCGAAACATGCGCAGATTCGTGCAGTTTCAACACGGAAACCTAAACTCTCTAAAAGAAAGTAACGACCGAGGAAAATACTTGAATACGTGTTGGCATATTTTTTACAAGCTTATTGCAACGTACGGGAGTTATCAAGCTGCAGATTTTTCTTAATTTGACTTTTCAATTAGCAATTGTTAATTGAATATTGTTGTTTAGGTGTTTTTTTATTTTCTGCCATACATTTTCAATATTTGAGTACGGGCTGCTCGAGGATCAAAACAAGACTCCTATATTGCGCAAATCACCATTTGGTTGGTTAATAAAATCAAACTTAATTGAAAATAATTTTCCTCGAATCGTTGGAAGTTCAATTTACTTTTGATTTTGCACAAAACAACCAAATATAGATTAAATTTCTTAACTCCGTTCGGCTATAATTCTATCCAGTACTTTCCCATTTAGTTTCAATGGTTCTAGTTTGTGTATAGCGTTTAACAATATTTCCCAGTGAAAATGTTGCCATTCCTAAGTGTGGTGATTTGCTTTAATGATTTTTCTCAGCAATACGGGGACACAATAATTTCGAGCAATTTTTGTGAAGTAGGGATATTACATTTTTTAATGAAGCAGTTTTCATGAACCTTTTCCACCGTAGCAACGTTTAGTTGTCTATAAAAGTCGTATATTTTAGGAAATGTAATTAAAGAATAAATTATCAAACGTTGATAGACGTTCAAAAGATTTTGTAGCCAGCTTCGAAATAGCTATTGGAATTTCGCTATTGTCAAATATCAAATCTTGTCATTAGTTTAGAAACAACATTACAGTGTTGCCAAACGTACTTGGTATCATTACATCGCAAGGATTATTCAATACTTTGTTGCGATTAAAATTGCTGAATAAAATCTAGTTTAATGCTTGTAAATGTATTTCTATTGAGTAATTCTTGAATGTAACGTTATATATATACACTTTAATATTTTTTTTGATTATCTGTACTGCCTGGGTGTTCTTTTTCCTTTAATCGATCAAATCTATAATCCCGTCAAACTTAAAGATGAGAAAGTAAAAAAGAATAAATAAACACACTAGACGAGCACAGATGATCTCAAAAACAACTACATAAAATGAAAACAGATATGGAACCTATACTGAATCTTACTCACCAAAAATCTTAATCATAAGATGCATGAAACAAAAAAAATGAGTGTGCAAATGAATTGAATAATGAAGACATACATTTTATCAAGCTGGTCATCATTAAAATTTTACACATATAATGTACTTACTACACAACAATTAATAAATAATATATTTCACGTAATATTAATACTTTTTTTTTTGATTTGGCAAACATGTGAGCTATCACGTAAAGGCATATAGACTTATACATCTTTTTTTTCTTTTAGAGAAGGATTTTGCTTAAAAAGAAAACGAGTATATTGGCACAGCGTTTTACAAGTGATTACAAAAATACTGCAATCCACTTAAAGCTAATACTGACGGACAGGATTAGATATACTTTTATATACTTTATTTTATATGTTTTTACACCGTGCAATGGCTTTGGGTGCTGAATATTTCATTTGTAAAGAATTATCTGCAATTTGCGCTGTTACAATCTAAAGTAAGAGCTCTTACCTCTTCACCAACAGTGCTTGGGTACATTCTAGTGGGTTGAAATGTGTTTTTCTCCAGCGAGAATTGATCCTCAGTTGTTTTCCTGTATACAGGATTGTCAAAGTTCATCGATGTCATGTTGCGATGGATATATTGCCTGTATACGATGTAGACAACCTAGAATTTAAAGGTAGAGTAAAGTAGATATTCACTTTAATTTCTTAAGAAAAAACTTACCAATGCGAAAATAACGATCAATATACCAATTACAGTAATGGTGATGATTGCTATTATGCCAGAGTCAGCTTTTTCAACTGTTGGGTGTATCGAATGGGTTGAATTCGATGTACCTACATTACGCAAAAATATCGTAGTATAAACATCAAATTGCAAAACCAAGAGGAAATAAAGGATATTCTTTTAAAAATCTGCTGTTTTCATTCCTGTATATAGCAGAGTAAACAAAATTACGTCATATATCACACAGCAAACTTTACACGATAAATGACGCAATATACTGGATGTTTCAATTCCTTCCGAAACACCGTGCATATGTATTTATAACAAATATACTAATGCAATCATACTAATGTAAGTATAATAATATAAATAATCATGCTGAAAACAACAGAACTTAGAAAGAATCCTCTTTTTTAATTATAAGAGCGACTATACAAGGCACAAGAAAGAAAGTCAAGAAACAGTATTTTTATTCAACTTCACAGAAGCTGAAGAAAGTTAGTTTGGTATGGAAGGTAATCTTAATCAAGTGCAAGAGAGAAGATATTTCGCTATTACAAAAGACTAAGTTGTATATTAAGCGACTATAAATGAACTACTACACAGTTTTATAATTTGCTGTAATCAAGGAAACTTTGCACCGTATCTACAAAATTGAAAAAGCGAAGTGGAATTATAAAATTACAGTAGGATAAAACTGTGTATCACATCATATTAAACTCGTCAATTGAGTTCTTTATCAAAGAAAATTCACTAATCTATTTACTAATAATTACACGAAAGTCTTTTGTAACAGAATCTAGTAGCAAGATGAAAATTAGCATTTGTTTGCATATGGTACCCGTTACCAAAAAAAAAAAAAAGAAAGAAGGATATGTTTAAAGACAGAAATAAAAGCGAAATAGAAAACAAAACGAATGTAAAGGTTAACAAAACCAAAATTCGAAAACTAACCAGTCGACATTTCTGGATACTCACGAGTGGTAACTACATCATTTTCATTTATTGCGTAATCAGTATCTGTGTAACTCACAGTCATTGGTGTTGTTACATTTTCAGCTAAATAAATAAATACAGAAAAATAAATAAACTCAAAATTTCGTAATAACAGCAATTGGAAGTATGAGAAGATTAAAATATTGAAACGGGAAAGATTTGGATACTCACTGTCTTGGACACAGGTGAGACCATCAGGCAACATCCTGAGATTTTCAGGGCAAGCGCATGAAATTAACGGAGAATGTTGATTGATTTTAGGAGCTGGTAGACACAAATGAGAGCAATGACCATTAACAGCTTGACAATGATTTTCACCATCTGGTTGCCTATATGGATGATAGACATGGACTACCATAGGATGTTGAATCTATAACAAAAAGAATTGTTTCTCAAATAACTAGAATATCAAAATTTCTCACCATTTCAATTGCGGTAACCGGTGTAACCCCTTCTCCTGTAAACTTATTCGCTTTCATTACGGCAGATTTATCCCAGTCAGTCCAATAGACCCAATCCTCAAAGGTTGTAATGGAAAATGGATGTCTTAGAGTCTCCGAGGATGATAAAATAACCCTCCGGCCACGTCCGTTGTAGTCACACGATGATATAATACTCAACTTAGCATCTACCCAATAAACACGTCTCTTAACTAAATCCAAAGTTAAACCGTTTGGCCATTTGATATCATAGGAAACAATCGTCTGCCTGTGGGAACCATCCATTCCGGCACGTTCGATCTTCGGAACACTTCCCCAATCAGTCCAAAACATCCAGCCCTCCATAGGATTTAGTGCTAAGGCTCTAGGTTCCTCCAATTCATCCCTGATGAGGATTTTCCTCATTTGTCCTTCGAAATTAGCCAATTCGATGGTATTCTTTCCAGTATCCGTCCAATAGATGTGATTATAGATCCAATCGACAGCTAAACCATCAGATGTGATTATCTCATTGTTAATCACAACTCTTTTATCATTGCCTTCGTCTATAGGAGCTTTATAGATTCTCTTATCAGTTACATCGCTCCAGAATATCATTCCAGTTCGAAAAACGAAGTCCAAGGCTGTTGCTGAGTTCGTCTGGTTTACTATGCTTGTCATCTCGTGGTGATCCAATGAGATTTTTCTAATATCTCTTCTCCTAGCGAACAGTAGAGAGGCATGACCTTCAGCTGCTTTACATCTGGTCTTTTGCATCGGATCTCTTATATAACCGTTTTCACACTCGCATTTAAACGTACCCTTATCGTTTATGCAAATTTGGGAACAGCTTCCGGGTATTTCACACTCATTAATATCTGAAAAGTTTACCATATAACTTGATAAAAATATAATCAATTGATCTTACCTCTGCAAGTTTTATTTTCCATTTTATATCCCGGGTTGCACTCGCAGTAATATCCAACAGGAGTATCTACACATTTATGGGGACATCCTCCGTTATTTATTAAGCATTCATTCTTCCCACATTTGTTTCTGGGTTCATCTTCCCAAGCTGGACAATCTTGTTGTCCATCACACACCTTAGTCAAGGATATGCAGGTGTTCTTCCCGCAATCGAATTGGGTCTTGGGATCGCATTTAGATTCAATATCATCACAGAGCATTTCATCACTTCCATCTGGACAGTCTGTTTTACCATTACAATGTAAATGGCCAGAAATACAGCTTCTATCCTTGCATTGAAACTGATCAGCTCTGCATGTGATGTTCAAGCAATTCGCTGGAGATTCATCGAAACCATCTGGACAATCGCGATCCCCATCGCAAAGCCAATTCTTATGGATACAAGTTAATTGGTCACCACAATCAAATTCACTTGGTAAACAAAAAGATAAAGCTGGAGTCTTAACTGGGCAATCTCTCTCATCTCTACCATCTTTGCAATCGTATCCCCTATCACATTTCCATTTAATTGGAATGCAGTAATGATCTGAGCACTGGAATTGAGTTTCTGGATCGCATTTCACTGGTGGGCAATTCTTTTCATCTGAACCATCGCTACAATCATTATCAAGGTCGCAAACCCAACGCTTTTGAATGCATTTTCCATTTGCACAAGTGAATTCATCAGAACGACATGTTTCATCTGAAATACGATGAAGGTATTGACCTACCTTGAAAGGAGAAAGTAAATGTTAAGGACTTACTGCAAGCTTTTTCATCGGAACCATCTGAGCAATCGAAGTTATCGTCGCACATCCATGTTAAAGGTATACATTCACCTGGCACAGCTCGACATGTAAACTCATCTGCACCACAGACTTTTTGCTCTAGAAAATGTTAAACAAAAGTCAAAATAAGCTTTCTACGGGTGGTGATGTTAAAATCTTTGGAGATACTAACGACAAACGTGTTCTTCCTCATCTGACCCATCACTACAGTCTTTTTCATTATCACATTGCCAATGAGCTGGTATGCATCTACCATTATTGCACCTGAATTCGTTCTTGCCGCACGAAGTTACTTCTAAAATAATAGAAACAGATTGGAGAAAAGGTGATGTAATATTAAGATTTAGATTCTTAAGATACGAACAATTCCCGGATCTCGGAAACTGTTAGTTATCACAAAACGAAGCTGATTCTTCGCATTTAAAGAATCAAACTTTATCGAATATGACGAATGTAAGAAAAAATTAAATTGTGAGAATTTCATTAGGGTCCCTCTTGAAATTGTTTCTACATTTTCGTCACTATTCTTCTAGCTTCACAACTAAAAGGACTGAATGGTTAATTAAGATCTCACCGAACTGATTCGAATAAAAAAAATCACAATCCTCTAAACTCGTACAATTTGGTAGCTAGAGCCGCTGTAATTTTGAAAATCTTGTACTCCTTCTTCTCGCAAGCTTTAAATTAAAACCAAAATTTAAGAATTTCTAACGTTTTTATCTAAAACCATGTTGTCGAAAATTTTGTGTACAACAGAATACCTGTGAGAATATCTCAAAGTAAGGGGAAAATTTGTAACATTTTATTTTAAATTGAGAATCGACTTGATTATCGTTTACAGGAGACCACAGTATGTTGAAAAATCAGGGCCACCATTCATATCAAGGTATTTTTTTTAATCGCAAGAATTTCGTATTAAGAACCGTTTTCGCATTTGCTGTATTTGTTTATCGTTTATGAAGAATGGTGAGATTACTTGTTTTTGACTTGAACAAGTTTGCTTTCAGGGCAAAAATAAGGGAAATAATAACGATAATGAAAATATGAAAAACACGCTTTTAAAATTGCTTAACAAGGAGTTCTTTAAATAAACCACAACAATTTGGCGTTTTTTTCCAATATTGTATAAAACAAGAACGGACATTTTTATTAAATCAAACATAAACACAAAAAAATAATGTTATTAAATTCGTTTTTTACTTATAAATTAGAGCGAATCAGCAAACAATCAGATTTTGTCATTAGTTTGTGATTTTGTAAATGCTCTGCATACATATATGAAATTGCGTTTTATATAAAACAAAAAATGCAAGCTTAGGGTAAAACGTTTATTCACGCGTCAGAGTAACTATTATTTTTAACTCATCTCCACTAAATCCAACCTTGCATTACATCAGAACCTCGCCTTTCTAGATGTAGAGAAATGACGTCCCCCTATTCGGATTTTATTTTAAATAGAATGGACCTGCGTCAAACCTACCCACCTTAAAAATAACAAATAAGATACAATAATGATGTTTACTAGCAGATGATTTCATTTAATTTGGATACCACGTTTTAGTAAGAAATTGTAAACTCAAGATCGATCAAGGACGTAAAACGTGTAATCCGCTTTATTACACGGAAATAATATAAATATGTCAAGATTTCTAACTCTTATCGTTAACAAACTAATACCCGTGTTTTGATTTTCTTATCAACGTTTGGGTTTTATTAAATGACGCAGTGTTATTGAACTATTCGGCAAATGTGAACTTGTTTTATAATTAAAAGTCAAATCCACCGTTAAAAATTTTTAAAACTGAACTCGATTTTTTTCCATAGATGAAATTGTTGTGGATCTTTCAAAAGATGCACGTAGTTGTACCAAAGTTTATTACAATTACAGTTCTTCTATAAATTGATACTTTAAATAGAGTTTTATTCGTTTACATTTGGTAGTTTGCGTCCCTTAACTGAGAACTATTGACTATTTCCGAGACAATGCAACAATATTTATGTGGATTGCATATCAGTGAATTCATAGATTAATACATCACGTGAAAATAGATGGGAAACTAATCAAATTAAGATTATTAACAATGTACAAAACTAGACACAAAACAACATAGGGAAACACAATGAGCAACTGGGAACTGGGATAACTGGGAAAAGAATACCAATACAAGCGTCTTAACTATAAAATATTAGAAAAAATGAGTAACTGTAGGTAAGTATTTAACAGAATATTCCCAAGATATAACAGGGTCACAGGTCTTTTGCATGTCTAAAAGCCTCAATAATTAGAAATTTAGACAAACCAGTAACAAATTTAATGACATTCTGCTAATTTTATAATATCTATGTTACTGTTAAACTAGCACTACTTAAAGAGACCAAATCGTCAAGTAATACTTAGTTTATAGATTATTTCGTCATTTCCGGTGATCTCGTGATATATTATAATCTGCTTCAAAATAAAAAGGTTTGTTTTATTTGATACGTTATGAACCGTTTAATAATAAGTAACAATGTAAACACACTAAGTATTTATTTATGTAATTAGTATATCCGGCTAGAATTCTTGCAATTATTTAATCGATAAAATAATTTCCTTACATCAATTTTGTTATTGACTTTTACTTAATAACTTTAAATAATTCCAACGTCAAACAAAACAGGCTTATGAATACTAACAGGAGGTTCGAGTAGGGTTGGCTGCTGCATTGACAGGAATTAATTAAACATGTAATACTGCTACGGTAAAATATTAAATGCGCAGCTATTTCTGAACAAAATTTGTAGCAAAGTCGACATTTTGTCGATAACATTACCATACTATTTGTCGTTTGAGTGTTTGAGAGGATGAAAGATAGAAATTATACAGAAATATTCAAATTAGCGAATTACTTTTAGGCCTTTTACCACAATTAAGGTTCATTACTATAAATAGAAAAAATTAAAGTCCTAATAAGGAGTCCTGCAGAATACCGTAATTAAAAACGTTAGTAAAGAATCTGGAACGTATATTTTAATAACGGCAAATAAATTCTCTTATTATTACATTTTGGATTATTAATCACAATAGAAAACAGATTTATCGTGTTTAATCATGCATCAAGTTTACACAGGCATGAACGTTAGATGGGTACATCGGAAGTTTATAATCCATTTGTTGAATTAATAATAGAAATGTGGGATTAAACCCAATGTGTTTGGGATCCGCTACTGATTAATTCAGTTAAAAGCTTAAATTCAACAGACCATCTGCATACGCTGAATCATCGTAGTGCGATAAGGAAAACAATAGACCATACCAGCATACCCTACAGCTTGCGGGAATTTCGCAAATTCACGAAAATTATTTATTTAAATCTAAAAGCTTCAACTAAACAAAGTTTGGCATGTGTTGTTGAAAATTTAAATATCTACAAGCCGCATAAATAGGGTGTTGAATTAATCATCAGAAAATACGTAACGTTTTATTCAAATTAAAATCACCAGAAGGGAGAATACGATTTTCGATTCCCAATAATTCTCCGTAAAAATTATTTATAACTCCCTTATTATTCGATGAAATTGGAGAAGCTTTTTGCCTTCGGAAAATCTCTCCAAAATAAGCCCGGTTACCATGGAAAAATAGTAACGATCCGCTTCGACTAACGAGGGACATCGAAATACATCAAAAATTTACCTGGGAGATATACGTTTTCTAAGAAGAAAGAAAAATTCACTTGATGGGTATTATTCAAACTTCCCTGGTAATATAATACTCCCCACGAGAAAAATATGAGATTATTTTTCTTTATTTATCCCGGACACAGCGTGTAATATTAAGTTATAGGATTTCTTTTTTTTTTTTCGTTATAAAAGCAGAGTAAATTAGTTGTCGGAAAATTCAGTGTCTCAAAAAACACGTTTCTGGATAGAGTACCGGTAAACAAAATTATATCGAGTGAAAAATACTCAAGATAATTATACTTTTCAGATTACGAGCCTTTATCTACATCAATTTTCCAAGCGAAATATTAGTTTATTGAAATGTATTCAAACCAAAAAAAATATACAATAATGAAAAAAATAATACCTGGTAAAAGGGCATCAATTTCAACACAACAAAGAAACGTAATCCCAATTAACACTTTCTCTACGGTTATCAACATTCTGATCCTTCTTCAATATCATAAGATACTGTCTTCTTCACCGATTTAAATTATAATAATGCGCACAATTACCCAAAACTCTGTTCAAATAAATGGAGGGGACAGAAAATTCATTGACAACAAAACGATTAAACTAACCGATAGATTGACCAACGTAGGATGAAAGTCCGAAGGCTGCATGCAGGTCTCTTTATATATGTCTTGTTTTATGCAACAGCTTGATGGAGTATCACTACTTCCACGTTTATCTGATGTAATTTTTGTTGATGTTGACTGACTATCATTAATAGCGGCCGACATATCAAAAAAAAAAAGAAGGAATCTATGCAAGCGAATATGAGATTTTATACGCAGTACTGTTGATAATTCCTTTGTTGCGGTAAGTTTTCTGAATTTATTGTTATTCTTTTGATAAATAAATAGCTTAGAAGCTGGATTTGCACCAAAGTATTATCACGGTTAACAACTAAATAACTTTTAATTTTAAATTTTGGATAATATTGCAAATAATTAGTATTGTTATTCCTATTTTTTTTTTCTCTTATTATAATTATTTTCTTCGAAATATAACAATTTTTTTACGATTGCTTCTAATACCCTAGAATTTTTTCATTTCAAGTTCCTCTTTGAAACCAACTCTAAATTATTAGTGTACCGCAGGATAGATTATTGGGCCCGCCTATACATCAAGAAAATTACGTAAAAAATTTCCAAATTTAAAAATTTAAATCGAAGAAAATATTATTCCACTTTAATTTGTGTGTGTGAAAAATATTTTTGTTGTACAATTACTCAATGTTTATGTTCTCTTTTATATTGTTGCAAGTTTTGTGAAGTGAAGTAATGATGACGGTCATCTTTCGAAATTTCCCTACTTTGATAATTGGCATTTTTCTAATACTATGTGTCCCTACCACAGTAGTAGTCAAGAAAATCGATGTTACAATCATACTAACCAAATTTAAAACGTGCATTGGATATGAATTAAATAAGCAGTAGATCCTACCAATTAAAATCATTATTGTATTGTTGTAAATTGAGGTTACAAATCAATATTTTTATTTATTTTTTTTTACAGAAATTTCATAAATATGTTAAAAGGATATAAAAAGAGACTTTTCTTTATATCTTGTGTTTGTGTTTGAAACAAAAATTAAAGCTTCTCATTTTTGGCCTCTCTAGCCCAAACAAACAAACGTTTTTTGTATGATTTATTTAATGATTTTATTTTGAACACTTTATTTATTTATATATTGAGAAAGTCTCCAATTATTTAAATTCACTATTGCGAAGTGAACCACTCTTGGTGGAAGTATTCCCTCAAGCGATATTTTCTGCAATTTTTATAATAAATTTTGCCTGTTTTGTAGCGACTAGATAGACTCGTGTTTAGTCGACTCTCGGGGACACCAGTAGGCAACACGAATCCATTCTCATAAGGCGAATAGACACGAGGTTATCTAGTTTATTAGTTTACTAGTATTATATATATATATATATATATATATATATATATATATATATATATATATATAATATATTTTACTATAATTTATTATAATTATTGTAAAATAGGGATGCTAAGAAACACAAAAATCGAACAATCGCGTATCATTTTTAAATCTACGTTGAACTCTATTCTTTTTTCCACGTACCTTTTCTTAGTTTCCCCCTCGAGCAGTAAGAATAAATACGTCCTTGTAATATAACCTGTTCATGTAATTGTAATCAGCCATTCAAATTACATTATCTTTGGTACATGGTATGTGTGGAATATATAATTTCAAATCAATACAGTTATTACTTATAAGTGTACTACGACTACGTTCGATAGTAATTTATGTTTCAAGAGAAAATAAACGTCACCATACAGCTGCGGTTCTAGTTTTTCTTCTACATTCTAAATTCTTTCTTTAGTAAAAAGTCAGTCATTGTTTACGTTATTTCTACATGATCCCTGGTAAACCTGTAACGTTAAGCTACCCTTACTTGCTTTTGAAAGAACATATGACGCAATACATTACATTAATCTGTAATATGTAAGAATGTTTAGATAATTAATAGGAAGCGTTGGATATAACATAAATACAGAAAAAATATATGGTGCTATCTAAAAAATATTGCATTTCTGTTGAATTTAGAAAGTTTAATGTTCAATACTCTACAATATAGATATAGTCAAATATGAAATATAATCTCGTAACGTGAAGATAAATTTATAAATGTCTCGAATTCTATCAGACATAGACATATGGAAGCCAGAAGAATAGGTACAATTTTAAAATTCGAAAACGTTAGATTACCTGAACACTGTTGTTGCTCATCTGATTGATCATCGCAATCCGGATCACCATCACATACGAAAGCCAATGGTATACACTGTTTCCTGTTAGCACATTGGTACTGCCTTAAAGAACAAGTTTCTGGAACAATCAAAAAATTAAAGCGCAATATACGGGAAATATTGAAATTTCTCAAATCTGGTAATCTAATATCAGGTAAGTAGTAATATGACTTAAGCTCCCGCACAAATTTATGCAACCAATCCTACTACTTCGTGTAATAAAATTTAGATATTTAGTCGTAAGAATTTTTCTAAGTAGTGAACTCGCCATCTGCACAATTATCACTTACTCACTCAGAAATCAGGAGCAAAAAATTATACTGATTAACGATCATATCATCATCATTCAATGAAATGCGTAATATTTATTATAACATAGAGTGAATTACAAATTACAGCAAAACGAATATAAAAAATTTACGATAGTTGAAAAAAAAATAATGTTTGATCTACAACGATACTGATATTATTTCTGGTATGGTATACGTTATATGTTTAAATTTGAATTAGTTTGAATTTATAATGTGAATTTGGAATTAATTAAAATGTAACACAACATCAAACCCTTTTCGCAGGCATAATTTAACACGCCAAGACAATGCTTGAATAAAATTAATATACGGTGAGGTCTAACTTTTGAACAGCTAAAGCTAGAGTTTTTAATTAAAAAAGGCGATTTTCATCATTTCCGGTTGCAATTTGTTTTAGTTTTTGCAGGAAAAATATTTTACGAACTCGCTATATACAGAATGGTATGTATTCAAATTTGAAATATTCACAAAACACGTATTTCATCTCGTAATATATGAAGGTTTCCTTGGTTCTCTAGTATCAGCTCCAAGCAACAGATGTTGTGATCGAAAATGTAATTAACTTTATGAAAAGTTTAGGTTAGATATTTAATAACATTCTGTTTAAACTTAACTGAAAACATCCTCATATATTCAACAAAATACGTAATTTTGCAAATTACACTAATTAAAGTTCATCAAATTCAAGAACTAAGTTTTGAATAGAGAAAATTTACTGTGTTTTAGTTCTGGAGCCCACGTGTGCTCAGAAATGTTGTTCCTACACATCCGAGACGCTGTGGAAATTTAATTTACGCTTATCAAAGTTGTCTTCATGTTACTTGTACCGTAAATAGACTTTGTGCTGGGACGGAAATTACAAATGATAGGTGTATTGAAAGTAAAACAATATACTCGATCGAAACTAGGCAGTTATTTTCGAGTTTACAAATTCACATTTTGCAAGGGTACCTTCTTTTAACAAACAAGCAGTATTATTTAACAGTAATAGCGTTTAATATACTTGTACGCGTATTATAAATCATACAGCAAAAAAAAAAAACTTAAATCCATACGTAAAATACTGTAAGCTAAAAAAGTTAATTGAAATAAAATACACGCTTCTACGTTTAATTCCATTAGTTATACATATGAAAATACCTCATAAAGCAATTATTGAGTACAGAAACAACCTTGTGTATTCATTTTCAGATTAATACGCGAAGACTCAACGCATATGTCTCAATGATAATGTCAATTCTTCAAACCAAGATAATATACAATATCGGGTGAGATATTCCAAGTGGCTTCAACTAATTACTCGAAAAGACGATTTTGATGTAAGCTCCAAATAGCTTCCAATCTTTGTCAAAAAATTATCCACTGATAAATCTGTTGCTCAGCCATTTATGAATTACTTTCATCTAACAACTGCTAGTTATCGCAAAAGCATTCAAGCAATGTTTCCAACTTCCGCTGAAGGCAAATCAGAGTTCTTCAGAAAAGACCGTAAATCATTGACAATTTCAGATATGATAGACGGTAATGCAGTTTCATCTTTTAAATCACGTGTTGATCCATTGGTCGAATATGAATGAACGTGCGATTCAAAATATGAAACTGCTTCATCGCAAGTCTCTACCGATGTCTATCCAATGGGGAATATGTCTAAAATACAGTCTGCTTTAAACTCAATGATGATGGAAGAAGCTGTGCTCCAATGCGGATAAATTCCTCAAAACAAATTGGGAAAAGAGGAATTCTGTTCCATTAGTAGAATTCTCAGAATAGCGAATACCAGCAAGTCAATAATGATGAGGAAACACGAGACTACAACGTTTTTCAAACCAGTATAACCAACAATGAAATTGCGCAATGGGTTGTAGTAGGCGATGAAGAGATTTTGGCTAGGGATGAAGAAATAATTCCATAGTTATCAGGACCGACTAGACCAAGCAAGGACAACATAAGGAAGGAAGGGTCGAAGATGAGAAAGGTATATGCCATAAAGAAACCTCGAAGCGTTTTTACTTATGCATTAAATGGAATACAAAAATTACTTAATATGTAATACTACAGTTTACTCTGTAATTTTAAAATATTTAAAATCCATGGAAGCTCATTTGAAGCAGTACCAGTGAAAATATTAAGGAGGTTGTGCCTTATTTACATTTTGGTACAAAGATTAAATAAACTTTATGATGACTTAATTCACTCTGTATATACGCATACCTTACATTCGATGGAAATGTTTGTTGAAATCGTATTTTTTTTGCGGATCATCAGTTTGCGTGTATGGAACAGTTAAATTTGTAATTTGGACGTTTACATGCTTTAACGTCATATTTAAGCAAGTCAAAACGTGGTACACCCACGTTGTTTTGCTTCCCGCTACGTTTCCAAAATTCCCTTTGCAAGGGAAGCTTTTTAAATTACGTGTATACTTGACCCTTTTGCTAACCGGTTGAATTTTTAAGTGTGTAGGAAATTTTCGACGGATTTGAGACAGGATATTAATTAGTGAAGTGAAGTTATCAACGCTAAGTTTTAAAAGGAAACCAAGTTATCCGGATTTTATCAGCGTTTTACTTAATCAATAAATAAATCAATAAAATTAAATTCAACGCGGAGGCACACATGCAGCTTTCTTATTTTATAAATATTCATTAGCATAACAGAGCGTATGAGTAAATCGTTAAAAATTTCCTACACGAATATTTTGACCTCGTAAGCAATTGTTAAAAAAATTAGATAGGTAAATATAGTAAGATATTTTTGTGTGTAATTTTTACTTTGTAATATTTTTTACACGTTAGCGTAACAGGCGTTAATATTATGTTTAGCTGCCAATGTGAGTGAGTGGTAGGGGCTTATTACGACTTACTAACGTGATCAGGTGATGTTTGCCCTACTACTGTGTGATTATAGGTAAAAAATGTATCGTTTCTTGAATGAAAACGTTTTAAAATCCATCAGGAGGGGTTAGATTTTCATTTTAGGGTTACTATCACTTACTGTTTGCGACAATATCACCGACCACAATCGAAGACACAAACACTGAACTAAGTAAAAAGTATCTCCACATCACTAGGTACCTGTCTAAGTTTACTTTCATTATTTGCTTTACTCTTCTGTTAGGATTCTGTACCACGTGTTACATGGCCAATATTAATTGAGCAATAGAATGAATAACACTGGTAGCAGAATGCACAACAGTACGTGTGAGCTACATTAACGATGCGCTGGACGTTGGTTAAATGTGTTTTGAGTTTTCCTAGACTACACTCGAAGGTGAACAACGCTTCGTACTGAGTATGCGCTGATCCCGCCCTTTGCCAATACTTCTCTGTAAAATAGAATTGAAACCAGATTCCCAATTTTAAGATTATTAAACCAGGTGTATAAAATATTACCCTGCAATAATTTTCAAGATAAATAACAAGATCTACCATACTCCTCCTTGTCAATTTATTTCCATGGCCGCAACCAGGAGGGGGGTAGAGGAGGAAAAAATAATCAAATGGTATAATAAACTATAATGATTTTGAATTTTTTTTCATTGTCATAAAGCTTGTGTAAGACGATTATTTTAACGTACATTTTTTCTAAATGTTAAATTTGCCAGCCATCGCCTATAATTGAGCTAATCAAAATCTTGTTTAACTCAATTCTATTCACAAACAAAAAAAATTATAAAAATTATTATTTCAAAACAGCCGACAATACAGCTGTATTCGTAATCTTAAAGCATTCTTGTATAAAAAAATCAATTTAGAACATGGAAAGTCAAATAAATAAATAAAAAGCTGCCAGAAAAGAACCTTAATTTTTGAAAAAAATGTAAAGGTTATCTAAGGCGTAATGAAAATGATTTAAGAGGTTTATTATATTTATTTTTGATGTTCGTGATATATATTATTAAAAAATGTTACTTATACCGACAGAAAAGTTGTTTTCGCTTTAGTAGCTTTCTTCTACAAAAATTTGATCTTCTGATCATATGGCCGTAATTTAATTTTTTTCTTCGTAAATAAATTGCCCGACTTTGAACCCTAACACTAAATAAGTTGCTGTATAGAATAAGACTTTTCAAAAACTAAAGATTCTTTTAATAAATATGTTTATTTAAAGAATTTAAATCAAAGAATTTAATATCAATACTTTCTTTTCTTGATTTTTTTTCAAGAAAACGCGGAGAAATAAAGTATATCTAATTAGACCATCCTTCATATCTTGTCTGACACTTTACCCAATATACCATCAAGACCGAGGTTTCCCAAGGAAATAATGTAAAGGGCATTAGATTGAAATCTGGATTCTTTGAATCCTATCCTTATGAAAATAAAAAACCCTTTTCCTTCTATTCAATAATGTTTTTTTCTTTTTACCAAACAAATTTTTAATCATTTATTAATAATTTTATAACCTCCGTATTTTTATATCTATATTATTATCGCCGCTCATAGACTTATCTAAAGGTATACCATTTATCGCAACACCCATGCCGAAATCTAGCAATAATCAGTTTTTATGGAAGTTTATATATTCGGTCAAGATTAAGCAATCGTTTCCTTCTGGAAACTGCATCATTCCACGTTTTTGGATCTTCGTCTATTTTTATTTGGGTTTTTGTAAATAGGTCTGCTTAAGTCCCGAGTTTAAAACGAGGGCATCAATCTTTTACCGACTATTTAGAAACAGTTTTGTATGTATCTTTTTCATCTCATTTTAAACACTTCTTCATCTTGTATTATCCCAGACTTCTTACATTATATTCAATCAGAGAAAGGGTCATTGATCCTGTACTCATATTTCCTAACAATATTAAGACCCGTTGAATATTAATAGGACAAGGAATTTATCTTACAGGCGTATGTTACATTTTCTAAATGTGGTATTGTTATTTGTTTCTAAGATGTTGATGTATTTTAAAAAATGTATTTAGAATGTTTTGTAGGTAAACGAATTAAGGACTATCCGAGGATGTTCGTTGATCCGTTGGTTTGAATCAATTTTCGTCCTATTTTATCGCATAAAGAGCCCTAGACAATTATAATTAATTAAATAGGAAATAGTATACGATAATCAACACAATTCGGTAGACTTCATAGTCTTGCTTTTTATCTCGCGGAATGTTATGGATATTCCTATTCGCTTGATTGAATTTAAAATACTGTGACAATTATTTCGGAAATTTCGCTTTAACCTCCGGAAACTCTGTTTATATATTTTTTTTCTTGTATCTATTTAAATGAATTACCAGCAAATGCTTGTACCATCTAGTATTTGATACTGCAATATTCTAGTCCCTTATGTATAGAATTCTGTAGTATAACTTAGCGCCAGCTCTTGACGAAAGAACGAAGCATCCTTACTAATATTTACAAAGCCGAATGCAACCCAGGAGACCAAAAATATAGGTTACGTGTCGTATTGAATGACTAATACTCGCTTAGTGTCGGTGCTTTAGTAAACGCCCATCGGTAAATTTATCAATTTTGTAGAGAATTCCATGTAATATTTTAAATATAAGATCGTAGTCGTTCTCACACTACCAAACCTTAGTGCCGTTCAGTGTCATTGAAACAGAAAAGTAGGTAAGTCGATTGTTTACGTATTTCATTTATTTTCCATGGCAAAATACCGGTTCGTCTCCAAACCATGATATTATTCGGTGTTTATGAGGAAAAAAAGAGGATTGTATGTACCGAAAACAGCATCTAACAATGTAATCAGCTTTGATTTGATCTGATTTACAATTAACTGCAAAAAATTGCCAATATAATCCGTATTTAATCTTCTGGAAATAAGATTCAGTTCTTATTGATAAGCCTTATCGTAGGGGATGCCTCTAGATGGCAGTGTAAAGGGTTAAAGTGTTGGTTGGGGCGTTGCTTCCGTTTTTGGAAGCTGTGCTCCGCAAATAAGTTCCAGATCCAAGAAAAAATGTGTTCATCAATAATCCTACTACTAGTCGACCAGCAACATTATTTTGAATTAATTAAGATAGTGTAACATTAAATTAGTGAATATTTTTTAAATGAAAATGTTTAGTAAATGTTGCGGCTGTAACAATAATGGTAACAGCAAAAGTAAGGAAAAGGAAACTACGATTGAAAAAGACGTAAATCCAAGTCCAAATGGAAATGAGGAAAAAGAAAAAGAAATTGCTGTCGAAAGCAGCGACGAACTATCAACATCAAAGAAAACAATTGAATTACCGATTTTGTGCACGATCAAGGAACAACACGAGGAACCAATCGTCTTGGAACAACCAAAAACTACCTCAAATTCCGATAGTAAGAGGCAATCCGTTATATCGGATATCAAAATTGAGATATCCGACAATGATGACGACGTCTTTTGCGAAGGTGTTGGTCCTCCAATAAAGCTAGCCGAAAATCTTGGGAATCCGTCGAAGAAAGCCCAAGATCTTCCCAAATGGTTTTCGGATGATGAAAATGATCGTGAGAATGGTGGTGTTCATGTTTCTCCCGCTACACCGCTCGGTAGAGATGAACTTGCCTTAAGAAGGCATAGATTTTTTTCCGAATTGCTTACCGCTGCTCAACATGTTAATCAGCATAAAGTTAGATTTGATCCACTTGGACCTGTGGTTGCCGGTGGTGAGCTTTAAGAAAAAATTTTTTCTGATGAATGTTACATCTTCTTTATATCACCGTTTTTTATATATATAAGAAACATATAGTGTGTTCAATTCGAATTTTTTTTTTGAAAAGATTTTGGACACACTGTATATAATACATCCATCTTTTTCGAAATAAATATATATATATCAGCAGTTATCAAATTTTTCACACAAGGAAATTAACTTTTAACGGTTTAGCAGCAATCGCATTGATAATAATAAGATGATTAGATAACCAAGGGCTTCTATCTTGTTTTCAATGTTTTATACTATTTGGCAGTGATTCAATAGAAAACTTCCTCCGTGTATTTACAGACGTAAGTAACTCAAATTTCCTTTGGGATCTTAGTTAATAACTACAAATCCCAATCCCCAAAGGTTGAGAGAAAGGATCTATGTTCTACCTGAACTTTTGAGAACTGCTGATAAATCAATCAAACCATTCATCAAATACATTTATGCCAAATTTCAAATGAAATGTGATTTCTCAGATGCATGAAGCTTCCTATTTAAGAATTAAGCTTACATCTGTTTTTTATTATAATTTTCTTCATTAAAACAAACTACCGCTTGCTGTTCTTGCGTAAAACACCTTTTTTTGCACACTATAGCATAATAATAATGATTACCAATTTTAAAATCTTGTAAGTAATACACAAACTAAGCAATCACGTTTGCTGTTGTGTATCAATTAAACATTTTAAATTGCATCGGGGATACGCAGAAATATTCAAAAACACCTCAACTTATTGGACCTTAGCATATATGTTATTTCTAGCATTCTATTTTTAAGTAAATTTTCAAATACCTTCCTGAATATATTTTCTTTTTTATCTGGAGATCAATATCTAAAATTGTAAAATATCAAGATATAGCACTGCTTTTAATAGCCGCTATTCAATTAAAAAAAAATGTTAAAAAAGAATATAATTTTATAAAATATTCTCTATATTTTTATTATATAGGCACTTGTTTGCCAAAGTTGTTCCAAAAATATCCTTTAGCATCGCTTCTATCTCATTCAGTACTTTTCTGTTTCGCGTGAAAGATGCACTATTAGCAAATACTTGTTCCTATTGGTAAGTTTAGATTTACAATTTTTCTATTGCATTTTTTTTTTCAATATTTGCATGTTCTCAATTATAAAATATGGATCTTTATGTGTCGTCCTCATCATATATAAATGTTATATGTCAGAGAAAATCACGACCTTTAAAAGGCGAAAAATGTCAAGCAAATTCTCCATGCATACATATATCGGCCGTTAAAAGCCTCTACATTCTGCATATGTGGCACGTTGTGGTACACTTGAATTGTATTGAAAAGTTCCTAAACAATCGTTGTTAGATCAACCGTAAACTATCTGCCTGAATGCAATGCTTCATTTTGGGTTTATCTCTTTAATTCCAGTGAGCAGTGCCGAATGCTCGGCAGTTAATGATTTAGAGGCAATCGTACAGCGGCTAGAAAAGGTTACTACACGCCTTGAAAAGGTCTGTTTCCAAAGTGAAATTTTGCAGTAAGTATATAAAATTTACACGCAAAATCTTCATGTTAGACGTGATTCATACAGGTTTCTAAAAATATAAGTTTGTAGAATCCTCTCATTGCATCATTGAATATATTGATCTAAAAATAATTTTTCCCAAATTACAAATGCACTTATCGAACTTATGTACATATATGGCATTTTGTTTTATTCATTCGTTATACTTCAAATTGTTTTTTTTTTATCTATATAATGCTGATAAAAACGCTCAACAAGTTTGCGGAAGGTAGACGTCAATTTCAAATATAATAGGCTATATAATAGCATTGTGACTGCTTCTCGAAAGAGGATTCAAATTATATTTTGATAGCAACAAGTAAGTGGTAATGTAGGTTAATCGAAAGCGTTTTAACCGCTTTAATTGTTTGAATTTAATGAATTTTTTTCTCGTATTCCGTCTGTAATTACGTCGGGTACCTAACTGTTAATAGTTTTAGTGAATTATTCTTTTTATTTTACAGACAACGTAATTCTAAAGAAATAACACCAACTTCCGAGGATAGTATAATATTAACGGATAACGAACAAAAAGCTACGATGAGCGTTCAAGGCTTTGTCGATATCATTCAGGGACCTCTAGCTCAATACCTTGCGATTTCGAAACAAATCGGAGGTGTTGTAGCGTCACATAGTGATATAGTACATAAAGCGTTTCAAGCTCAACTTGATTACATAACGTTAGCGAGCCAATCTAGACAACCAACTCAGAACGAACAAATCGCCTTATTGCTACCAACCAGCGAACAGATTACTGCAATTCAAGAATTTCGAGAAAAGAATAGAAGCTCTGAATTCTTCAATCATCTGTCAGCCATCAGCGAGAGTATTCCAGCTTTGGGGTGGGTTACCGTGGTAAGTATTCAAACTCACGTCGAATTCTTTCGGAATACTTGGTTTGAATTTGGAATTTTAGAGTCCTGCTCCAGCGCCTTACGTGCAAGAATTAAACAATACCGGTCAATTCTACACGAATAGAGTCTTGAAGGAATGGAAGGAGAAGGACAAGAAGCATGTGGATTGGGTTAAAGCCTGGGTACAAGCTCTAACTGAGCTCCAGGCGTACGTAAAACAGTACCATACAACTGGTTTGGTTTGGTCTGGTAAATCAGCACCAACTGGAGCTTGTGCTCCGCCACCACCTCCTGGTTGTCCCCCTCCTCCACCAATTCTTGCCGATATGCCGGAGACTGCTGATACCTCTAACGATAGATCAGCTCTATTCGCCCAAATCAATCAAGGTGAAAATATCACTAAAGGACTGAAGAAAGTAACTGCTGAGATGCAAACGCATAAGAACCCAACGCTTCGACAGGGTCCAGCGCCTTTTAAAGCACCGCAACAATCAATAAAATCATTTGGAGCACCTATCGATAAACCTCCAAGCTTTGTAAGGGATGGTAAAAAGTGGCTAATCGTAAGTACCTTTAAACCAAATCGACGCCAACTTGTAATTCATTTTTCACAGGAATACCAAAAAGGAAACCAAAATCTACTTGTCGAAAACGCTGAAATGAATAATGTTGTTTATTTATATAAATGTATAGAATCAACTGTAATTGTCAAAGGTAAAATAAATTCTATAACGCTGGACTCGTGCAAGAAAACTTCCGTTGTTTTCGATTCGTTGGTATCTTCTGTTGAGTTCATCAATTGCCAATCAGTGCAGATGCAGGTGTTTGGAAAAGTCCCAACAATATCAATCGATAAAACTGATGGTTGCCAAGTGTATTTAAGTGAAGAGTCGCTAGATGTCGTTCTGGTGAGTTCAAAATCGTCCGAAATGAATGTCCTGGTACCTAAAGGCAATGGTGATTTTGTAAGTAATATCTAAATTCGCATAAAAATACGTATTTTGTCACGACATAATTTCCAGACTGAATTTGCTGTACCGGAACAATATAGGACAACCGTTAATCCTGGTGGAAGCGGTTTAACCACCGTCATCGTAGAAAACAAAGGCTAAATGAAGGCCAGCATTTCTAAATTTTTAATAAAATAGTACATAATAATGATACATTTTTAAAAACAATTTTGACATCAATTTTATACAGACGTACGAACGTTGTTGTAATAACGTAATTTATATATCTCCTACTAGGCGTTAATTTTCATTAACAGTACCGTAATCAACATGAAAAAAGAATGGGTTGTGGCTCTTTTAAGTAGGTACTTTATTTTTTTTTTTTTCATTATTTAAATATATATTTTATTCAGAGTAATTATATATCACGATACAGTATCTCATCTGTAAGCATTGTTTTATTTTTGTTCCCTCTATTCCTTTATTATTTTAAATATTGTGAATAAACAGTTGCAATATAATTTTAGCAATGCAATTCTGTTGTTTTATTGCGCCCACAGAAAAATTTAATATCCGACATTTCAATTGGAAGCTGTATCAATTTTTTTGAATTTCTTTAAGAGGGAGCGTCCTCTCGTATGAATGATTTCTAATTAAAATTTACAGGTATTGAATTTTTATAATCATAACTCTGGTCGACAGATGTCTCTATACACGGAGTAAAATTTCCTTTAATTGACTTCAAGAATGTTGGTAACAAATCTATTCGTCTAAAGCATATGTAGGCAACAACCTGCCCGCTGTAAGATTTGATCCGGCCCGCGAGACATTTTGAAAACCCCAATTAAAGAAAATATTACACTACTTACTCATACACTCTTCTTTACGTCTTTGTATCAGTGGAATTAATCCAAACATCGATGGATTAATTTTCCAAATTCAATCTCGAGTGTCTGATTGATTTCGTTGTCGCTATTTAACTTTCGTAGTTTGTAATAATTCCAAATTTCACGATTTAATTATAATGCTGTATCTACTTTTTTTCATTTCATTTTCTTATTTTAATAAATTGCATTATAATAACATTGTATTATTTCATAGATAAATATCATATCCGATATCAATCATTAAAAATTATGAACACTACTTTTAAACGCGGCTCGCGAATGTATCTGAACACTGTTTGACCCACAACAT
This sequence comes from Oryctes rhinoceros, assembly GCA_020654165.1. Taxonomy (NCBI): domain Eukaryota; kingdom Metazoa; phylum Arthropoda; class Insecta; order Coleoptera; family Scarabaeidae; genus Oryctes; species Oryctes rhinoceros. Next base: position 10,184,870 of record JAIOKQ010001013.1, on the reverse strand, counting down.
GCCACAGGTTGCCCATACTTAGTCTAAAGCAAGGATAGGGATAATTTATTAGGTATCTTTTTTTTTTAGAATTGTTTTAGTAGGTTTTGGAGGTGAAATGAAACTAGACCATTCATAGTGTTTAAGATTTGTTTTATCATACGTGATAATGGCATTAAACACTTTTAAAATAAGAAGAATGTAGAAATACTTTCATTTTTAATTAACAAAAACGACAAATAAACTCAGAACGAACAATAATAATAATAAAAAAAACTAAATTCTAACATGAGTAGTCTCCTTATACAAAGCATAGAGGAAATGTTCGAATTCCTTTAATTTGTCAAAACTAAAACGCACAAATTCTTAGTTTGTTTAACAAATTAAAGATCTTCTGTTACATCGCATGAAGGACAACAAACAAACAATAATAAATAAAATCTTTAATATTAATGGAATGTCAATATGATAGTGAAATGACCCCTTCTTTGGCAAAAATTATAAATAGCTATATATTTTTATTTAATTTTTTTCGTAACCCATGTTAATACTATACATTGTAATAAAGGGGCATCGTAACACTATTGGAGGTACTCCTAAAGCCAGATTTTTTTATATTTTGTTCCTATAAACAAGCACTTAAGTTGTACAATATATGGCAATTAGTTAGTACAAAAATACTATTCTTATCCGGTAATTAGGAGTATCAGCATAGTGTATACCAACGCTATCGAAATTAATATAATAATAAATGAAATAACGAGAAAAATTATAAGAAATTCTACGTTTATAGCAATCACACTGTTGAGTACATACTAATATAGTTTCAGCACAGCCATAATTAGGTTAGTTTCTAGTACACTAAAGCATCCTCAATATATTTTTCTTAAAAACTTATCAAGGAATTGGATGCTCAGATCTAATAATAATAATAATAATAATTATAAAGGAACAAAAAGTATCAGACCATATCGATTTTAGAACTGTATTTTTGATTTAATTTTTCTTCTAGGTTATCACAACCATTTTGCTTTTCTATCTATTTACTCTATTTATCTATTACCTAGTAAATAATTAGCTTTATAAAGGAAACAAAAAAAGAATCTATCTTTGATCACATCGAATTTTTTTTATTAGCACCAATTGTTTCGATATGTCTGATACCCATATTTTTATAACATTCAAAATCGTAATTATTAAATTGTATTCATTTTTTAATTCGTTTTTACGTTTTTCTTTAGTTTCGTCTTTAAACAGAGAAAACTACAAAAAAACCTAACCTAATTCCACTTTTTTTACACTTTTTTCAGATGCATCAGTCATCTTCTGGAATAATTAAATTGTAAAAAAATCAGTCTAGTTCAATGTTAATTCCAATCAGGGAATACTTCACACTAATTTTTACTTTGTGTTCCTTTCGCCTCGTCGATTACTATCAATTTCTCTTCCCTCTTCTAATTTCTTCTCTGGCGAGATGTATGTGATCTAATTTCTTCTCTGGTCTCTGGCGAGACGTGCCTGATCTTCCTTCGTCTAATTTCTTCTCTGGTGAGATGGATATGCGTGTGGAGCAATTTCCTAATTGATACCTTGTATATTGTTCATATAATTCATATAACAAAAAAGCAACAAAGAAGAAGACAGTTCATTTACTCCATTTTTCAAAATGAAATGGTAACCAATAGACTTGTTTTTTTAAAGGTTTCTTGTAGAAGTGTAGCTTTTTCGTGTATGTGGCTATTTTTTTTTGTTTCTTTTTAATTTATACCTTGCTCGTTTGAGCGCATTTTGGCAGCTCCGTTGTTCAAAGCGATCAATACTTCCGGGGCCGCGTTTGATTTGAGGAAATCGTTTTCGATCTCTAGTTGATGAATGCGTTCTAAAAGTTCGGTGATTTTTGCTCGAAGGCTCTCGACTTCAGCTCTCATGCTATGCATCAAATGTGTTTTAACCATATCCTGCAATCAAGATTTTGAGTTAAAAAGTGCAAGAAAATCGAAATCAAATTATTTATGAAAACAACACTCACCATAGCCTGCTCGATTTTATGATCAATAACGGAATTCGCACAACTGGTGACACTGTAACAATAGGAGAAATATATTGTTATTAAAGAGAAAAACACTCACAACATATCGTATGGTAAATAAGAGAAATTATTTTGCATTTGGCATGATTGCAAAGTATTGATATGTATAGATGTACATGTACACACATACTTTCGTTTCATTCTATGCGTGCTAAAATAAAAGATGAGATCATTCCCAGAAAAAGAATGCAGATAATCTCATGTAACAATCACTGAATTAAAAAAAAAACACCTGGATCTGTATATTAATGAGATAATAAGAGAGTTGCTGTGGTATATTACGTTACATAACGTCAAAATTGGTCAAAAACAATTTGCGAAACGCAAATATCCTAAACGTGAACTAGAAGCCAAATAACGTTCTCAAAAACACTATTCAAGATCGGTTTCTGTCACGAATGTATAAGTCGTAAATAACAAGGCATTAATATAATATACAAGGGTTATATGGAAAATATTTCTAGGATACACGTGCTTGGATGTAATTGACATAGCAACAATAAAGAAATATTTATAACGAATTACTTAATAATTATTTTTATTGTAAACTTTTTAGTCTAGTTGATTAGTATATTTTAACAACGCTTGTGAATATGAAGCCCACACAAATATACACGATCGTTTTTTTTTTCCACATACTGTCTGTGTAAAATTCAAGGCTACCGCATTCAGAAAGTAGCTGCTCATAAAATATTCAAAACAACAAGATTTACATATACTATGCAATACTTTAACGAATTTTTTATTTAATTTGCGTTGTATTTTTTGTAGGTGTAATCTAACATATAGCACCTTAGATATGTATACGTATAGTATTTCAACCATGATGATATTTTATATACGTCATATATCTTAATATCTGAATTGATGGTATCCTTTTAAATCGTATTTTTAGACACATCTTTAACAAATTTCTAAAACATGACATGTGACCTTTAAAAAAGACATTGGAGTTTCTAAAATAACATTTTGCAAAAACTAGAATCTAAAAATAAAATTGCCTTATTGAGAGTTAACTAAAAAAAAATCATCAAAAGCCTAACCTTGAATTTGCTTTTAATTTAGTAGGCTCTATTTAATCTACATTCATAGATTTCAAATATAACAAGTAGTAAGTACGGACAATGCGGCGATATGTTGTGACATAAAATCATATCACATTTTTTTTACATATATATATCGACGTATTTCGTGATTTAAAGATTAATTTTGTTATAAAAAAAGTCGAATAAACATAATAAACTTGAAAAATTATAATCAAAAATGATGATGATAATTGATTTCAAGCATAAAAAAAAATGAAAACTATATTACTTTAAACGGTCCCGTGAACAACACTTTCTTTATTTTACAAAATAGGAAACAAAGTTTATAAATAATAATTACCTTTGTTATATAACGACGTATTATTAAAATACAAATAACAAGGAAATAGTATTATGCAAATTAGAAAAAAAAAAATAAAAAGACTTACTTTAGATATTTCATTAAAATTTTCTTCAACACTTCAGGCTGAAGCAGTTGATTGTAATTGTTGTATTCGATAAACAGTTGATGTTCTGCGATTTTCATTTTCGCTAATTTGTTATTGTTGTTATATTTCGGGAAAGGTAAGAGAAGTTTTTATTCCGGGCGATACACGCGTAATCAAACAATGTTAATTGAACTCGCTCGCTTCGCTTTTGAAACTAACGTAGTATTCGCGATTCAGGCGAGTTTTTAGCGCTCAAACTACATACGCATGCGCATCTCTGAAAAGGGCTGTTCTGGGGAACAAAGTTTCGGACTTCCTATAACGAAAAATTTATTGTTTTATTTTGGACTGGATAAATTTGGCAAGAGGTGGACGAAGATTTTAAGAACGGTGTTGCGAAATTTGCTTGGTAATTAGTATTGGCTTTGGAACATGATCTAACTACGCCAATATTTTTCGATGTAAGCCTTTGGCTTTTACTTTTTCCCAAGAATAGCTCGCGCTAGACTTTCGGGAGACATTACATGATTATTATGAATAAGATTTTACATTTGAAAATTTCTGCGATAAAATGTGATATAAACAGAAGAAATTAATTTAAGATACTTATTAAATACACCAAGTTATGAAGTGAAACAAATCAGATTATACAATAAATATTTACCTAAAGCCTACTCATGACCATATAAGCAGATACCCATTTTTTGAGTAATGTTGCATGAAAAATAGATAAATCAACAGTTACTATAAATTTATCTCTGAACGAATGTGCCAAAATAGTATGTAGTTCGTTATTATACATGACGTCATCATCACACATTTTTTTACAGAATCACGGCGAGATTCAGAATTTACCAAAAATTTTATATATTGGATTAATTAAATGAGTTAATTTGAAAGGAATCTCTAAACCAAATAAAAAATTAATAGGTATTTAGGAATTTGTAAGATAACGCAATGATTTCGAACTATTTTTCCTTGAAACAACGTTTCAGACCATATGCATCATACTATACTTAAATTCATTCAGTTTAATTTTCCTTTCGTGCGTGGGCCCGAATAGGCATACATACACATTATACTCATGGGAATGTTTGTATAAATGCGTTTATCTTAATTAGTACTATGGCAGGAAATGTTTGTAGAACTTTTAAATATTAAGTAAATACACAAGAGATAACGTTCATGTAAACACAATGGTTTCATAAAGAAGACTGCTTATCGCAAGTTTATTTAAGGCAAAGGATTTTACAATACTTACCTGCAGAATGTTAAAAGGGATTGCAATAATTGCTAATATTTAGAAAGAATATAAAAATTTAGAAAATAAGCATAGTTAAATAGATAAGTGTCGTTTCTGCAATAAAGGCTGATATTTCATTAAAATACTTTTCAGGGATCCTACCAGCATCTTTGAGATTATTATCATGCTATAACATCAAGTTTATCTTTGAGAATGCACCAATAACGTTCCTCCACAAGCTGTTATGCTTTCCCAACAAGAAAATCATCAGTGTCTTTCTATTTAACAGATGGCTAAAATATACTGGCGTCCGTATCTTTTTTTTGGTATTATTTCATTTCAAATTTGAATTTGCCTGTGTACATTACTTAATTTCATATTTCAGAGATCCATTTTTTCCTTATTTCCCACTTTTCCACTTTATTCAGGATTTCCAACGATGTCTTTTTAATCATATTCTGAATCATTTTAATAACCTTTGTCTCATTTTACACGTATCCCCAAATTAATTCAGTACAAAAGATTTTGTATGGTAGCACGTCTACACGAGATCTATACAGCAAAATTCCAAAAGCTCGTTAAAGCACATCCATCAATTTTGTTTTCAAAAATTCAGGATATTTTTAAGGTACTTTAAGTATTTCGAAACTGGTCAGGAAATCTTTTTGAACATCCATCACTCTCAACACCATTCTTTAATTGTATTTTTAATTGAATTTCCAAAAATATACGACTGCCTTAGATAATTAAATGTTCCCACGAAAACTGCTGTTCTGAAATGAATCTGGTTGAATTGGAGAAAATCAAAAGTAAATTGGATTTTTTACGATTGGAAGATTGACGTTTGACGCGAAGGAGATTAACGAAAATGGATGACTAGTCGAGGTAGTAGAGTTATTCGTATTAGTTATATGTATTTGAAATTTGTTGTACTTCTTTTTTTATTCTATTATTTGTTGCTATTGAAAATAGTGCATCATGTGCCAAAAACATTCGCAAAATAATACAAAGGCGTCCTAACATGAAATAAGTAACAAATGTGCAATTTGGTATCGATAAACATATTAAAACATTTTCTTTGGTATTCTTTCAAATATCAATTTGCTTTATTAAAAAGTCCTAAAATTCGTCGTAAAACTCAAATTAAAAAAGAAAATAAAGCAAAGATATGTCATAGATAGTTACAATACATGTTTTCTCATCATTAATGTAATGTTCATAATTTACAAAAAAAAAAACTAGTTTCAAAATTTCTTAATCGTCTGTTTACTACACAGCTTTTTGATAAGACTGTTCCTGGATAAAATGTATTCATTGTAGGACTTGACTTTAAATTATGGTTTAGGCGAATTTAAATCAATATAGCATATAGTATGTCTTCATATTTATTTATAAATTTCAAACTGAGTAGGCGGTGAGAGTTGTTATAACTTCTTTTTTTATCTCTACGTCATATTACATTTACAACACAATTACAAGGGTATGAGGTAATGAACCTCGGATGCTTTCAACTATGTTGTCAGAGGTATTCGTCATATGTTAAATATGTTTCGTGTTAATTCTATTCTCATTAATGTGTTATTTACTAACCTTAGAAACAGGTTGAAGTTGCAAAAAAAAAAAAAAACTCGACTGGAGGCATATAATAATAAATGATATAATAGGTATTTTAATAAATGTGGTTTGCGTTGGCACTGTAAAATTATGTATTAGATATGTTAAACCTCGTCGTCTTAAGAAACAAACAACAAATACGTCTTATTCTTTTATTTGTTCGAGCAAAGATCACAAGTTCAGAGTATTTATCGTAAAACTGGAATAATAAAAATCAGCCTAAATTGATGTATCTACGTAAATGCTATCTTTTGTTCACCTCAAATGACGAATGTTTGTTAATTGATAAAATATGGTTTAAATTGATTAAAGTCTCTTCCATATTTTCAACAATTAAACCTGGCAAAAACAAGGTAAATTTGGTAATTATATAAACCTAGTTAGTGAAATTAAAAAAAAAAAAAAATGACAATGAAAAATAAGATAATCAATGGATTAAATCTTATTTTTGAACAGCGCATTTTCGATGGATAATAGCAGTAATTTGAACAATATTTTTTTTTATTTGTTTATTTACTGCAATCCGCAACCTTCCTAGAATCCAAAAAAATACTTTAATAAGTAATAGGAAACTAACAAGTATTGCATAACAGTTTAATAACTTCAACAAATTTCAAAATACCATGATTTATTAACCTGAACATATGTCCTTATAAGTACAAGCAATTAAGATCATTGAAATTCTCAGATAAGATAAAAACTCGTACAACTTTACAATTATCAGATAATTTTTTTTTATGAAGAAATTATCACTTTTTTTGCTTTTTCAAGTTAAATAGTTTTTTTTTTTAACTTCAGGCGCATATCAAAATAATGACCTTGACCTCATGCTAGCTTCTGCTTAAAACATTTGTTCTTTCCTGAATTTTGGAAAATTTTAACTGGTCCTTTTTTGTATCATAATAAATTTTGAAATGCCTTTTTCCCGTGGGAAAAACAATTCTTACCCAATAAAATTTTTAATGAAGCAATACACAGCAAACAAGGTCGTATCATTGAAATCTAAATTGGATATCGGTGGTAGTTTAAAAAGGGGCAACGTAGGTCCTTTTGGAGGATTAAGAACGGCTGCCCTCTGGGCAGTGGCCATCATATTTGAAGTTTTTCACTATACCATCGCGTCAACACCACTTTACCTCATACTACCTCAACTGGACACCGGTGGAAAACCAACTGATCGCAACGTCTGGAAAATATTGATTTTTCGTCGACCATCAGCGCTGTCAAGGCGACGCGCTGGCATTAAAACCATCATTTCCCATAATTATCACTTTTACAAAAACGCAGGTAAAAATAAATATTTTTTCTCGTTTCTTGGAAGAAGAGGGATATTAAATTATTTTACCCGAAATCCAGTGGAATATCGATTGTTCACGCTTTGTTTATTCGAGGTCATATTACAATCTATATATTGGAAGCTTGTTGTATTTAGGCGCTTGCTTGTTTTTTTTTTGACAGGAACATAATTGAAGACCTAGAATAAATGATGGTCTGTAAGGTTTCGTTAGATATTGTGTTGGCCACTTAATTATATTACAAGAAGGTACAACCTTGGGATTTCGATGGGAAATTTAATTCTTTTTTTTTTGTTTGACGTGTCATCTAGAGCTAATAACGATTATAATAATTCGTAGAGGATTGGCTTGGTGATGCTCGTCCAAATAAATTTTGCAAATTTGAGCGAGTTGTGTTAAATCATCGTTGAAAAGAAGCCAGAAGGAATTGCATGGATTTCTACAAATTTAGCCTGACGAACGATCTGACCATGTAATCAGGCTTTAAGAATTTATACTCATTATCGGAATCAAATACGATACTCATTGGTCTATGAAATATTCTTCCATTGTTTTCAAAAGCTGCCACACGATCATGTAAATTACTTGCTAAAATAACGTTTTTGACTGAGTGCTACTGGATGACCTAGCTTCACCATGAAGGAAAAATTGTAAGGAGAATTACGTAAAAAATGACTACTGATAAGAAATAAGGATTTTAGGAAGAAGGGAAGGTACAATAAAGCCCCTATTTACCTGTATCTATTCATACAATTAGCAAATTGAGTTTTCAAAGGATATTCCCAACGTTTCTAAATTTGGGATAATAAATTATGGTTACCAAGGGAATTTGCTTATATCATTAAAAAACGATTACTCCACGTTTGCCTATGTCCTTAATTTCTGTAAGTGCCGAGATGTTCGTAATCAACTAAAATTAACTTTCTAGAATATCATTTTCATACCCAATTCAAAATATTTATCAACGAATACTGCAAGAGAAAAAAATAATTTTGAAACGTCATATCTACACGTATTGTGAAAGTAAGGTCTTATCTAGCATCACGTGATGCCCCTACGAATGTACGAAATCAATTTTTGCCATATCGAAATTTAAGCAAGCAGAAAGAAAATATACAATCTTATTTTTATTACGCCAAAATGACTAGTTATAAAATTGAAATGTTGCATATGAATCCGGCTGCGAGGAATTAGGGGTTATCTCCGTTAAAAAGTAAACAAACTAAATCCATAAATGTTACGTTTGACTGCCGCGCAGCTGTGTTAAACGCGAAAAAGCAAACACATCTTAAAATAGTAGAGTCAAAACGTTTAAAATGGCAGACATAATAAATAAGTATTCTATGGTATAATAATAAGTATGAAATAGTATAAACATGTCGTTTTTATTCGAAAATCTTCCCTAGATCCTGCGTTAGAGCATAATAATATTTGTCATATTGCATAACACCTAAAGTGATTATTTAAACAATAAAAGTAGAAATATGTGGTTATATTTTAAAATTTTTAGATAAACTATACTTCCTGCAGGCTTAGATCATTCATATCTGCAACAGTATTTATTATTTTTAGACTTTGTACAGGTTAAATCAATATAACAAGCAATAAATAGCGAGAATGCAGTAATCTTACAAATAAGTCGAATACCATTTTTTTTCGTCTTTGGTTACTCGGATAGGTAATGTCATTAATTTACGTAAAAGTGAAATATTTGCTAAACTATTGCAAATAGTTAATAAACGTTTTAGCTAGTAGGGAAAGTATTATAAATCCATAGAAATATATGTACAAGATCTTCTATCTAAGATACATAAATTACACGGCTGATGGGCAAAATGAACTTTGCAAAGCACACTTTTAATTTACCATTTATAAAATATCCCGTTGATTTTTATTCAAATTCCCGTTGTCATTCTGAATATCATGAAAGCATAACATCGAAAAATGTTAACAACATGTTATACATGGTTGAAATCAAAAAGAAAGCCATGTTGTCAAAACCCACCATGGTTCCTATAAGAAAGAGAAAGTTGATGGCCAAAATGAACCGGAACGTCATATGAAAATTGCGACTACACCATTAGACAAAAGATTGAAAGTGGCATTCAAAATGCGTCAAAATTACAAAAATTTTCTAACATATTAAGCTAAGTTTAATGAATAAATTGACCTTGCCAAAGTGTTGATTCATCGCGAAGAATCAGAAACCTGACAAACTAGATTTGTTTCCCAATTTTGATAATAGTGTTTAATAAATGAATTAGTAATTCCATTAAAGACGAGCCGAGTTTGACCAGGGGATTGCTAAACTTGAAAAGAAGATTGATGAATCAATGTTATCGATTTCACGATAGGAAAAAACAATAACACTTATTAACCGCAGAATCAATTGCGTTTACGGGCAAAATATATTCGTCATTTTGTAGAGTTTATTGTGTAATGTATATAAAAAAAATAGTAATAAAAATCTACGTCATTTACACTGCAAACTGGCGAATCTCAATGTTAATCTATTTTGCAACAATTATTTAGATAATCAGGCGAGTATAGGTGATGTGAACTCAAATAATTATGCTTCTGACGTTTTAAGATAAACATTGTGGTCGATTCAGTATTTACAAACTTTAACTTATCTACTTCTATAATTTAAAAACATAACATAACGTTTTTCTTAGTTTATTTTAGTTATTTTTGCTGGCCATCGATTCTGACGTTGCTTATATAATTTACCGTAATAGATACGCTGCACTTTGCACTGTTGAAGTAATAAATTGTTATAAATTGTAAAACTGCATGCTATAATTCTATCGCTTTATTGACATTGACGCATTTATCTGAAATGTTTTCCAAAGTAACTATTTGAAGATATTTCCTCGATAGTTAATTAAATTTTTGAATTCGTCATGTGTGCCAAACAACTGTCAAGCGATTATGTTATTTAGGAATTTGAAATGCCTTTGATAAATTGAATTTTTTCGATATAGATAGTTCTAAACCTTTTAGAATTCTCGCTGAAAAACCGTTTTGTTATACGTGACGATTGTCTTGAATATGTACATTTCGTTTTTGTCAGACATTTTTTGAGATAAAGCAGATTTATGCGAGTCCTTGTACGTTGACCTAACGACGTGTAAGATGCATTTCATCCAAAAATATTCTACCATATCTTTATTAGTTACCTTCACAGCTTAAAAGTAATCCCATAATAATCCTCTTGCTTACAGAGTAATCGCTAAATTTAGAACTTACAATCGATCTGGTTTAGATAAAATACAGATGTCATTTTTTTGTTAGGATAATTTTAAAAATGTCTGTAATCGCAAGGTATTTTTGGATAATCCCGCAAAGGATCATTTAACGGCTCTTATGGTCTCTTTAATATCATATAATTGATAGATTCCTTTTAACAATTAATTTAGATTTGCGGTTTGAATATTTCTTTCGATAAAGTTTGAATCCACAACAAACACATTTTTCTCCCAATATATTAATAGCGATGAACATATTTCCTCTTACGGGCACCTAATCTTATCTGTTTATTTCTCCTGCCATACTGTCTACAATATTCTCACAGTATGTTTCGCAATATTTAATGGATTCTCTTATCACCACGTGATAACAACCTGACCTTAGCTTAGAGCAACACTATTTTTCTTTGCAAATGAGTCATGTTAACTAGAATGTTCTTTTGAATTATATAATTGATTCTCTAACCGAAGTTATTTTCCTAGGAAGTTAATAAAACTTCCGAATTTGAATTCGTACGAAAGTTTGCCATATCCAACGGCAATTTAACAAAATATCTAGGTCAATACCGTTTTAACAATAGTTCGAGCAATTCATTCATGCAGTCAAGGGTACCCAATTATAATTTCGATTTTTTTTGCCAATGTACATTAGAATTTTTTGACATGGCTTGAGCTAGCCATGGTTAAATTCTAATTAGGTCTTATTGAAATATTACGCGCTATTTACTGAACGTATAACAATGATTTTCGTAGATACCGAGTAAGGTTGCTGAAATTAACAAGTGACATTGGATGTAATACGTAATTTAAGTAGATTTTAAATTTAAATCTTTCTTTATGCACAGGAATTAGGTTATGGTGATCTATATGGAGTAAAGTATTTTTAAAAATAGGACAATTTTAATGACTACGCGAATCTGAAGTGAAAGCCATATTCAAGTGGTCTAACTAGGATATCTAAAAAATTTAACACTAGAATATATATAAAAAAATCGCGATAATGACGGCAGTAAAAATATTATATCACATGATCTGATATTGTGAGATAAAATATGAAATAATTTAATAATATTTTTTCTACTTGTATTTCCTGTAGAATAGACTTGACGACACAACTCTTAAAAGTAAAAATGTAATTACCTTAATATCTACGTCATTTAATATAATTGTTACTAATTATTTTTAACAATAATGTTCATTAACGTATGTCTACGTTGAACGGATACAAAGTCAGACATTTCAAACACGTACATATACCGTGTGACATTACTTAATTGGAAAATATGGATTAACACAATAAAATACACACTAATCGAATATCTCCTAGAAAAATCCTAGATTTTTTCACCGAATATCCCAAAAAATTTTAATTAAACTTAACATTTTTATTTTATAAATTTTATTTTTAACTTTATAATAAAGACTTTTAGGCATTTATCTGGTTAGCAAAATCGTTAGAACTTTTTAATTTACACGCTATACTATACTAAAAAAGTCCGCTTGCTACCTATTAAAACGCTTCATGTTTGCCAGATTCTGCATATTCTTCAGGAAATTATTAAATAAAAAATAAATGTGAAATGTAAAATCACTGAACTTAATTCGTGTGTCAAATCAAGCGCTTATTTAAGGAAAAAGTAGCCATCGCACGTTGCTTGATCATATTCGAATGCCGATCCTTTTTCACTGAATATTACATCTCATGAATTTTAAATAAAATTTAAAACTCACTTTGGCTTTGTTAACTTTAGAATAACATTATGATTTTTATGCGACCCAAGGACCTAAGGAAAACCAGAGCCGTAGAATCAATTGCCAAAAGTTCCGTTCTTCTTAACGTTATATTTTAAACGCATACGCGCATACCGCAACGCGGTAAAACGCATTTAATGATCGCCTTAAAATACCCTTAGACGCTCTTTCATGTACTACACCATACGAAATTTTTGAAAAATTTCAGAATCTATGCTCCAAAAGATCGATTCAAAATTTCTCAGATTACCAAGGATTCTGGCTATCAAAATTAAAGAGATTCGGCTCTTTGAATATCGTAAATTTTCCATATTTCAAGTTCACATGAGGTTCGTTAGATACACGAAAATCAAGAAAAGCTAGAAAATGTCCATTGTGATAATTTTGCGATTAACTGAGAATTGTTTCTGTCCGTTATTCCGATTCCACGGAAGGAATTTCGCAACCAAGGACTCCTAAATTATCCCCTGACATTCTCAAAATAACTTGCCAAAGTTAAATTTCCAAGTATTCCAAAATTACGTGTTAAAACTGAAAAAGTTCCTGAACAGGTAGCACCTAAATCACGCCAGTGCGAGATTCCACCTTCAGAATACTAAAAGCTTTTTGGACATCTACCAATCGAACGCATGGTTTCTATTTTCGACTTATTTACGCCTATCGTAGTATATAATTAAAGCAGAACATTAGATGTTTTTCGCCATGAGACAATACAGCTTTTATCTGATCATTAACAAGATCTGTTTGTTGTTCAGTTATCTCATATGAATAGATCTTTTATTCGTTTCGATAGTGTTTTTGATTGAAAAGAACTTGTTTACGCTCGAATGATAGTATTCAATAATCATTATCTAGTTTTTCGATATTGATTTAATCTAAATAAAAACAGGAATAATAATGTAAAAGTTTGAAGATACCATTGCTTAAATTCCGGGGATTATACGTTTGGATTTACTTGTATAATACAAGAGAAACCAACGAAATCAACTATGCCGAGACACTTAGACACATAAGAACACAAGCGAGACCTATAGAAAGATCAATTAGCATTTTTTAGTCGATGACATCACTTAGATGGCAATTTTCTATTTTTCCTCTACATATAGTACTGGCGATTCATTTTTGCTAATTTCGTTCTGTTTGACGCTATACTTCATACGTTCTAAGCCAATTTTGGGAGTAGCCGGGACAAAAATATATAGGAATGACGTCAGTACGTAATAAACGTGGTCATTTCTACGATTTGAATCACTTGGCTTGACTAGACTGTTGGACGCTGGATTCTAAAAATTGGACATGTGATTGGTATATACTAATATACTTTCTAAAAATTAATTTATATAGTCGCACGTCAATTTTCAAACTTGAATTGTTTTTTTTTTTATAATCTTAGGCTTAAAAATTATTTAAAATCGCTCGAATCCATTCTATCTTGTAAATATATATTTTTTTATTATTGAAATTATTATTTTAATTGCACAACATTCACTTAATATCCACATGACGTAATCCGTACAGTTCAAATATAATTTTCGTTACCTCAAAGCTTTTGTGAGACTATAATTATGTCAAAATCAGGTCGAGTGCCAAAAAATTGATTGGCCGAACATACTACTACTAACTACATTCTCTATGATTAACATTTTATGCTACAATACGATATTGCCACATGGAATTATTTGTTATTGATTTATTTTATTGTGTTCGTTTTTTATGATTTCAAACAAACTTATAACCCCAGCGTTTTTTCTTTCTTCTTTTTAACATATTGTTAGTTTTATGTCCGTGAAAAGTAGCGTAAAATACGATAAAATTGAATAGTCATTAGTAATGCTCAAGTTTTATATTTAGATTGAAGTGAATATAATTTTCTTTGTCTTTGATAACCTAATTTTATGGTATTTGGCACCGATTCAATATAAAATCTCGTGTGTGTATACTTCAGATATTATTTTGAACTAGATGTTTTTGAAGTTATCGTCAGTGTTCACCCATAACTGACCTCTCTATTTTGAACTCAAATTTTCTCTCTACGTACTTAATAGTTCAACTAATTGAAAAAAAAAAAACGTAAGCATATGCATATGTAAGTTTAAAGAAATATAAAGCCACACTTCCTCTTCTAAGTCTTATATTAATCATTTTTGCAAACTATGATAATCAACACCAGGAAATGGTTTATCATTTGATATATAAACGAAGTTTTCTTTCTACTCAAGTATTCCTCGGTGTCACTAACAAGAGAACTGCGCAAAAATCGGCATTCCTTTATGGTGTATCACAGTGGCAAATGTAGGCATCCTACATTACTCCTTTTATACAGAGTTATTTGAAAACATTGGTGTCTGCATACGGGGTAAACATGAAAGACTCACCTCTCAACTTCACCGCTGTTATGTGATACTTGGACAGTGAAACTTAGTGATGCTGATATGTCACAGATCAAGCAGATGTTTTTCTTGATCTTTTCCCTATCTAAAAAACAAAATATTGTAACGAAAATGTTAATTTCGTATAATTCTTTAATTACTCCTTACCTCCAGGGTCTGATTTACCCTCTTCTGCATTTGATGACCATTCCTCGTATACAGGAAAATAACCGGGAAAAACTTCATGCCTTGCACGTCCATCACTTTCCTCGCTAGATGGTGTTAAAGCGTTATCACTTTCAGTAATTTTAATATCCAATATGGCATTGGTCTCCTCTTCTTCTAGATTACACTCTTCTTGGTGCAATAAAACTACATCGTCTTCGTCTTGAATACCTTGAGCATGAGTTCTATTTTTGATTTGATTATCGTTTTCTTCCTCGATTGATTTATCAATGTCTTTGCTCTTGTGTAATCTGTAACTACTGCTATGCACGCTGCTGCTTTGTACTAATGGATGAATTGGTATATGTTTTAGTTTTTGTACATTAGTCCTATAGTATTGCCTCTCGTCATTCTGCGTCATTTGGGATATACTTCTTTCAGTGAACGTTTTCTTTATTTTTTCTCTACAAGTAGTTTCTTTGAAAGTTGGGTCGCTATAGCTTATCTGCAGTTGTTTTTTAACCGCACCTTTGTTGGGCGGCCCCTCCTCTTCGTTTTTAAGGTCTTCATCGGTTCTAATTTTTGTACTGTGGCTGTGGGAGTCGATTTCTCTACATATAACTATGTTATCTCCCATTGTTCCGTCGCTTGATTTCTTCACCATAATTATGTAGTCTTTATCACCATCCAAAGCTTCGGTTCCGCTTAAATACGTTTCAACATGCGCTATCAATTCATCAGCTTCGTCTTCACTTAATTGTCTTTTTATTTCCTTAACTGTTTCAGTGGGTCTTGTTGATCTGTTGAACTTATAGATTCTCTCGTTAGTCTGTTGGACTTGTGCAAACGTATTTGGTGCAAAATCATTTTGAGGTAATGGTGGATATGTTCTACTAGGTATCGGATGCAACGTTGGTAAGCTAAAGTAGTTAGAATTCTGCGTTGTAATAGGAGCTTGCTGGAGCGGGGTTACCGGCTCTGATGGTACCTTAACCTTACTGTTTCTATACTGGAACACTAGGCTTAAAGGAGTTTCTGGTGGTGTTTGCAAGAAAGAACCCTGTACTTGAGGGATTGGCAAATTCAGTTCTACCGCTTGTATTAAACTGTTGCCATTCGGACTTAACGGTGGTGTATGGGCGATACTTCCATGTAATGAAGTAGATATAGATGAATGAGTTTTCGTTAGTGAGCTCTTTGTCGGTATACGTTCCAGTACGTCCGGACTTAGAAGATTATACTGGTTATGCAGGTAAACATCATTATCCAGACCAGTTCTCAGCGTAGGCTTATTGTTGGTTTTGTTAGCAGATGATGCGTTTAGCTTTCGATTATTGAGCTTCTGTTGATGTGCCTGGCCTACAAAACTGGGGAAATGCTGAGTGGTATTGGTGTGTACGTAACTTGGTGCTTCTTGTGTTCGTTCTACTATTGCTGGTGCTTCATTAGGCAATTCAAGTGGGGTTTGACTCTGTGGAATGTTTGGAAGTATTAATGGGATAGATTCATATGGTTCGTCTTATTTAGGTGTATGAGGAGTGCTTCTTTTTGATCGATTTGATGATATATCTAAGATCTAAGCTATGCATGCATCAAATAATGATTTCTAAACTAATTACAATGAATTCTTAAAATTAAAAGTAACAAAAAAGGAGAATGGTAATCTATTGAATAACTTACTTACGAAAAAATAAAATATATAACAAAATGTAAAATAAAAATTCATAACAATTTAGATTGGTTCAGGATGTATCTAAAAACAACGATAATTTAACTACTCTATTATATAATAATAGGGTACAATAGGATGTTGTACATATATGTATATATATATTAATCTACGGATTAAATAATGAATTTTAACATGGTCCCCTATGATATAAATGCATAATTTCTTTTACTAATTTTTTAAATGTACTAACAGGTTCACCTTTAACATCGAATAACTTGAACAGCTATTATTTTTTTTTTTGATATGATTGATATAACAACAACAATATTTAGTGAACGTTTACCAATTTTTGATCTACATAATTTACGTATGACCACTAGAGGACACTAGAGTCGAATAAAGGCAAGGTTGGTTTTTGTACTTTATCTAGGACGGATGGAATTTTGACTTGTATTGCAACTATAAGTAAAAGTCTGACATACCTGCATAGGAATTTGTTTATTCGGGGTAGGAAGACAATCTGGAATATTTGGACTTATAGGAATAGATTGGCCTTCACTCTTCTTTATAAATCTATCCTGATGGAATACCCAGCCTTCGGCTGGGGCGTGTTAGGAATTGTCCAAATAATCATGACAGGTCCAGCGTCCCCTATAGAATGGTTCTATACTTTCGACTTTTACCACTTGAAATCTTCCAATTGACCTATTGCATTTTGCCACGAATATATTATCGCGTTCTTGATGTTTCTCGGACGAAGTGCTAGCTATATTTATAGCTGCGGTCTGTTGGACTGCGGTTACCTCTATAACCGACGTCTGGTTTTCTAAAGCAAATGGATTTATAGACACTGACTCCGGAGATTGTTCGCTTTTGGCAGCAATGAGGACGTCAAAAGGCACAGAATTCTCTTCACCGACATTCACAACAGCAGCCCCAGAGGGTATTTCATCATCAACGTCTTTGGAATAAGTCTCCTCGGAGTAGCTAGGCGTTTCTAAATCTGTAATTCGCGAGATTTCCTCTGAATGGGACTCATCTTCCGGTGAATCGATCCCAACACTGCTAACCACATTCGTTACAACAAATGAACTCTTTGATTGCGTTAATGTATCGGCAACGTGTGTTACAGCCGTTGTACTAACCGCATCGGCATCGAAAAGCCGCAAGCTTTCACTAGTTGTTCTGCATATTACCCTCGTAGTGCGTTTAGCTCTAGGTTTTGGCTTTTGGGACATCACTCAATTTTATACTTATTTATTTAAAAAAGGACGATATCGTTTTATTAGAGTAATATAATACAATAAATTTTAAAAATACACCCTTCAACGACTAGAAAATAAATGTAATTCTCTTTTTTAACCACTACATATCACAAATTGTTTTTTTTTACTTATTTTATTTAAATCATGAACACATTGAATCGTCACAGATAGCTACTCTTCTTCGAGAGACCCGGCTACTGGATCAAAACAAACAGTTAATAGGGGGTGAAATGTCAAATATAAGTCTGACCGCATGATACATATTGCGGTACACTTAAGGCGCGAATTCTGGGAAATACGAATCTACGGTTGATAAAATGCTTTCGCTAAAGCTATTTTCTCATTACTATTTGACGGTTTTCTAAAAACTAGCTCTTTTTGGTCGGTTTTATGTATTAAAAGTAAAACGTACTTCGTAGTTTTTCATGAATATACGGGTGTTTCATCGAAATAAGTAAAGTAAATCAATATATCATAAGATTGTTCATGTTCTCAACTATCGCATGCTTAATTGATGGTGGTTTTGAAAAAATTCTCATTCAATTTTAACGTTAATAGCAGTCTAATTTTCTCCGATTTTAAAACCGGCTCTTTTTGAGATACTGACGTTGCAAAACTGGTTTCCTCAAAAGTTTACTTTTGTATAAACCTAAACATTTTTAGTCTATTTACGTAAAAAACAAAAACGAATAACTTAATATGCAGTTTTACAGTTCTCGACCTCGTGAAAAAGCTTTTATTTCTATCTGAATTGCAAACAAAGAACGACTTTACACGTGTTTGATAAGCAAATTTATCTGTATTTATTGGAGAGTACGCCAGAGAACCATAAAATTAATTACAAAACAAACTGAAAAAATTCAAACACCATCTGCACCAGCAGTTTTTTATGATAGCGAACTTCTATGTAATTTAGAAGTTAAAATGTTATTTTTTTCCAGGGCACAAAGCGGATTATTATCTGCTTTGAAAATTTTATATGTGCCTGCTGGTTCTCTCAAGAAAACTATAAAAATACGTCAGGAGATGAATAAACAATATAATTTACTACTTGAATAATACTAAAAACTCTGACATATGCAAATACGCGACACAGAGATAATACCATTTAAATAGGTAATAAATAATTCTCGAGATTCTCTTTGAGAATTATTTGTGCCAGTGAGATTTGTGAGTAAAGTTGTGTAAAAGTCAAAAGAATATAGGATGACGGAGACGGCAACGAGTATGAACGATGAGCCTCCGTTGCCCAAGGAGAAAAGAGGCCGTTTTGGAATCAACAAAAACCTCATCATGTTAAAATTATCTTTGTTTTTCCTATACGGAGGTTTGTCAATTCTATAAATATATGTGAAAAGTCCTGATTTAAATATTTATTTTAGCAACATCGTCGCTTGTACCGTATCTGCCGCTTCATATGCAAAGTATAGGTTTAACTATGGACGAAATTGCTTTAATTTATTTAGCGTTACCATGCACAACATTCCTGGCACCTCCAGTGTCTGGTTTTTTAGTTGATAAGTTTGGAAAATACAAGCCTGTTGTTATAATTTCGTTCCTTCTAAATGCTGCACTGCATCATTCTCTTCTCCTAATCCCACACCAAGAAACACCGGGAATCGTACCACAGGCATTTGTTTTGAGGAATCCTGAAACGGGATTGGAACAAATGTGGTGGAGTCCATGCACCAATAGACAATGCCCAGAAGAAGATAATACCGTCTCGTTAATGAGCTGCATTGACCATTGTACCTTAACCAAAACAAGAAATTTGAGCCAATTCGAGGATAACGAACGTTTTTTAAGTATAGGAAACATGACTTATGCAGCAAGATTAACAGGAAGACAACGCGAAAAGTAATTTCTTCTTAATCTTATCTTTAATTTAATTATTTGCGTAATCTAACAAGTAGAAGTAAGGCTTTTCAACAAATTTAACTCTCTGGTCTTATCTGTATTATTTACTTTCATATTTAGATGTTCACATATTCAACTTCTTTCCAGATTAAAAAAGCCTAAAAACATTACCTACGAATATCATTTCAAGATTCTCCCAAATCTAGCCCCAAATGTGGATTTTGGTATTGAACCCGACATACAAGTTCACGGCAAACACAATTATACAAATGTTGAAAGCCAATTCAATAAAACCTTATTAAAAAGTTATGGAATTAACATAACTGCTTTTAAAACTGACGATCTACGTTGCGGTGCTGAAATTATGACTATCAGTAGTCAAAGGATCAAATGGAATACTACCTGCATAATGCAGAAGTGCCATTTTGAAAAAGGAGGACCTGATGTTTGTTTGCCCGACTTCAAGGAATCTGATGATAGAACCTTCTGGATCTATTTCACTTTACGGTTCTTGGCTAATATCATGATGACTGTTGGAGTTACCATTATGGATCCGATCGCTTTTACGATGATAGAGAAATATGGTGGTGATTTTGGTCGTGAAAAATTATTTTCCAGCATAGGAATGGCTATATTTTCCCCAATAACTGGTGGTGTAATACAATACTGGAGTAGTGGTCTTGGATATACTGATTATTCTCCTTCATTCTATGCTTACGATACACTTCTTTTGATTGCTGCACTTTGCGTGCTTTTAATGCCTTTGGGAACGAAATTACCTGCCGATAATATATTTAGAGATCTCGCTAATATCGTTAAAATGCCTCACGTGATGGTATTTATCATATTTTTGTTTGTCCTTGGAAATTTGTGGGGATTCATTGAGAGTTTCCTGTTTTTATACTTAAAAGATTTAAGTGCCCCAATGAGCTTACTTGGAATCACCGTTACTGTTGGTACAATTAGTTCAATGCCTTTCTTATATGGTGCTGATAAAATTACGAAAAGAATTGGCCATGTTTACGTAATAATTATTGCATTTTTTGCTCACGCTGGAAGACTAATGGGGTACTCACTTATTGAGTAAGTCAGATAAAAATGCAACGTATCTTTAGCGAAAAGTTTTTGATTTTTGCAGGAATCCTTGGTGGTGTTTCCCTTTTGAAGCCATGGAGTCCCTCTCAGTTCATCTGATGTGGGTTGCGGCTGCAACCTATTGTGCTATATTAGCTCCTAAAACATTATTAGCTACGTTGATTGGTATAGCTGGAATGGCTCACTTTAGCATAGGTAATTGACATGGGCATCTTTTACAAGCATTTATTTGTTGACTTTCTATTTTAGGTAGAGGAAGTGGTAGTTTTATTGGAGGATATTTAATTAAATGGGTAGGTATAAGACAAGCCTTCAGACTAATGGGTTTAGGTGCTATGATAGCTGGGGGAATGTATGTTTTAATGCATATAGCCTGGTTAAGGAAATTTGATTCACCCGCTATGGAAGATGAAGATATTCTAGGTAAATTCCGCAAAATATTTTAGAAATCCTTTAACGCAATACCAATCATTTTTCAGAACCAGATGAAAATGAGAAACTTAAGGGCGCTGAACCGAAATATAAAGATCAATCAACCATGGTTAGTTTCGAAAGGTTAAGCTTAATGATTGAATACAATCAAATTGGTTCCTTGTCATCTTTGGGTAGATTGTCTCGGGGCGAAACGGATCCAATAAAGAGAGCTAGAAGTAATAGCATTAGGAGAGGAAGTTACAACATTGGGTCCACGAAGCAATATCGTGGTAGTGCTTCTAAAGTAGATCTTCTTAAATCTACATCAGAAGTTAACCACACAAGAGGTTCAACGCCCCAGCTTAAAAATTCAACTGGTTATCTTAGTAGAAATGGTAGTACTAAGGTAAAAAAAAAAAAAAATATGAGTAAAGTACTTCACAAGCGTTTTTATTTACAGATACCGGATGGTAACGCAGCTAGTCTATCAAAATTGGTAAAAGGTAATACTATAAATGCAGAAGGATTACTAAAGAAAATTCCAAAAGAAACTGACGAATTGGAACAAGAAACGTCAGAAAAACAGAACGATACAAATGAAAAGAAGTAGAAAAATAGTCTTTTACGTTAACATTTATATATGTGAGTTTATACTAAAACGACGTATGTTTAAAATAAAAACAAGCTTTGTTTAAAACATAATCTCTTATTTATATTTCTCGCCAAACATTTTAACAAAATATAAAGTCACTTAAAATTGATAATTATGAGTAATATTAATAAAGATGATGTAATAATAGTAGTAAATATGTTGATAATAGATTTATGAAGCCAATAGGGCAACATTGATTTCCTTAACCATTTTAACACGATGAAGCATCTTCTCCAACGCCTCTTTACCTAAAGCCATTGTGGAATACCACACTGGACTATCTGGGACGCAAGATCTCTCGGGCAATAAATAAAATACATCGTTTCTAGTTTTAACGCTTTCCGGACACTTCGAAAGATAAAATTCGTATAATTTCACGGGACACCTTAGAGGGTTTTCTTCATTCTCTTGCTGCTCGTAAACCTTCTTTTTGCTTTTGCTTCCTTCTAGGCCAAAGAAGGTGTTACTTTTATCGACTAAGATAACATAACGAGTCGACTTACCCACGGCTGATTGTGGCGGATAGAACCGTAGCAAGATGTTCCTTGAGGAAGCATTTTTGGGAGTGCCGGGTTGGTTTGGAACTCTTTTCCAATGTTTCATTATGTGCGAGAAGGACAACTGCATGTGTTCGTCAACATTCTGCACAAAGAAAAGAGAATTAAATTATATTAGATGCAATTATCAGTTGTTCTACAAATTCACCGTTAAATTAAAGTGTTTTGTATTGAAGAACATTAAGGTACTCAAAAGAACATGGGGAGAATGTGCTCCCAGCTGCTTACTTTCCCAAAGGTGCTCTTCTTCAACCCTTGTGACGATATATTCTGAAAATAGAAAGTATATTAAGGGAACTATCGCGAATATGCTTAAAATTCATACGGGAATCATTATAGAGTGTAGAAAACTTTTTGCAAACTTCGTCTAAGCAATCAGTGAAGCTCTCATAATAGGAATCGCAGAATATATTATCAATTCGTCCATTTTCGAATAAGTATTGTTGGATACCTAGAGAGAAAGTTAAATAATCAAAAGGATGTAACAAAATATGAATAGTTAGCCCACCTAAACATAGATAGTAGATGGTATCTGGTGCATATTCTGTCCCATTTGGTTTTCTAACTTCTTTCACGAATAAACATAAGGAATAATTCAATTCATCAGATGTTAATTGTAATAAATCCGATTTGAATAGCTTTGCGCGTCGAGACGACTTTTCTAACTCAGCATTCTTTGTTGTTACCCATTGTTTCCAAGCGTTAACACCAAAAGTGTACTAAAATTAAAAATATGGCAGATTTTTACATTAAGGTAAACAACATTTTACCTTTAGACACATATTAGCATCTGGTTTTTCAACTGGTTCTGGTGGCGGTTGAGGTTCTGGCTCAACCGGTGCCGAGATTTCTGGATGAGTTGGTGGTCTACCTCGTTTGCGGCCCCTACCTCCGTAACGTGGAAGCCTTCCTCGTCTTCTACCACGGAATGATGACCGTTCAGCTGGTGGAGTAATAGGTGTTACATCATCAACTTGCTCACTTGAGGCTGAAATTAATTAAATTAGTAATTGGTTCATTGTATTCAACGCATAATAAACCATTTCCAGGTGTAGCTGTAATTGTACTTGCTGTTAGAGCGCCTTCAAGATCAACAGCCGGCTCATCGAAGTCGGTCGCCATTTTCAGTGCCATTTGCAACATGTCATCACCGAAGGTATTACTTGCATCTTGCGGTTCTGGACTGAATGACGGTTCAGCTCCGTTATCTCCATCACTTTCAGCTTCTCCTTCACTTTCTGCCGGTTCTTTTTTTTCGCTTTCACCAGCTACTAACTCAGCCATCATTAATAAGTCAGCTTCGTAAGGATCCGTTGGACCTCGGACTTGATTCTTCTAAAACAAGTAACTTTGTTAACTTAAACAAATATTATTTGCATTTTAATTACCTTTATCTCTTTCAAAACAACGTTCGCTGTTTGTTTTGTAACTGGTATGAACATCGGAATAGGTATTGGAAGAGGAAATGGCATTGGTACAGGATATGACAGATTAAACATCTCAATTGGTTGTGGTATATAAATTGGAACCGGAACTGGTAGCAAGACAAGACTATCCTTTATATCTTCAGTTTGTACATATTTATCAACCATAATTGGCTTGATTTCAACCTCAACATCAGACGTAATCGGTTTTACTAGCGTCGCCATATTTCTTTGTATTGGTAATTCTGGCGGCTTTACTAAAACAATTCTGCGGACAGGAGGTGGTCCTGAAGTCTCTTGGAGGGTGGTAATCGTAGCAATTGTTGGTCCAGATGATTTCGATCTAGTTGATCTTGTACTCATGCTCGGTGTAACTGGTGCTAACGATCTTACACTAGTTATTATAGGAAGGGGACCAGGAACGTCTGGAATAATCTGTTTCCTTTGCTGTAGACTGCTAGTTTTTCTCGTCACGCGGCTCGTTGCGCTTGTAGTAGTTGGAATAATAACTGGAGGTGGAGGAGGGACAGGTTCAGTAAACCTTGCCGGTGCCATGATGTATTTATTTTGATATCCTTGAACGCAAGGGTACGAACAGAAATTCTTCATACTATCATCGGCCAGCGTTATGTGGTACTGTCCTCTGCAAATCTTATGGCAAAAGTCGCACCTCTTCCTTTTCAATTTGCTAGCATTAATTGAGGCGTTAAAGAAATTCAAGCATGTTAACGAGCAGATAATCAGAACTATGTTTTCTGGATTATACTTCTGAATCATATCGAAATTATATTTTTTAACTTTACACCAACAACAAGACACGATTTTTCTATTGGTGGTAATATAGATATTTTGGCAACTCCTCTGGCAAAATTTTCTTAAAACTCCGTCATATCTAATCAAATAACCATCATTCAAACCTGTATTAACGAAATACCTAAAACACATATCGCATTTCTCTGGTGTTACATCGTTAACATATTTAAACGCCACAAAACACGGTTCACTACAGAACAAATTGCTCTTGTTTCTGAAATTGAATTCTATTTCAATCGTATTAGTCTTGTGGCATACGCAGCATTTATCTATCAGTTTTGGTCCTTTTAAGAATCGGCTTATTTCATTATATTTTTGCATGCAGATTGATGTACAGAAATCCTTAGACATGCCTTTATCGCCGATTGAAGTCAAAAAAGTGGAAGGTTTACTCGATATATCCTTTTGACAAAATGAGCAAACACGTGCACTTTTTTTGTATTGCTCTAAACAGGTGCTACTGCAAAATTGCCGGACGTTGAAGCCAAACCTCACGCAATATTTTCCGAGGAAGTTATCCTTAACTTCGATTTTGCAATTCGCGCAAAAGGAACCAATAACTTTTTGATGTTTTGCTGCAATAGAATTAATAAGAAGCAGAAGTTATTAAAGATACTTTAAATACTTACTCAAGCAAAGTTCATTACAAAAATCGAACGCTTCCCATGATAAACTATTTTGAACATCGGATATAAGCGTGCCACAATTTTTACAACGGATGTTACCAACAATGGGAACTGTTAGAGTTACAGTACTTGACTCGTTTTCTGCGCTCCCTTTAAGATCCGTACTGAAGTTTTTAACTCTAAGTTTACGGACAATCACATTATCTGTATGCTTTTCTTTCAATTTCGTTAAGCATTCTTCAGAACATATAGTTGTTTTATCATTATCCTTTACGCAATTGTATTTATACTTCTTTTTCTAGAAAATTTTATTTTGACATACTTAAGCCACTTTGAAAATAAGTAAAAATAAATATACCTGATTGCAAATCATACACGGTAATAACTCTGTAGAATTGGCCACACTCACTAAATACTTTTCACTTAATCTCATACTATCGCTATCTGTCGATGTGGTAATAATAGACGAAGTTGAAGACGAAGCTTCTGATTCTTGCGAACTTGACGGTGTTGCAGAATCTTCCTAAAAATACGATAAAAAAGTAAGATATTTTCTTTCTTATGTTCACACGAACTCACCTTGCTTGCATCTGGAATGATACATTCGTCAGCTTCGTCCAAATCGGATACGAAAGTATTTTCAACCGAATCTGCATTTTGATTCCATTCAGCAGAGCCAATTGGATCCACTTCATTTGCAACTAAATAAAATTGTGTATTATAGATTACTTTCTTCGTTAAAAGGTCAATAATTTACCTTGTTCAATAAACGTACATTTTTCAGAATCATTTTGATCATCCTTTTCAGTATTGACCTGCACGAATATTGAATTTTCGTCAGCGATAGTTGAATCTTGTGAAAGTGTATCTTTACTTAAATCGCCATCACTCGTAGTGCTGCTTGTAGTAGCTTCTGTTGCTTCTGAAATTTCCATTCTTGTTTGGGAAACCTCCTTGCAAGTATCATCGGTGTCGGCAGAAGCACAATTATCCCCTGTTGCAATTGGTTTGTCTTTAGATTTATTAGAAGCGTCCTCCTCTCTTTCTTCGCTGTTCTTGTCGTCATCAGTTATTTCCATAACTTCAACGACTTCCTCTTTATCACGAATATTGACGGAAGTGCAGCTTCCTGTCGCTTCTTTATTCTTTTCTTCGCTTTCGATATTTACCACTTCTTCATCTTCGGCTACAATTTTACCCCAATCCGTATCAGCAACTTCTTCAACTTTCTTTCTAGATTTTTTGGCTGAACTAACTTGTTTTTTATCGGTATCAACGATTATAAGATCTTGATCACTACCTTTATCTTGATTAACAATTATGATGTCGTCATCTTCTTTCTCTTTATCATCAACTGCATCCTTTGTTTTACCGTTGTCATCAGGTATTTTATCGTCATCTTCCATTTGTTTCTTTTCCTCCTTCTCTTTATCCTTGTCATCGGCTATTTTATCGTCATCTTCAGTTAGCTTTTTCTCCTCCTTCTCTTTACCTTTGACATCGGTTATTTTATCATCATTTTCACTTTGTTTTTTCTCCTTATTTTCTTTATCCTTGTCATCAGCTGTTTCATCATCATCTTCAATTTGATTTTTGTTCTCCTTTTCTTCGCCCTCGGCGTCAATTGTAATATCATCTTCTTTATCTGATTTTCCGGTAATATCATCAGTTATATCAGTAGGTACGTGTTCTTGAGTTTTATCTGGAGTATCATTATTTTCTGTGTAATCCATACCTATATCTTCCTTGCCTAAATCTTCAGGATTAATTTTCTCTAGATTGTCGTCTTTGCTGGCACCGGTGTCTTTATTATCATGGCTTTCATTTGATTTGCTGTTTTCAGAATCAACTTTGTTTCCAGTGTCTTCTTTACATTCGTCTGTTTCAATTTGTGCTTCTTTTTTTTCAACCGGGGCTTCCTCCATAATTACGTCTTTGTCAATTTCTGGATTACTTTCTGAAGTTTCTGGCGATTTTGATTTGCCAATGTTTTCTTTATCTCTTCCGATATTCTCTTCAGGTTCTTCTACTTTCTGTTCTTCTTCCATACTATCATTCCTTTCTTTAGATTCTGTATTTTTAGTTTCCTTTTCATGTTCTACAATATCCTGCTTTTTGTAGTCTATAGTCTCCAGGTTTCCTTCTGATTTTGCAATATTTTTTTCTTCTTCAGACTCTATGATATTCTTCTCTTCTTCAGATTTTATAATGTCTTTTTCCTCGTCTATATCCATCTTTTCTTGGCTACTATCTCTTTCTTTCTGATCTTTTTGCGAAGTGTCTTGGGATATTGTTGGTTCATTTTTATTCGATTCAGTGTCTTCAGTTAATGGTGGGAATTCTTGTGCTTTAGTATCAGGTGCGTTTTCAGGGTTATCATTTTGCACGACATCGGACATGTTTATAAATTTATTATTTATCTGCAGGATAAATAAAAGAATCCTAATGTTTGTATACAGAATGTAACAAAATAAAGATTATCGGCGCAGTAGCCACGGAAGTCGCATATGTAACATTTTTAAATGCCTAGTGTACTAATGTTTTTATTGGGCGGTTTAATAGGTAATTTTCGTATGATTTTTGAATAGCAAGTTTCTTTATCAATAATATATTAAAACTTCGTCATCAGGCGCCTAAATTTTACCAATCATGTTGTAATTAAATAACTAAACTTACACATAACCTTAAATTTAAAACATTAAAATACAGAGTGTACACAAACTAAGCTTAGCAAATCTTAATTCATTTTTAGGGATTAAAAATTAATAAACCATAAAATTAATTATGAAAGGATGTTTTACCTAAGTTTTATTACTTCTTCCCGTCAATATAATCACACACTGTACCACAAACAATAAATGTATAAGTGTATTAATTTATATTGATTTATACTAAACCTACATCATTTATAATGAATCATTTTATTATTAAAATGTAGATTCATCTAACAAAAACACCTTTATATAGCGCATTTCAATAACACATTGTATAGAGAGTGCTTGATTCAACGCTGGCTTATTTACAAATCGAACCAAATACTCGGTGGATAAATTAGTTTCCGTTCTCAAAAATTACTAAAGCATTTCGTTTTGAAATAAATAATAAGTGAATAAAAAGTGTTACAAATTTAGTGAAAACGGATTATTAGAAATAGTAAATTTTTACACACTAAAGTTATTTGAGATACTCTCATTAATAAATGTATGATCGTCAGTTTAGGGACATATTAATAGATGTCGCTGTATGCCGAAAACAATCGATACGTATCTTAAAAATTGCGCCATCTTAAGGTAAATGCAGTAAGAATGAAAAATGTTTAAATATTTTTAGAGATTTTATTTATATCATTTAATAGTCTATATAATCATCGTCTTGCACTTTAAGTATATGATGCGTGATTTATTCTTTTTGTGTAAATTGCTTTCATGCAAACGTACTCTTTATCCTCTTGGTAATTTGTAATAAAGATATGAAATTGCGCAATATGGTAGCTACTTGCTTAATCTAATTGCTAATATTAAAATATGGAATTGTTTCAAGCTGATTTGCTTAGGTGTCGGTTTCTTTATCAACCTGATAAATGATAACCGGGATATTGCTACAATTTTCTATTTTATCTCACTCTTGTCCGTTGCATAAGACATCGTTTTACTTTCTCTTGTGTTGTTGTGTTTCAAAAGTAGGGTAACGGCTTAGTAGATGCTTAACCTAAACAATGTTTTCCTAGCATTTCTGAAAATTTATGACGTGTATTGCCAACAATTCAAATTCCACACAAATATCCTTGGATTTCTTAAAAGCTAGAGGTAAGTTTTAAATAATATTCGTCGTGTAATCCAAAGAAAAAGTACTTATGACCTTTCTTTTTAGGTTATAATGGCAGAAAAAGAAGGTATGAGAGCTTTAATTCTAGTTGGTGGCTATGGAACTAGGCTGAGACCTTTAACTTTAAGTAGACCCAAACCACTAGTCGAATTTGCAAATAAACCTATTCTGCTACACCAAATTGAAGCATTGGTTAAAGCCGGAGTCACTAAAGTAATTTTAGCTGTTTCCTACAGGGCCGAACAAATGGAAGAAGAGCTGTCCCAAGAAGCTAGGAAATTGGGAATTAGTGTAGTGTTTTCCCATGAAACTGAGCCACTTGGAACAGCTGGACCTCTAGCTTTGGCTAGTGATATAATCAAACAAAGCTCAGAACCATTTTTCGTTTTAAATTCTGACATAATTTGTGAATTTCCATTTAAAGAATTAGCTAACTATCACCATACTCATGGGAAAGAAGGTACAATTGTAGTTACAAAAGTGAAAGAGCCTTCGAAATATGGTGTTGTTGTTTATGATGAGAATGGACGTATAGAACGCTTTGTTGAGAAGCCTCAAGAGTTTATATCCAATAAAATTAATGCTGGATTATACATTTTAAATCCCAGCATCTTAAATAGGATTCAATTGAAACCCACATCCATTGAAAAAGAGGTGTTCCCAGGAATGGCAAGCGATGGCCAATTATATGCCTTTGAATTGGAAGGATTTTGGATGGACGTTGGACAACCAAAAGACTTCTTAACAGGAATGTGCTTATATTTAAAATCTCTAAGGCAGAAAGCTCCAGATTTGCTTTATAATGGTCCAGGCGCTGTTGGTAACGTTTTGGTGGATCCTACGGCTAAAATCGGCTCTGGTTGCCAAATTGGACCCAATGTCACCATTGGGCCAGGCGTTGTAGTTGAAGATGGTACATGGAAAGTTAAAATCGATTGAACAAATCAGAAAATTATTTTTTTTAGGTGTCTGCATCAAAAGGTGCACAATTCTCCGCGATACTGTTATAAAATCTCATTCTTGGCTAGAAAATTGTATAATCGGCTGGAGATGCGTTGTTGGTAGATGGGTAAGACTTGAAGGCATAACCGTTTTAGGCGAAGATGTCATAGTAAAAGACGAAATTTACATTAACGGAGGACAAGTACTGCCAAATAAAAGCATAGCTGCCTCAGTCCCAGAACCACAGATCATCATGTGATTTTTTTTGTAAATTAGTATTTATATGAGATTTTTATGTAAATTTCCCATTAAATATGCATTTTGAATGTTTCCTTAATAATTAAAAGATTACATTTGAAGACAATTCCACTCAAATGTTTTCCACAACAGCGTTCCAATATTAATAATGGATTACGATGTAATTTTTTTCTAATAATTGATAAATAGTCCTGTAGATTCGTACGACAAAAAGCACAATATTTTTATATATTTAGTATAAAAAATATGTTTTATTTTATCATTGTGACTGATTTGTTTAAATTATGTTGAAATATTCAAAAATGTATGAATTAAAAATATGTACAATTGTTTCATACAAATAAAATGTTTATATATAAGGAAAAATATTGCGAGTTTAATTTGGGTTTTTACATCTTATTTTTTTAAATTATTGTAGCATAATTGTTGAGTAAAAAGAATTGGGATTTTAGAATAGAATAGAAACAAAAGAAACATTTCAAATAAATATGAAGACGAATATCGGGGGAAAAGTTACGTTGATTATGTTAAGGAGCAGAAAGAATTGAAAGAATACCTGAAGGGATCAACATTACGTGCGACAAAACGTAGCTAAAGAAAGTAAAACTAAAGGAAAGAAGGTTCGTATTTTTTCCCCAAATATAAGTCCTTAAACCCAAAACTAATCTTGCGCAATTCAGAAAAACAGGGTCAAATTAAAAAAAAGGAAATATAGGGAAGAATGCCTTTTTTAATTCCTTTTTGTTAATGAAACAGTAACATTGCATCAATAAATTCCTTGTTTAATAATAGAACTTGAGGTGATTTTTGCTAGATGTCGTTGTGATGTTTACATTTTATTTTTCTTTTTTTAGATTGCAGCTTTTATTTGCCTCAATCGCTTTAGGGGTAATTATCGATCTGTGCCTAAATCTGAATTTCTTTTAATAATCGGTGAGTTTTTCACTTGTAGAAAAAAATCGAAATTGCATCTTGCACCTGGAGTGCATATTTGGTTGCAGCGTTTTGAAATGCGCGTGACGTCACAGTTGAAAAGAAAACGCATCTATCAAAGAGCATGACAGACTGATTGTGTCTTCTTAAAAATGGCGCCGAAGTGTTGGGATGTTGATGTTTATAATATAAATAACGAAGGGGTACTTAAACAAAAATTTAATAAACGTGTTCAATTGAAAATTGACTATGATCCTCAAGGTTTAAGTTTGAAAATAGTATCCGGTAAGTTCAATATAGTGCCGTTTCTTTGGTGAATGTTATTGTACTTTCGAGTTGTAAGATTCGGCATGCTTTTTTCTATTTATTTTCATTGTTATTGCCCGATTTTTTTTCTCCTGGAAACGTGCAATTTCGATTAGTTTCATGATATCCTCCATTCATTTCTTTATTATTTATTTTTATCCGAGAAATAGAATTCCTTATGTTTGAGGTGTTTTCATGATAATTTTTGCTTGTTAATCTAAACATGTAATTTATTAATATACTTACTTATTAATATATAAAATGACATTTTTAGGGAAAGAAATCTATTTAGAATTCCCAGTACATCCTAGCACAGAATGTTGCCGAATTGCAAACAGAGCCTACATTTTCACTGTAGATAATGAATCGTTTTTTATAAGATTTTTACGTGAAGAAGGTACTATGACCATCTAATTTATAATTGTGTAAAAAATTAAAATCATCTTATTGTAGATACAAGAAACTTTACAATATCTATAGCTAAGATTAAATCCGGTAAAGGTGCGTCGGTATTCTCAGTTCGGACTGAAGATTCTTCTGCCATGCAATATTTCCAATTCTACGGATACTTATCGCAACAACAAAATATGTTACAAGATTTCATACGAACTTACACTTATCAACGAGCAATATTATGTAATATCAATGATTTTAAGGTAAATATTTGGTGTGGTTTGGATGTCTGTTCGATTGCTATGTCTTTCGTAGGATAAGGTAGTTTTAGATGTAGGAGCTGGTTCTGGGATATTGTCATTCTTCGCCGCACAAGCTGGAGCTAAGAGAATTTACGCTGTTGAAGCTTCAACTATGGCCCATTATGCTCAGGTAATATATTTTTACAGTTTGTCATGATAAAATATATATCAGTATTTCTCATTGTAGAAATTGGTACAGTCTAACAATCTCCAAGACAACATCACAGTGATTCCTGGTAAAATCGAAGAAATAGAGCTTCCAGAGAAAGTAGATGTAATAATTTCCGAACCGATGGGTTATATGTTGTATAATGAGCGTATGCTCGAGACTTATTTACATGCAAAGAAATGGCTAATTCCGGATGGGAAAATGTTCCCATCACGTGGAGATCTACATATTGCCCCATTTACAGATGATGCTTTATTTATGGAACAATTTAGCAAAGCAAATTTTTGGTAATTCTGTTAAATTGCTTATTTATAAGGTGTTTGTATCAAATACTTCATTTCAAGGTTCCAAACATGCTTCCATGGTGTTAACTTATCAGCAATCCAGAATTGTGCTGTTAAAGAATATTTCAGACAGCCTATAGTCGATACATTCGATATTAGAATATGTTTAAGCAAATCTGTACGTCATGTGGTCGACTTCCTAGAAGCAAACGAGACAGATTTACATACAATAGGTATTGAATTCAGATCAACTTGATTTGAATATATTATAATCGTTTTATATGCAGATATTCCATTAGAATTTCATCTATTGGAGTCAGGAACCTGTCATGGTTTAGCGTTTTGGTTCGATGTAGCATTTCAAGGTTCTCAGCAAACAATCTGGTTGAGTACAGGCCCTACTGAGCCCCTTACACATTGGTATCAAGTACGATGTCTACTGGAGCAACCTCTTATTGTAAAACAAGGACAAGTTTTGACAGGAAGAGTGTTGTTGGTAGCAAACAAAAGGTAAATTATTCCAGGAGTGTGAATATATTATCGACCACTGTGAAATAATTCATTCATTCCTCTTACGCTTCTTTTAAACCTTCAGTTCATCATTTGATTTTTATTTAAATGATTACTTTTGATGATAATAATTATAATTATATATTTTTAATTAGAAAACCTCCTTCGTTGTTTGTACAGATTTAATAAATATACATATATTTTTTAAATTTCGCAGGCAGAGTTATGATGTCACAATCGATTTGCAACTAGAAGGAACAAGTCATAGATCATCAAATACATTAGATTTGAAAAATCCTTACTTCAGGTATACAGGAGCACCTGTTCAGCCACCTCCTGGTGTTTCAAATATATCACCAAGCGAGAACTACTGGAATCAACTAGATGCACAAGGTGTTAGAAATGGTAAAGTAGATTAGCTGCGCATGAGTAAAAAACATCAAATCTAAGCTCGCTTAATACTTTTTTCTGATTCCAGCTGTGAATATGGTGAATGGTATGTCTGTTAATGGACTGGGAGAGGTATCTATGGATACAACTCAAACTGTTATTAGTAATAATTTAATGACAAATAATTTAATAGCTTTAGGTATTAAATGAATAGAATTTTATAGTAAATTGAGTAAAAAGAGAATATGTTGCAGATCCCACGCAATTAGCAGATGGTACGCAGCCAAACATTCATCCAGGTTGTATTTCAAGTACAGGACGGGGTAGAGTCGCAGCTAGTCCTACGTCTACACAAACAGCTCAATTAATAGGCGGAGCTATTTCGCCATCTCTCTTCACAACACCAAATGCCCAACAGGTTAGTTTTTATTGCAAAATTCTTTTGGTGATGTTTTTGTAATCTTTCCCATGTTGCAGCAACCATTATTAATGGCAAATTACCCAGTTAGCGCTAATTTAATGATTGGAGATTATGTAACCCCTGGCAATAGCATGACAATGTCGGCTTATAGACAGTAGTCGCATTATTCTCTGGTAATGCTCAATATTTATTAACTATTATTAATCATTTTTCGAAGATCTGGTAAAGGATGGGAAACTTTTTATATATATATAAATATATGTATAAAAAACAAAGCTATCCCAGAAATAACGAACGCAAAATAAAAACCTATAGGAGAATGGAAATATATACACATTATATATGGAATGTTTTATTTTAATAGTATATACATATTATACAACACAAAACGAATATATATATATATATACAAAGCGGGAAAAAAGAACGATTGGAGTTCTCTCAAACAAGAAATGAAAAGAGGTAAAAAAGTATATAAAACAATCGACTTGTGATATAATAAGTTTCGTCGTGCTCTGGTTTATTTTATTTCCACATTCTAACCAGAAAGAGAAGATCGTTTCTGTGTGAATTTATTTTATTTCTTTGTGTCTGTAGTAGCGATGTGATAAAATGAAGAATTATTGCATTGATCTAGCTTGCTACAAGATTTTTAATTAAAATAAAATTATCGTGTAATTTTAGTGCAGTTTTTATTTTTTTATTTTTCTTAAAAAGAAAACGTATGAAAATGTAATAATTACGTTTGTATATATTGTATTTAAGAAATAAATTAGAATTGAAACAGAAGGTTAACGGATTAAAATTCAATTGCATTGTGATAGTCCATGGTTGTACATTTTATTTTCTTTTTCTCCTAATTCTACAACTGTTGTGCTTTTTTTCGCCCCAATGGGTATTCTTCATTTTTTTTACATCCTTACAATTTGGGAAAACTCGGTTTCCCATCTCGTGCCCTCAGCTTTGTCATAAACGCGGCAGGGACTTATCTAATGGTACATACTTCGTAATAAGTCAATATATCTTACATATTGGATAGTTTTTTCCTCTGTTCCGTGACGGTTTTCCTTTTTTTACTCCATTGTCTACGTAGGGCTAGACTGAATCAATCACGAAGCATACGCACTAACGTTCGAACCTACTATAATACATAGTAATATAACCATTTCGAACTAGCCTTCTAATTATTGTATTGTTAATATTGTAAATATGAAACAGGTTAAGCAACTAATACTTAGAAAAATATTATTTTAAACAGAAATCTGTACCAATTGATTTTACAGACATTGTGATTTTCCCCTTAGTAAAGCTGAGCATTGATTTACTAATTGGTTGTACATACTTTATTTTAAATGTAGAATTGTTTGTACAGAATGGGTTAAAGGTTTAGCAAAGTCTATCTATTCTCCAAATAAAATTAATTCAAGTAGATAAACCAAGTATATTACTTTACGAAATAATTATTCAGAGGCGTGATTAAATTGATTTTATACTTTTTTTTTAATAATTTGATTAATTAACTTTACAATTCTTTATGTTTTATTAATTACACTTTCCAATGATTAACAAAAACAATCATTCAAATACTGAGTAATAATAGTCGAACAATGTCTTATTACTTGCGAATCTTCGCCTTTGTGTAGTAAATCTGGAGAAATGAAGGTTTATTTTAAAGCATGGTATTATTTAATTCAAGCCTATACCAGTTCTATAGGGCCGGGATAATGGCGTTGTAACCGCAAAATTTCATAAGCAGCCCCTTGAAGGAAGTTCTCAATTTTATGGCCTAAAACGCGATTTTTAAACTTCTTATATTCTTATTATATAAAATATTTCTTCGCGTCAATCATGCTCGCTAAAATACTTTTCTACATCTTTGCTTTATGCACTTATTAGGTTTTTCAAGTTGTTGAGTAAAATGACTTTGTCGAATCTTTCGACGTATCCTGTATCTGCGCAACTTAGTTGCGCCTCGTTTATAATTAATCTTAACTTTTATTAGGATAATTTTAGCCTTTATTTGCAATTATATTTCTTTTTTTTTAATTATCGTTTAGAATACGGTGAACTATCCTATATATAAGAAATTTGATATATGATAGGTTTTAAGTTTTTGTTCTCTTTTTTAATTAGTCAATGGCCACATCACTTTCTCACACAGTTTGTGTTTTGTTTTAATCGACATGAGATACAAGACTAATTCGTAGATTATGTCAGTAACCTCCATCCCAATAAAGTCTCTTTATATTTTGGTAAGCAGCTAAAATAAGAGGAAATATTCAGTTTCCTCAAAACAATTACATATCTTTTAAAGCAATTAAAGTTGACATAGCAGTATTAAAGTAATTAATTAATTTCATTATCTAGTTGCTCGTTAAATAAACTTGATACACACCAAACGGGATTGGAGATTAACTGTTTGTTAGCGTGTTCAACAATAAATAAATAAAAGAAAAAATACACTGATAATTTTACATATTTATGATAAACGATATACATCTATGTAAGATTTGGATTGAATTTTTTGCTTGCAATATGTTTTACGTAACTTCTCCATATTATGTTCTTACTTTTTTTTCATTTAAGTAATATGTTGTAATATATTTAAGTATATATTTGTAGAACATTGAACTCTTTGGTTATTCTATAAAACGCAGTATTTAAATAAATAAATTAATTTTAAGAATTTGCTTTCGATTTATTTTCTTTTTCACTGTCGAATATGAATCTTTTCAATGATAGTGTATGATATCAAATAAAAAAAAGAATTTCATTTGATTTTTCGTTTTTACTCGAACAAAATCTTTTTTGTAATTATGAACTAATGACAATAATCATTAAATCAGCTTTATTTGTATTAAAAAGAATCTTCTATAACATACTTACACATTTATAGACTGTTTCTGTGTATACAGGGGTGGCCAAGTTATTTCGCAACACGACTGATATTTTTTTATTTGAATTTAAAGATGAATTTTAATATAATTTGGTCGCCCACTGTTCTACACGTATTATCTTTTTATTTCTTAATATTCCGCATTTCAAAGATATTAATAAATAAGGAAAGAACATGGACGATATTGCTGTAAGATTTAAAAAAAATCTGGTATATAAAGAAGTAATTGTATACATATATAAGGATTCTCAAAATATATGTATGTACAAAACTCGATCTGTACAAATATTTTGATTATCTCTATATTTTCATTAGTATAAGTAAAAGAGAATTAGTTGCCAGTTACAAATAAAAAAAAGCAGAAGTGGACGAGATATATAAATAAATTGTATGTAAATTATAGATAAAAAGAAATACATAGCTTACTTAGAAGCGTAAATAGTTATCTGGCAACGAGGATAATCTCTTCTAATTTGTAATGTTATCTATAATAATACAGCAAGGTTTTGTGAATAACAATTATTACCCAACATTTTTTAACTTGTGTCTTTTTGTCTTCTTCATTTTGTTTGTTCTAAATTGTAGGTTTACGGAAAGTAAATTATTCTATTAAAGTATGCTATGACTTTTCATTCTTTATCCTGCTCAAGTTTTAAAATAAAATAAGAAACACGATTTTATTGCTTAAAATCTGTTTATTATAATTTTATCACAAAATTTTTATATTTATATCCCTGAATATTTTTCATTTATTTACTTAGTCAACATAAAAATATATGCAATATATGCTTTATTTACAAAATTGCTTTGTTTTTATTTTGAAAATAAAAGTATACTCGCAAATATCTATATTAATAATACAGTAATTAAAAACAAAAGTGATGATCGGAGGGTATTTTTGAACTACACTGTAGTTTTACAAACTCTATATAGAGATTCAAAATAATACTTTAGATCCTATTGTTTACAAATGTCTTTTTTGAAAATATTTAATTAAAAAAAAAAACAAACGTGGAACCTATTATATACCAAGCATTATTTCAAATTTTGCGCATGATTTAAGCGTAGTCTCAGTAATAAACAAAGTATTTGCAATTGCAAACCTAAACCAGCTGCAAAATTTAAAAAAAGAAGTAGTGAGTGAATATTTAGAACAATAAATAACAAAAAAGATAATGTTCAAAAGTTACATATAAATTCTTCTTAAGTCTGCAGGTGATGTTATCATGTTACATTGCGGACACAACTTCTTAGCACCAAGTGTTTGAAGCCAACAAGTCTCACAATGAACATGCCAACAACAAACAGATATAACTGGAGTCTTATATCGTTCCATACAGATCAAACACTTATATACTTCACTGTCTTTCTTTTCTAATTCACGTATACGATTCTTTAATGCAGCTACAACTGGGTCTACACTAGTATCTATGTTAATATTCTCTTTGTCTTGCCTCTGAGTTTGTGCTTGTTCAATATTATCACCTAAAACTGCTTTCCTTAATGCATCAAATTCATTATCCGTGCCTGATAATATAATGTCTGTTTCGAAATATTGTGCTGAACCGAAAGCCTGACTAGTATCACCATCAACAACTAAATCTTCATCTTCTTCAGTGGTGCTTATTGATGTTCCAAGATTTGAAACACCACCATGTAATAATGATGTAGCTCTAACTCTAGATTGTCCAGCCCATTCATATTCCTCATAACCTTCCACGTCAATATTTTCATCACTTTCTTCACCGTTTTCACGTAAACACTTCTCGACATGCAATGAAATGTTTTCAGTTGTCTCTTTATTACATACCGGACAAATAACTTCCTCGGATTTTCTCTTCTTCGCTTTGACTTTCTGTCGCGTTTGGCGATTGTTTCTAATTTTCTGGTAAGTTTCCCAACACTTATCGACTCCATTCTCAATGCCATTTATGTCAGTTGGTGATGCTCCATTATTTTTTGAATTCAGTTTCGATTTATTGGAAATCTTGCTAAGTTTGTCTATCTCACAAGCTAAATGTTGATCTATTTCTGTACCTCTTAACGTAACGCTGCACACAGGGCAAAATGATGGATCTACTTGCTTCTTCTTGTTCCTACAGCCTCTACCACTTTCTTCAGTACTGGTGCTTGCAGTTACAATTTCCTCTATATCCTCCATAATTCTGCACAATTTAAGTTAGTACATTATGAAAGGCGAAGATAATTCGATTATATAAATGTAAACTAATAAAATAAACCAGATATCTCGTGATGCATAAGGATTTTTTTGTAAAGCAAGTATATTTGAGGTTAAGCTATTGGATTGGATTTATGTTTCTCATGAGTATTCTTATCAATTTGGTACTCACTATACGTATATTTTTCCCAAATGTAACTTTTTTCCTTAATTTTATATACTATAATTGATCTTCAATGGCAATTTTACGTTTTTAACTTTCTGTTTTTCAAATTTGTCAATAACAACATAAAACATAACCTTTCCAACTGTCAAATGTAATCATAAAACTTCAAGGTGGTTGTAGTAGATGGCGGTAGTAATTATGAAAAGGAAATTTGAAAATTATCTTTCGAAAATTTATTAGGCAAATTTATATCTTACAAAAGATTTTAAATCATCAATTGTTCAGGTAATTTATTTGGGGCTTCATATTGTAATTCCTTATTACCATCATGCAACATGCAAGTCCTCATTCTCTGTTGTACCTTTACCAAATCTGGAAATGGAGGTGCTAGGTATTTGTAGTAAATTTTCAAAATTTCGCAATATAAGACGATGGATTTTTCAAAATTTCCCGTCATAAATGATTTTTCTGCATCCTGGGTCATACGATCTAGATTCTAAAAAAAGCGTATTCGTAAGAACAAAATTCTATTGAAATACGGAGACATACCATCAACTTCATTAAAACTGGCATTATTCCATTGGAAGTGTTACATCTCCAACAATTATACATTGGAACATCTGCATATTTACTCACAGCATTTGTTGCTTTACATTTCTTACATATTAGACGCAATTCATGGTCTAACATGTTATTAAACAAAGGCCAGTTGTTTCGGCAAGCAACGCATTGGCATTGGAACCAATATCTCTCAATTAACGAGTTGATTCTTGAGTTTGTATCTTCTACACTGTAAACGGGGCCATAATTATCGTAAATTACTTCTCCAGCTCTTATTAATTTGATTGCTCTTAATATCATCTTCTTCCCTTTGTTATATCTGAAATTATTTTACTTAGAAGTTTTTAATTATCAACTTATTTGCAAATATATCGACCTAATTACACCAGGCTCGCAGCTATGATTAAATAATGCTAAAGTTGGGTAAACAGCTCCTCCCAGATGGCATGTATAATAATTCAATTCATTTCCGTTAACAACTTTCATATTTCTTAATTCGGACAATTCATGGGCATTGAATTGCAAAATTTGAAGGTGCCTTAGAATTAATCCTCCAATAAAACATTCTTCTTCAGTTAGTTGGTCATCCTTAGTGTCATATGGGAAATAATTTGTTAATTTCAATAATCTTAGTAGGTATATAGCCATAAAACCGTAATGTACGAATTCACCCTTAGGCCTCATTGAACTATGTGTGCACAAGTTATAGAGTCTTTCATAATCTGAACCGTCGTAAATCCTGTCTGAGGATATTGGTTTCCCCAATGAATCCTTTTTATTCCAAAAATAATCGAAAGGTTTTTGCGTAATTATTCTTAAAGCCATGATGCAATTAATTGAAGCACCGGATTCGTATAAAGAATGGGTAATTTTACATTCTATTTCATGACATTTTGATTCTTTCATGCAATCTTTACAGCAGAAAACAGTATAAACACAAGATTCGCAAGGTATGGGATTTAAAATTGATTTAGTGCAATTTGAGCAATTCCTCGTGCAAGTGGTGATAGATATTGCTAAGCAATGCGGGTCTTCTTCAGCTACAATCGACCCAGGCTCAATATCTCGTTTAGCAGTAGCAAATCTGCCTTGAGCTTGGTCCTCGTCAAAGTCAACGAACTCGTTTACAGCTGGATATTTAAAATTTGGAGTAAATATTTGTAAATTACTCTTTGGTTGTGAGATCAATTCAAGATTAGCATCATTCGATTTTAATTTGAGCTCATTTAATAAGGAATTGATTTCCGTTAACTTAGATTTTTTATTTTCAGGGGTTAATAAATTGGCGTTTTCTAAGCTGGTAATTGCTAATTTTATAGTGGATATTCCTTCATTATATTGCCCCAGGATTAAACAACATTTTGCTTTGCGAAGGAGTACTTTATGCTCTAAATTTTTAGGATAAGTACCCAAATTAAGCAAGTAATTTATATCATCTAAACATTGCGTAATTAATTCTTTCTCTAATAATACAGCGCTACGATTTGCAAGACTCACAGCTAATAATTCTTTTTCTTTATCTACGAGTAAATAATTTCAATTGAGTTTGAAGGCTTTCACGATCGTATAATAAAAACTTACCTGTATTTTGCGGACAAGCTATCATAGCTGAATTGTACGAATCAATAGCTCTATCCAGATCTTTCTTCTCATAGTATTTATTACCGTTTGTTTTGCATTTAATAGCGTTTTCGTAGGATTTTGAAGTTTTTGAAAGGGGTACCGTGACCGATCTTGCATGATCGTATAATATTTTGATACGTTGTTTATCGTCTTCGAGATTCTTGAAATTGTTTATATCGATAGTTAAAGTCTTTACTAAACTATCACAGTGAGTTTGAAATATTGAAATAACACTCATTGCTGTCGTTGTTACGCGTGAAATAAAGCTTTTAATGGCTCCTGTTTGGGTTTATTATTAGAGCTGGCATATATTATCTATTTTTAAATGAAATCAGGACGTGCACAGATATTGTCTTTAATAAAATAAAAATAAAGTAATTTTAATGTTAAGAAGTATACTTTTTCGTATAACTACAACAATTTAATGTATAGATTAATGATCTATCTTGAGATATTTAAAGAACGAAAGCCTTTCTAATGTGAGAATGATTTTGTTAGATATAATTTCAATTCAGAAAATTATCTCATTGGGTTAATTAAAATTAAAATGATTTTCTTTCCGCTAATATCAACACCTGCGCCCAGATGGATCATGTAGATCATTAATCACTTTAAATTTAATTTACCCCCACCCAATTTGTACAGTCATTCAATTTAAAACTACCCAAAATTAAACATAATATTCAAAACTTCACAATTAAATACTTTTCATTTTCCAAAGAAGATTATTGAACGTTACTTGTAGTTTGGAAGATATTATTGTAATTTAATCTCACTTAAGTTTAGTAAAGTAAAAGTTTCGAAACTTGGTAATGATATTAGGTGTAAATTAATAGTTTCAAATGACACGACGGTTTTGTTAGTGATACGATTTCATGTGATCTAAATTTAGAATTTGTTTACATGTTAAATTTGTTTTCCCGGAGCATTTATTTATGATAACAGGTCAGTACTGATAAGAATTGTATTATTTATCAGTTTAGACAGGTTCAATATAGCTTAAATATATCGTTTATTCACATATAACTTTGAATCGTTACATGTCTAGCCACTCCCAGTATACCTAAGATGACTAATTTTTTAATCTACAGAGAATTCTCTTCCATTATTCATGCTTGTAATGACGATAATTAACAAAATGCCTTATTGTTTTCTAAATTTATGGAATTTCTTTTCAGATTATGTATCTATTTACAGCACTTTTGTGCTATATAACCTATTTAGGTGCAATTACTCATGCTCAGGGCTCCTATACTTCCTTAAATCCTGATCATTTTTATTACGAAAGCTTAAAATGCCCAAATTATTGGGTACAATATCAAGATTCTTGCTATAGATTTGTTAAATCTCCGTTAAGATCTTATAATGAATCTCGCAGTATATGCCAAGTAAGTCTTCCATGGAATTGATAGAATTGCAACATGTTAAATCCATATAACATTTGTAGACATTTGGGGATTCTAATGGTCCCAGAAGTGATTTCGATCAAGATCACGATCCGAATTATATAAGTCCCATCGGTGATCAGTTCCGTGCTGATTTATTATCTGTTAATACCTATGATGAACATGGCTTTATTATAAATGAATTAAATAAGATTGATTCGCAACATCATCGATGGTACATTGGAGCCCATCAAAGTAACCGTGATTATTGGATAAATCCCGATAATACTGAAATACAAAATATGGAAAATGCATTTTTCCCTGGTAAATACGGAGATGATTATCTCGTTTATAATTATTCAAGTCAAATCTCCCATTGGGGGTTTCAACCTGTTCGAGGAGACGAACCTTTAATGTTTATTTGCGAAGCAAATATTTTTGTTGTACAAAAACTAGTTGAAAACGATAGGAGTTTCACATACGGGATCGAAGTTGATGATGTAAGGGAAATACCAAGAGGACCCTATTTTATAAAACAACCCCAAGAAGTTACTTTTGATGTTTCCCGAAGTGCGATACTTAAACAAGTTGAATTAAGGTAAATCTAAAATCTAAAATATTCAAAAGTAATATATTTAATTTGCAGGTGTTTTGCTGGAGGATATCCAGCTCCAACTTATGAGTGGTTTAAAGAAGATTACCAATATGAACGATTACAAGCAAAAGAAATAGATCCTTTAGATGATCGGAGATACACAGTAAGTGGTGGAATTTTAATAATAACAGATCCTGATGAAAAGAAAGATAGAGCGAATTATCATTGTAAAGCTACGAACAAGTATGGGACGATAATATCGGAGAGTGTGGCCTTAAACTTTGGTTACATTCATGAATTCGTTTTGAAAAGAGCTAATGAAGTTGGAAATAATAATTTTGGAAAAGCAATTTACTGTGACCCTCCTAAATTCTTCGGAAAGATCAATTACTATTGGTCGCGTGAATATTTTCCTAACTTAGTTGAGGAAGATAAACGAGTATTTGTATCTAGGGATGGAGGACTTTACTTTGCTGCTTTAGAAACTATCGATAAGGGATCTTATAGCTGCAGTGTCCAGGCAGAATATTCCGATACGGGTAAAAGTGGACCATTTTTTCAATTGAGTGTAAATCCCCAT
Organism: Oryctes rhinoceros; assembly: GCA_020654165.1. Taxonomy (NCBI): domain Eukaryota; kingdom Metazoa; phylum Arthropoda; class Insecta; order Coleoptera; family Scarabaeidae; genus Oryctes; species Oryctes rhinoceros. The sequence continues at coordinate 10,140,549 of JAIOKQ010001013.1, read as the reverse complement.
TGTAAGTAATAAATTTTGTAAAACTCTGTAGCTGGGTAATGGTTGAATTTTTAGCCAATTATGAGCAGCTAAAGTTCGTGAATACTTTCCCGAAGATTTTTAAGAATCCTCCAACAGCTGGAGAAGAAGTTAAATTAGAATGCATGGCGTATGGATAGTAAGTTTAAACTTAAATAAGTTTTTTTATTACCAATCCTTTGAACCATTCCAGCCCAATACCAAGTTATAATTGGACAAGATTAGATGCACCCATGCCTAGAAATGTTAAATTTGAAAGCTATAATCGAGTACTTTCAATACCCAACGTTAAAGTGGAAGATCAAGGTGAATATATGTGCACCATTTTCAATGAGAAGGCTGCTCGACAAAAAACTGTAAAATTAAACGTGCAAGCTGAGCCAAATTTCACAATACCCTTAACTGATAAGCATGTTGACATTAGAAGTGAATTGATATGGGTGTGCGAAGCTTTTGGAATACCAGAAGTTAACTATACATGGTGGAGAAATGGCCGTCAGCTAGGTAAAATTGACTAAAAATCTGTAATTGAATTTTCTGATACATTTTGAATTTGCAGTCATGGGGTACTTGGAGCCAGAGGATTATGGAAGGATTATAATCCAAGATAATGTCTTGAAAATTGATAGGGTTGAAGATAGAGACGCTGGGATGTATCAGTGTCGTGCTTCCAACACTTTAAAAGCTAAATATTCTTCTGCCCAACTCAGAATTTTGGCATTTAGGCCTTCCTTTAAAAAGCAACCTTTAGAAATCGAAACATACGCAGCTGAAGGTGGTAACGTCACGATAAATTGTAACCCTGAAGCTGCACCTAAGCCTCAGTATATTTGGAAGAAGGAAGGACATGTTATAGGTAATTTATTAACAATTCAACACTTAAAAGAGCGCTGTTTTATTTTATTTTTTAACAGATAGTGGAGGTCCAAGAAGAATATTTTCCAATGGTAGCTTGTACATCAGACAAGTCTCCAGAGACGACGCTGGATTTTATACTTGTGCAGCAAGAAATGAGCTTGGATTCGATGAATCGACAGGCAGATTAGTTGTACTACGTACGTATAATCTTCATGTTGTCATGCGCAATGACGCAGATACCTAAAGATCATTTTGTTTGTAGGTGGCCCCAATTTTATTGAAATGTTGAGACCGCGAATAGTGACAGCGATTGGTCGTCATTTTGAATTACGTTGCGAAGCTTCAATTGATCAATACGCCTTGTTAGATATCGCGTACATTTGGAAGCACAATGGAATTCCAATTGAAGATGCCGATATCTTCAATTTCGAGAGCCGCGTGGTAAGTTTTTTATTAAAGATATTTCCATTTAAATATGTATTTTAATAATTAACTTACAGAAAATAATCGGGGGTGGCTATTTAGTTGTTTTGAATACAACATTTTCGGATGCGGGGGAATATGAATGTTTAGTAAAATCTGCTGTTGGAGATATATCTTCAAAATCGATTGTTATAGTGCAAGGTCCTCCAGGTCCACCAGGTGGACTAACAATAAATAGTCTTAACATATCGAATCTTGTATTAACTTGGACTGATGGTGCTTCTCATGGTAGACCTATTTTGAGCCACACCATATTTGGAAGGACTAATTGGAATATGACGTGGAGAAATCTTACGGAAGGAGTTCAAGCTGTAGAAATTGATAGGTTTACTAACAGGAAGAGGGCGGATGTATACATTCCACTTACACCATGGTCAACTTATGAGTTTAAAGTGGCTGCTTGGAATGAACTAGGAATGAGCGAGCTAAGTCCGCCGAGTCCAAGACAATCCACTCCAGCTATGCCTCCGTACAAAGCACCATCTAATGTTGGAGGTGGAGGCGGAAAGAAAGGAGATTTGACAATAACTTGGACACCTCTAAGACCAGACGAGCAAAATGGTCCTGGAATCTATTACAAGATCTTCTTCAAGCAGAAGGATCATGATTCGGAATACCAGCATTTAATTATGAAACGTAAAGGAAACACCGGAAAGGCTGTCATTCATGTTAAGCCGGAATATTATTACAGGAAATATATTGTCAGAGTACAAGTATGTTTTTGTAGATTAATTGTTGTGGATAACTTTTAATATCTGTTATATCTGGCAGAGTATTAATTCATTGGGCGAAGGTCCCATTGGAAACGAAGTCATAATCTATTCAGCTGAAGATATTCCATTAGCAACACCGCAGAAAGTTCTGTCCGAACCATATAATTCTACAGCTCTCAATGTTAGCTGGAGAGCAGTAGACGAGTCATTGGAGGTGATGAGAGGGAAGTTACTTGGTCATAGGGTGTGTAGATTCTTTTCAGAATGAAGTAAAATAATACTCATCGTTTTCATGGATCCCTTTACAGATTAAATACTGGAGAGACGCCAAGGGCATTACTGAAGATGATTCGGTTTATTATCTTTCAAGAAGTACAAAACCATGGGCACTTATTGTTGGATTACAACCAGATACTTATTATTTTGTTAAAGTTATGGTGTATAATGGTGCTGGAGAAGGAGAACAGAGTGCCCCTTATAGACGTATAGTATTTCTAAAAAGAGACCTTTTTTAATACTCATCATTAAACTTTTCAGAACGTACTTACAAGAAAGCCCCACAAAATGCTCCGCTTTCAGTAACTGTTACAGCAGTGGATCCTTCAACAGTCCGTGTTAAATGGAGATACGTCCACACGTCTGAAGATGAAGAACCTATTCAGGGTTATAAGGTATTCTATTCGTGAATAAAATGTCTGGTTATTGATTGTTTTTTTTTCTTTTTTTTTTAGGTTAGGGTATGGGAGAAGGATCAAGACATGAGCACAGCTAATGATACCTACGTTCTATTGAACAATAATCTAGAGGCCTACATTACCGAACTATCTCCAGGGAAGACTTACATGCTCAGAGTGTTGGCTTATTCTAACGGAGGAGATGGCAGGATGAGCTCTCCAATACTAAGCTTCAGAATGGGTGTGTTATAATCGGTTTTATTTAAATTTGAAGGCATAATATATTGAAGTTTGTACAATTTTAATTATAAGTTATACTTGCAATATGTATTTGTGTTCGTGGATTGTTGTAAATAACTTTTGGTGATGTATAAAAAACCTAGTAGCCCTTGATTTTCCTAAGCTTGATACTTCAGTTTAGTTTGATTATTTTTTATTGTACTAATTCAACTATATTTTTTCAGGAGAACCAGAAGCTTTCCGTAGCAATTCCAAAAGTCTACATATAAATTTAGTCGAAGCGTCTTTATTACTTTCTCTTATAGCATTAGGGAATACGCTTAGAAGAGTTTTCCAATGATAGAGAGCTAAATTCGTTAAATACAATACTTAGTGCCTATAATTAATTCACAATATTAAAGTACAGTACACTTAATATTAATTACAAAAAAAAAACTAGCCCTTTATGAGACTGAAATCGAAATGACACGCAGTGCATTACATTTTATGTATAATTTCGTAAATTCGTTGAAAATTAGAATTATTACCATGTTAGTACCTGGTTATGCATTTCGAAATGCCCAGTTGTTTGATTTATTTTTTTTTTATATCAAGCTTAAGTAACTGGATGCATTATTTTTATCTTAATTTTTTTATATATATTGTTAAAAACACTTATTTTGAGATATTCCGTCCATATTGCAACTGATTCGTTGTAAATAAATATATATTTTTAGTATTTTATATGTACGTCGTAAGTAATATTAAACAAATAGGTATTAATTTTATTAAACTCTATTTTCTTCTTGACCTCTTTTGAGATTTGTAGCTAGTAGATATTAATTAATTTTAGGAATACATTTGAGATCATTTATCTAAATGTGCCTTGAAAGGGTGACATAAAGAAAAACGATTGTTTTATACAGAATTTATTTTAATTAATTGTTTCGTATTTTTAAAATAAATCAATAAAATATATATGAACGTTATTTTTATAAAACCTATTTCCTTTATTTCTTTAAAAAATGTTTGCTTTTCTTTTTTGTTCACAGTGTTTGGATATTGGCGTCAATTGGTGTGAAGTTGGTTGCATATAATGCTCGCAACAGTTTTATTCTTTTCCCCCCCATAACAAAGCCGTTAAAAATAATCTTGACTAAAACAGTATACAATTGTTATCAACAATACAAATAATGAAATTGTCGGGATAAACACTTTCTAGGAATCCTAAAAACGATAATAGATATGAAACATAGATATACATAACGATTAAGGGAGTGGTGACAGTTGGTATGATTGGAAAGCGATGATTAATAGCAGATAAGACGGTCCTATTCAGAGTGTTTGAAGTTTTATTTATCTCGAATAAAATACCATTACAAACATTCGATTCAAAGGTAACTTGCTAAGAAAAATGGATATAGTGAAAGAGGCAGGTTTCATGAACATCCACTCTACTTCAGGTGTAAAAATGGGTGAACACTTTGGCTTGAAATGGGACCCGAAAAATTTGGAGATTCGGACAATGTCCGTTGAAAAAACATTGGAACCCTTAGTATTGCAAGTAACCACCCTCGTAAACACGAAAGGACCTAGCAAAAAGAAGAAAGGTAAATCTAAACGTGCCAACGCGCTTGTCAGCACTGTAGAGAAAGCTACAGAGAATTTCATACAGAAAGGTGAACAAATCGCTTATGAAAACAAGGATATTACTCAAGAAATGCTATCAGCTGTTGACGAAGTGAGGAAAACAGGTAAGTTCGTATCGTTTAAACAATACCATGTTACTAACAAGAAATGTACGATAGGAAATGCTATGAGCATAGCCGCTAGAGAATTTTCAGAAGACCCTTGTTCGTCCTTGAAACGTGGTAACATGGTTCGGGCTGCACGTAATCTTTTATCTGCTGTTACAAGGTTGTTGATCTTAGCAGATATGGTTGATGTTCACCTTCTTTTGAAATCTTTGCGTGTTGTTGAAGATGATCTAGAGAAATTGAAAAATGCCTCAAGCCAAGGGGAATTGCTAGAGAATATTAAGACTTTCGGTCACAATGCAAATGAATTAATGAATCAAGCTGCTAAAAGGCAGCAAGAATTGAAAGATCCACAGTTAAGAGATGATTTAGCTGCAGCTAGAGCTGTATTGAAAAAACATTCCACAATGCTCTTGACAGCATCTAAAGTATATGTCCGTCACCCAGAATTAGCTGCAGCTAAAGCTAATCGTGACTACGTATTGAAGCAAGTCTGTGAAGCTGTAAATACAATCAGCGATGTTGCCCAGGGCCGTACACCACAGCCAACTCAAAATACTTATGATGGTCCTGGAGAATTAGCTGCAGCTTTGGATGATTTTGATGTAAGTATGGATAATATAAATAGTTTAATGGGTGGAAAATGATTGAATATAGATTTTGCATCAAATTATACTATTTTACAGGCTCCAGCTCCCATAAGATCTTCTTTATTGGTATCTACTTTACCTAACACTCTGTATAAAAGAAATGAAGTATCAATCAGAAAAGTATTAGTTGTTTTAAATATTTTTTGTTTTTGTATTTGAAGATTTTAACTGGTTGGATAATACTAATTTTAATTTTTGTTGGCTGATTGTCTGTTTGTTAGTTAAAGAAAATAACGCTAATAAAATTTGTACAGTAAGCGAACTTGAAAATGACCCAAATCACAACTGTACAAAATTGCATGTTTTAATATTGAAGCAATGGTTAATTTATTTGAATTTCTCAATCTTTATGATATCATTCTAGGAACATATGCAGATGGAACCATTGGCTTACAACGAAGACCACACGAGGCCTTCACTTGAAGAACGTCTCGAAAGCATTATCAGTGGAGCTGCTTTGATGGCAGATTCAAGTTGCACTCGCGATGAACGTAGGGAACGTATTGTAGCTGAGTGTAATGCTGTAAGACAAGCTCTACAAGATCTGCTTTCAGAGTATATGGCAAATGTAAGTTCCTTTTAGAATTTCTTGATAATATGCTGTAAACATACCGTTTAATGCTGTTTTGACGACATTGGTGTGGTTATAGCTCCTTCTAATACAATAACAAGGCTTTTGAAAGTTAAAAATTAACGTGAACTATTTTGTTTTTTTTTTACGTTTAGCAATTGCAAGTATTGCGGGGAGGGAATCGGGTAAATATTTATCGTGATTGTGTGTATATATGTGCACCTTTTCTTATTAAAATATACGCTATCGTTCGTTAGTATTTGTGCAGCAAGGATGTTTTTATCTGTATCGTACCTAAAGGAATAAGTTTGGTCTGTCAAATACTTTTGAATGGTAGTGCATGAAGGTAATAGTCCATTTTATGAAGCTTGCTTTAAAAAACACTTCTTTGACATGCGAATGTTGTGCACTTTATTGTAAATTCTTTTATTTATTTTACAAATGGACTATTAGCACTAATTTATCTGCAATTATCATCTATTATAAGATAGAGCACTTCTTTTTAAATATCTCTACTTCTTAATCGTTACGCTATCTATATTGTTTTCCTATTTGAGTAAAAATGTTATAAAAATGATCATTACAGATGGGGAACAAAGAGCAAAGTGATGGTCTTTCAAGGGCAATCGGGCAAATGAGTCGGAAAACAAAAGATTTGCGAAGGCAATTGCGTAAAGCGGTCGTGGATCACGTATCTGACAGGTTGATATACCTTCCCGATTATTTTTTTAATTACGATTAAGAAAAATGTTTCTTTTGCAAATAGTTTCTTGGATACCACTGTTCCATTGTTAGTTCTAATCAAGGCCGCTCAGAATGGCAACGAGAAAGAAGTCGAAGAATATGCTGGTGTATTTACAGAACACGCCAGTAAGCTTGTGGAAGTAGCTAATTTAGTTTGCAGCATGTCGAATAACGAAGACGGGGTTAAAATGGTAAGATACGCAGCTGCGCAAATCGACAGTCTATGCCCTGAAGTGATAAACGCAGCTAGGATATTAGCTGCAAGACCAAGGAGCAAAGTAGCTATAGAAAACATGGAAGCGTTTAAACAATCTTGGGAAAACCAAGTTCGCATTTTAACGGAAGCCGTTGATGACATAACCACTATAGATGACTTCCTTGCTGTTTCCGAGAACCATATCCTTGAAGATGTGAATAAATGCGTTTTAGCTCTACAGGAAGGCGACGCCGATACCTTAGACAGAACAGCTGGAGGAATTCGTGGTAGATCAGCTAGGGTCTGTAACGTTGTCACGGCTGAGATGGACAATTATGAACCCTGCATTTATACAAAGAGGGTATTGGAAGCCGTTAAGGTTTTAAACGAGCAAGTGATGCCTAAATTTGGCCAAAGAGTCGCTGTGGCTGTATCGGCATTGTCTAGCAACCCAGCCAAAGATGTAGATGAGAATGATTTTATCGATGCTTCAAGATTAGTGTATGATGGTGTGCGTGAGATACGTAGAGCTGTACTTATGAATAGGGTAAATTTTGCATTTGAATTGAAATCCTTTGAACTCGATATCTTTATCCTTTTTAGTCTGATGAAGATCTGGATCCCGAGGATGTCGAATTGGACGAGAATTACACTCTGGAGACCCGTAGCAAATGTAAGATATTAAAATTACATGTGCCCTCACTTATTGTTTCAAAATTACAGCTAGTGTCCATACTGGAGAGCATGGCGTTGACGAATACCCAGATATTAGCGGAATTACAACTGCTAGGGTATAAAAATCTATTGATTCCTTATATATATATATATTTATATGTTTGCTTTTTTTTATAATTCAGGAAGCTATGGGTAAGATGCCAGAAGAAGACAAGCAAAAGATTCTCCAACAAGTCGAGTATTTCCGAAGCGAGAAGCTAAAATTCGACAGAGAAGTTGCCAAATGGGATGATACAGGAAATGATATCATCGTTCTTGCCAAACATATGTGTATGATAATGATGGAAATGACTGATTTTACAAGGTATCTTCTTTTAATTGTTTTAATCGTGATAATATATTTTTTGAATTTTCATAGGGGTCGTGGTCCTCTTAAAACAACCATGGATGTTATCAATGCGGCCAAGAAGATCTCCGAAGCTGGAACGAAACTTGACAAACTCACACGACAAATCGCCGAACAATGTCCTGAGAGCTCAACTAAGAAAGATTTAATAGCTTATTTACAGAGAATCCAGTTGTATTGTCATCAGATGAATATTACTTCGAAGGTTAAAGCTGATGTTCAGAATATTAGCGGCGAATTGATTGTATCTGGCTTAGATAGTGCTACTTCTTTAATTCAAGCAGCTAAAAATTTGATGAACGCCGTGGTATTGACTGTGAAAGCATCATATGTTGCTTCCACAAAGTACCCAAGACATGGTACCGTGACAGTAAGTATTCTTGTTTTTGGATTTATTGGTGATAAGGGCAGTGATTTGTTCAAATTATTTTTCGCTTACTTTGGATCCATAGTATGTAAGTACCTATCAATTTTCTTTGATTACATTCCAATTCGAGCGGTATTTACACTCCTATTTATTGCAGTCCCCCATAGTAGTGTGGAAGATGAAGGCGCCCGAAAAGAAGCCTTTAGTTAGACCCGAAAAACCTGAAGAAGTTCGTGCCAAAGTTCGCAAAGGTGCACAGAAGAAAGTGCAGAACCCTATTCATGCCCTATCCGAATTCCAAAGCCCTACAGAATCCGTCTAAGTTGTTTCCTTTAATTTATATTAAAAAAAATGATACTAGTTATTTGTGTGTGATTTTAAATCGAGAAATCTAATCATTCATTTAGTAAGATTAAAGTTGCTTTCTTCGATACGTATTATTACCTACATGTGGTTGTTTTTTAACATTAAGGAACATATCTTAGCCGAATTCAGTATTGTATATTCATTAAATGAAAACTGGTTTTCTTTTTCTTAGATTTGGGATGGGAACAAAGTACATCTATGATTAATTATAGTATTTTTATGAATTTTAATAAGTCTATTTTGTTGATTTGCATTTATACATTTTTTATATTATAACTTATATATTATAATAAACTATATTTAAGTACAATAATTCTGTTATTGCTTTTCACGTATCAAAGGGTGAGATTCTGTCCTCTATAACATTAACGCATGTCGGGTTGTGTAGAGGTTTTTGATATCTGTAATTCATACGCTTTATCTACCAGACATTATATCTCTGGTGGATCTACCACACTTTACAGTAAAAAGTGCGAAGGTTTCAATTTCTAAACGTCCCTGCACGATGTAAAAACTAAGCGATAAATGTAATTCTATCATGCGTCGCGTTTCATCCTGTATCAATCAACCCAAGAAATACGTTGGCATTCTGTATCAATTTCAATTAGAGAATTTTACTTTCTAACATTGTTACAACTTCCTCGCGATTCCCCCGAGCTTATTGATCGGTGATTGGTCTAATAGTGAACTCATTTGCCTTTTAATAATTTAAAATGCCGAGAGAAAATTTAGAAGAAGAAGGACTGGAGAAGAATCCGAATTTAGAATTGGCGCAGTTAAAATATCTCCTGACCGTACCAGAACATCACGATGATCAGCAAATCGTTTCTAAAATCATGGAATACGTTAAAAAGGATGGTAATGTTTTTTTGCATTAAATTTTTGCATGCTTTTCTTCTAAATGTTTTCCTTTAATATCGAGACATGGCACCTTGGTACGATTTATTATGCGAAGATCTTGAATGGGAGAAAGATGAGGCTTTATACAATCAAATGAAAGCCATAAATAATGAGGCAATTAAGAAATTAGATGAGGTAATTGAGGATGCCGAAAAGAATTTGGGTGAAATGGAAGTTAGAGATGCCTATTTGAAGAAAGCTGAGTACTACAGTAGAATTGGAGATAAAAAGAATGCTTTGAGTTTATTTCGAAGAACTTATGAGAAAACTGTCTCATTGGGACATCGTTTGGATATTGTTTTCCATAATATTAGGATTGGATTGTACTTTATGGATCATCAATTAATAAATAGTAACATTGAGAAAGCTAAAAGGTAAAATTTTTCGTTGGGTTTAATATTTTCGCATTTATATTGTCTTACAGTTTAATTGAGGAAGGTGGTGATTGGGATAGAAGAAATAGGCTTAAAGTCTATCAAGGGGTTTATTGCGTAGCAGTTAGGGATTTCAAGACAGCTTGTAGCTTATTTTTAGATACAGTAAGCACATTTACATCATATGAACTTATGGATTATATTACTTTCGTCAAATATACCGTTTATGTATCTGCAATTTCTCTACCAAGAAATCAATTGAGAGATAAAGTACAATTTTCCAATATTCGCTGTAAATTGTACTAAGGGGGGATATTTTTCAGATCATTAAAGGTTCAGAAATCTTAGAAGTGTTACATACAAACCAGGATGTGAAAAGTTACATCTTTTCTTTGTACAATTGTCACTACTCAGATTTCTTTGTTAATTTATCTAACGTTGAAGAAATTATGCGCAAAGATTATCTATTCCACCCCCATTATCGTTACTACGTTCGGGAAATGAAAATTTTAGCTTACTCCCAGTTGTTAGAGTCTTATAGATCACTCACTTTGGCTTATATGTCTGAACAATTTGGAGTTTCCGTTGACTACATCGACGAGTAAGTTACAATTTTCTATGGGTATTATATGATCTTTGGTATTTCTCTTTTTCTAGTGAATTATCAAGATTTATCGCAAGTGGTAGACTTCATTGCCAAATTGATCGTGTTGGTGGTATCGTGGAAACGAATAGACCAGATAACAAAAACGCACAGTTCCAAGCGGTACTTAAACAAGGCGATTTATTACTTAACAGGGTCCAGAAATTATCACGTGTCATCAATATATAAATTTGATCGAGCTTGTAGATGTTATAAATAAATAAAATTCGAATATATTTGTGTACCACTTTATTTCTGAGTGCCTCTACAATAACTACAATACAATTTTTTTTTCATACACATTTAAACAGATATTTTAAAAAGGTTGTCATCCACATAAATGAAGAATTAGCTAAATTTAATAAATTAATTTCATATATAAATACGATTGCACATAATTTATACGGTGGATGTGAAAATGGGATGGGATTCAAGGGGATGTTTTTAAAATACCTGCTAAAGTCAAAATACAAAGGCATCATCACAAAGAAATACGATTTCTTTAAAATAATTAGTGGATATTACGGTATATTCATTAAATTAAATTGGCTAGAAGCATCCTGGACTTATTTTTAGGATGCTGCAAGTGTTGAAACTCGTTTGTTTTTAATTGTGTGTATTCCAAAATCGGTTATGAGAAGCATCCTAAAAAAACACTACGTTCTCTCGGGTTTCTCAGATGGAAACCCCAGATTGAATTTACTGGCTTTATTACTAAGGCTATGTGTGTATAGGAAATGTGATTAGGGCAATAAAAAATAAAAATGAAAGGAATGGGGGAAGTACATTAAAAAAATATAACGAAGAGGTTTGGAATTTTTCACATTTATAATGGCAAGATAATGTTCATTAAATATTAAGTACAGTTATTTAGTAACTTTGTAGTATGCAATGTTTTTAATACTGTAAAATAACATCAATGCATGTTATGTTTTCTTTATTTGTTTGGCCCCGACAATTTAAAAAATAGTTGGTATCTGTGATTATATTCGATTTCCTTAGTGTTAGTAATCGGGTACAATCAAAGAGGAAATAAACAGATTTTATTCTTCCTGTATATCTTGCAGGTATAAAACTGCAAATTGACCAGACATTTAAATACATGATTTATATAACACGCATATTGTTAATATATATGGTACAAAACAACGATCAGATTATTTTTGTATTTTTTTTTTTTCGTTAAAATTACGTACATGTACAGGGTGTTACACATGTCATCAAATCATGGTAAACTATAGCCCTTTTCAAAGATGTTTTCAAGAACTATAGTTATGGCGTTTAATTATATAAAAGTAAGACGATATTCATTTGTTTATTTATAGTAAGTACAAATAAGAGGAAAGCTCAATATCGAAGTACTTTTATTTTCGGTAATCGAATCGTAGTCAATGAATTGATTCACTTTACAATAACATATTTAATTAGGTACATCTTTTTTTTCACATTGAAACAGTTATCTTTATTATATACACACAAAGACAATTACTAAATATTATATATGCACATTATATGTATTACACGAACAAGCATATATTATGACGCAATACCGCGATCTATCTGGAACTTATGGGGAAATTACACACATTTAACATTAATTTTCGTCCAACAACATTAGTATAATTTTATTTTATTTTTTTTGGTTGTCAATTCAAAGACTAAGATTTCTTGCATTTTCTTTTTGACGTAATAAAATATTGCTCGAATATTTTTTATATATAAACAAAAAGTAGACTATAAAGCGCTTTACTTTAGGTATCACCTTCTTTTTCTTTTCCTTTTAAATTATACTTGTATATATACTTTACAATAATAATATTAATAGTCTTTTTAAATTCATTTTTTTCTATTTAAAAAACTAAAATCTAGAGAGTCTTTTTTCTGTTATTAATATCACACTAGCTTTTTTTTTCAAACAATATTTCGCTTTTTTTAATATTCAAGTTTCAAGAACATTCATCATAGTATAGCACTTCACTAAAAAATAATTATAATATTTACATGGCTTAAATATAGGTAGAAATGGTTTCTTGTGACATATACATATATGACATCTAATCGATAGTGTTATTGTTACATTTAGCCCTTTTAAAGTCCTTTTTCATTTATCTTTTTTTTTAGTGACTGACGTCAGTTAATCTCTACTAATCCATCATTGTCCTCCTGTTATTTTCAATCGCGCCCACGCACACTGGTAAATAGTTAAATAATTTACAGTATTTTACAAATACGTGTCTGTATTTTCGACAATCGTATGTTGGGGAATTCCCCGTTTTTTACTTCACCGCCACCGTATAACAGCGATGCAAACAATAAGCACTACGAAGCTTGGAGGTCCTGTGGATAGCCAAACTCCGCTCGAATAAGTAAGCTCTTCATTTTTGACCACTTCATTTGGATGCTTATCGTACTCAGCTGAAAATAAGTCGTAAGAAATAGGAACAAAATAAAAAAATACCAACAAATTACCTATTTTCTTCGTTGGTTTCTTAGTAGACGTCGTCTCGGTTCTTGGAACAAATTGTGTAGTTATTGGTGTGGTGGTTGGACCAGCTGTAGGTCGATATAGTCCACTTATCGTTGTAGTCGTTGTAGTTGAAGATTTGGTGGTAGTATTGTTTTGGGCTCCATCAGGAGCGCAGCAGACTTTAAAGACGATTTTCATATTGTTTGTTGAGCATCTTCCACCTATGCGTCTATGTAGATCATCTTTCGATGAAGTTGCTAAAATGTAAAACCTACATTAGACTCCCGTTGCAAACAAAATCAAATTTGTTGGGTCTTTCTTGAAGAACGGTGTATTACGTACTTTTCTACAGATTGAAATCAGTACAGTAATTAAATAAAAGCACCTCAGTTTTATACCTTTCTACAAATTATATAACGCACATGCAACTATATAGATTTACTTTTCGTCCGCACGTTAGGGGGCAGTTAAAACGTTAAAGAGAGCGATTAAAGTGACTACTTTCTGATTAAAATCAACCGTTCCTTCACATATACAAACAATGTTTTTCAAACCGACATTATCGCTTAGCGAAAATGTAAAGTTTTACGATAAAGTAAATAGCATACTATTTCGCAAATTATGTAAGTAAGAGGGTCAAAAAAATTTTTAAAATGGGCTAGCTGTTAACAAGGAAACGATTCCATGTATGAAATAACCATTTTCTATTCCGAATTTTGCGTAAATAATTATTAATTAATATTTAAGTTTGCGCTGTTAGTTTTTACGTTTTTATAGGAGTTAAATAATAAATAGAAATTAAATAATAGGAGTATTTAATTTGAAATAAGAGGAATATGTTTCTAGCAGCACTGAGGTTGGCGCAACGTTGATCGCTGAACACGGATAGCTTGGCTGAATGGATTACGTGAAAATGCAAAACTTTTGGCCAAACATTGGCCAGTATCGTTCTCGCATGATTATTTGATTTTTTGGCGAACTATCTACTTTAGCGTGCACCGAGACCTCTAACGAACATTCCCTGAAAATTCGTTAATTAGTTGTCTGTCGATCGTGATGTGTATGTTTACAACTGATCTTCCCGATTATCGACCAACGCTTAACCGACTTCGCTGACCCAAGGCCAATCGATATCCAACGTTAGAAAAGTACCATTGGTTTTGTACACCGACAAATCGTCAGCCAACCAACTGTTCTATTAAAGCTTCTTCACATTTTCAAACTTCACCCTGGGTTTATATAACCATTTTTAATCCTAAATTAGATTACTAAATCCAATTAAAATTTAACGCCTGATTAAATTATTCACTCTTTATATACAGCAGGCTCCAATCTCCTAGAATTGTAAAATTGTACTTATCGTATAAATTGCAAAGAATCAAAAATTCACATAATGCAATAGATATCATATGGTAATTACTAGAGATGACAAAGGCAGGTGGAATTATTCCTTTTTTGCAGCGATTAGATAGACTCGTGTCTATTCGCGTCGTTGGTGTTGCCTCGTATTTGTCTTCTCTATTAGTCACGCCCTGAAATCCTGATAAATATCGTCTATCTCAGCATTAACTTATGTAGGCGCATTGCAATCATTTTTTCTAATTTTTACAGAAACGCTAACATTGACTCTCACAAATGATTTTTAAACAACAAGTGAAATATTTTGCCATTTTCAAACTTTTCAGGCTACTCTCGTCAAATACATTGTTTTTTTATCAAAAAACCATACATTCTTTTCGTATAAACGGTGGTTCTTGAAATGGGTTAACTTGGCATACTTACAAATGAAATAATAGTCTTTCCCCGGAAGAAACTCCAATCCTCCGGGTTGTGGGGTAAACGGCCTAAATGTTATTGTAAAATACATCAGTTTATATGGCTTATCACATATAGCGATTATCCTTGGATTTGGATTGGTTATTCGGCAAGTTTCGTATTCTTCTTTGGACACATTATAAATAATATACTTTTCGGCATCTTCATCGTAAGTCCCCGGCATATAAACGGGACAGATTATGTTCACCTGATCGTATTCGAATTGAACGTTTCCTTTATTCACGTCGATAATATGGTCCGTATTGTCAATTCTAAATCTGTAAAAAAAAGAAGAAAAAAATCAATGTATAGAAGTATATCTAGGTTAATTTTTAAATAGACTATGTGGAAGGAGTTCATTAAATTACGATCTCTAGTAACGTTCGGCTATAACTTTTTGTTATCTAGAAGTGCATAAATTATTCTGTAACCACTTAAAACCGACTAGGAAGTGGAATTTAGGGTTTTATTTATATACTTTCTTCAAAGTATTGCTTTGAATTTATCTATACACAATTTCGCGTTATAAAATTATTATTTTGCAAAATATTTAAATAAAAAAAGGGTGTGGGGTGTACAAGGTGCGGGGTGAATCTCAATATACCTCGCCGCAGGAATACCAAGTTATTAGACCACCTAGTGTTTATGAAAATCATTCTAATAAAACTACCCCCTGCCACTTATAATCTCGCGTTCTTATATCACTTAATAATAATTATTAATAATGTTATCATTTAGAAAAGAAATATACATTATCCACTACGGGATATATATTATTCTATTGGATAACTTCTACAAATCACTCACTTTTTCTTGTGTATTAATAACAAAGAATTGGCTTAATTATACACCTTGTATTAATACCAGTTTAATACTATTATGCTATCTTTCTTTATTGCGAGAGGTTGCTCATAGTACTGTACGCTTTTTTAATTAGACGCATTTTATTTGTAGGAAGTTATACTTCCCTCCGTTGGAATTGAAAAAAGAAACAATAGGTCCTGAAGAATTATATATTTCATTGTGTTGAACTATTCAGATCTCATTTCTATTCATTATAGTCTAGCTAATCTACAGCTAATGTAATGCTACCATCACTACATATAATTACGATATGGCACAATCAGTGTTACATTCAAAATAATCATAAAATGTGGATGAAAAGTTGAACATTTTTTGAAATAAAGATTTATTGTGAATTTTGTATAATATTGTTAATTGTTAATATTGTAATAATATTGTTTATATTATTAATAATAATGTATCATTATAAGATAAGATAAGATATTTATTACTCCATACGGTGAGGGGAAATGGCAGCAATTGAATACACACGTGTTTATTTGTCTCATGAGGAGGCGTTCGTGTCGCCTAGTGGTTGTCTCGAAAGTCGACAAAACACGAGTCTTTTTAATCTTTGAAGTAATACGTTAAGCAGTTTTAATCCCAAAGGTCAAGATTAGTGAAAATTTTGCTTAATTCTAGTATCATACGAGTGAACGACAATGACGTGACAGAGACTCGCTTTTATGTTTGTGAGTATATTTTAGAGTATATTTTAGTTAATAAATGGTAGGATATTTTTTTTTAAAGCAAGGCCTTCACAATTCCTTAGAGGTATGTACCGAATGATACGGCTGTGAAAAAATCTCGGCAAGATGGGTGTCGCGTTTGCTTTTAGTGGAGAATAAACGCAATCGTATGATCGACTCTGCGGCTATTTTGACGCCCTTCCATCGCAATCTTGATGAGTTTCTCCATCGATATAACACTCCGAATATAAAGGAAGAGTCCAAATAGTGGGTTTTTGATGGACTTGGTTTTTTGGGATGCACGCGGAATCATCTAGACGGATTACTTAGAAAAAGAACAAACAATAATTGGAAAGTATTATGCGCCATCATTGGACAAAATTATAGAACCAAAGTTCGAATTAATACAACATCTATAGTATTCACTAGATTTGGTCCTCAGTGATTATTTTTATTTCCAAATTTGAGAAAATGGCTCGTCGGACAACGATTCACGTCGAACGAGGAAGTCATCGCTTGAACAGATGCCTATTTTTTAAAAAATCTTAAGAAATGTCTTGAAAATTGTATAAAGTTAAACGTAGATTATGTTGAAAAATAAATAAAAATCTACAGAAAATACTTGTTTTTATCTCTTTCTAAGGTCTTATTGAACGTAGTCTTGCCGTGAATATATACATAACAAAGTGATAATAATGATATAAAAACAATTTTAGCCTTAAGATTGCGTACTTGACAATGTACCTAAGAAATTTAAAATTAACAATATCATCTGTAAAAAGTAAGAAAAGTACCGGATTCAAAATATTATCCTGAGAAGCTCTTCTCTGAGCAGGCGAAACAAAAGATAAATATAAATAGCACAAATAAATATATATTATTTTCTATTTATTTATACTGTTATTAGTAGAGAGGAAAAAGGCAGGTGGAATTATTCCTTTTTGCAGGGGCTAGATAGACTCGTGTCTATTCGCCTCATGCGCATGGATTCGTGGTGTTCCCGAGAGTCGAGAAAACACGAGTGTGTCTAGTTGCTGCGAAAAGGTTTCACCCGCCTTTGTCCCTTCTAGTTATTAGTTTTAAGCAGAATCCTTACCAGTTGTAACCTTACGCGCAAATATGCATAACATCAGGACCTGTAGATTCTTTATTTTTAATTTTAGTAAACAAGTCTCTTATTTCGCATTCATTGAAGGGCATCGCGCACATACTACCAACATGATTACGACCGCTACTAGAGCACCAGGAATTCTTGAAGCAATATTAACAGACTCAATCAAGTGTTCATTGAAAGTTCTAGTATTTGAATGGGATTCATCACTTTTCAAAATAATATTCTCATAATATCTCACTTTGCAACATTCCAATTCGCTTTAGTCTGATTGGATAATGACGTGATTTTATTTACAATAATCACATTTAGTACATTTCAGTAAGCAGATATGATTAATGTTTTATTCAAAATCTCAGAAAAACAAATATCAAAGCATTCCATAAAAACATTATAGAAATAGCTAAATGCAATTCACATTATCGTAGTTGTACAAACAGTGCCAGCCTATCATTTAATATTCGTTCAAAACGAAGAATATTGCTTTAACTGAAGAACAAAATATTTAAAATTTACAAAGCTATGTGATTTTAGCATATATTATATTTAATATTCTTTATATGTTTTCATATACATTTTTGTTAAGCTAAAGAATAAATTAAGTTGTTCAATATTATCTATTCAACCACAATCAATATAATGTTTGTATAAAACCCAAGCTGCTATCTCTTATAGCGTTGTTTGAAATTTCGTACTCGGATAGAAAGAATCAAAATTCTCATTACTTAATAGCTGATATATAATATTCTTGAGCAATATGTCTACTAATGCCGGAATTACTAACTTAAATCTTCCTCGAAATTTATTTCACTTGGATGTTTTGGATCCTTTAAATGGTTCCTATTGTATTTTCGATCATTGCAGCTAGGAAAATAAAGGTGCACGTTTAATTGATGGTGTTTATTTAGTGAAGACAACAGAAAAAATCACATACTCTTATTTCAAGTGAGATGTGAAGTGCTTACATAGTTTGCTTCAGTTACCACTCAATCCACGGGGTCCCTGAGTTTCCCCCATGAACAAATATAAATTAGACAAACGCAAAGATAGCAGTGTAGTCATAAATCTGTGCATTTTTCCACGATTCTAAATGGATTGGTTAATTGAACACTTCCCAAAACCTTCCGAACATAGCTGTTCCTGTCATTTCAAAGTTTTGCTTATTCAGTACCTCACTTGCCACATTACTGACATATTTAATACCACCATATACAACAAGCGGATTGCTTCGCTAGTTTTTGAATTACAAATCTTGAGAAATCCGTTATGTATTAAGAGTCTCTTATAACGTTCATCAGGGGGTGTTGCTTGGCAACGCTATATCGAAAGGAACGTACGAACAGCTGAGTTTTCCAGTTAAAAACATGAAAATCTTCAAATAATACAACTTACAGCGTTGCGAGGAAATAATTTAACACCTGGGACATGATATTGTGCCGATTTAAGAGTTTAAAAGTTAGATTTGGGAGTCTAGATCCATTAACGGAATGTGATTTATTTGGTAATTAAAAATTATCTTGATCTGCTTCCATAATCTCTTCTTTGTTCTCGCGGTATGTATTATACTTGAAGGGAACATGCTAGCAAGTCATAAAAGTCATAATTTTATAGCCTTACTTTTTATCATCTTAAATTGGAAAGTACCACACGTGTAGTTCTTAGAAATGCGTTAGAATCATTTAGGAAATAAATATAAATAAACGAATTGTGCATGGCATTCATATGTCAGTTATATTCGCCATAAATATATATGCGTTGCACATAGAACTGTTCAATTCTCACTGGTGATACCATTGTAACTCGATATCCTTTGATGATGATGTATGCTTTGTGTGTAGTTTCGCAGGAAAGGGTAGAGAATTAAGGTTATGGTGTGCCTAACGCCACGCCAAAGGTGCGAGGGCCTCCAAAACCCCACAATGAAAGTGATAGTTGCTCTGAAATGCTTTTATTGCTTGCGTATACCGTGGGGTTGCTCATTATCGTAGGTTGACAACATTAATTAATCATATTTGCCTGTAGCCGATCTACCAAAGCTTCTCATAAATGCATCGAATATTAAAGGCATCGCGAACTTAAGATTTTAACGTTAAACGATGCTAAAATGATGTATGGGGGCATAATCTTAGAGTGCTTAGATTTATGTTTATAGAGAAATTTTCTTGCTTCATACAATGTATAAAGGTTATAGATTCATCAAATAAATTAGTATTTAAACCCCTTTTACTTTTTAATTGATGTTAATAATAATAAGAAGAACAACGTCAATAACCTGTATCAAGGAGTATACACATACAGAGAGCCCACGAGATAGTGAAAAATGGCATCTGGACATTTTTCCTCTCTTATTTGCTTCTCATTTCGAATTATCTTTTTCTTTTTTCCTCTTTAGTGACAAGAAAATGTCAAATATGCATCTGGCTGGAAAATATTCTTGTTCAGTTACTTGCCAATAGTTATTTTCGTTAGCGTGTAGGTTTTGCAAAATATTCGTTTTTTACAAGGATACGCCTCTTCAAGTATTCAATAAATGTTAGGTACATCGCAAATACCAGACCATTTGTAAAAAAAGAGATTATTCAAATTGTTTTCCGTTATCAGTTTGACAATGATCCAATAGACTTACAAAACTTCAGGGAATTCTATAAAAATTTTCAGGAAATTTTTGAATCTTATTCGACGTCATCGGGCTTATGCTTGTAAACTTTGTTTTTTACGTATCTTCGAAGAGAAGCGCTTAAATCTAGCGAACGGGCTAGATGTCTGCTTGTCTCCTAATCCATCTGTTGAGAATGGGAAGAACGTTGTCTGGACACTGGTGTTAATTGATTTCATGAAATTCATTTTGCAATAACTCCAAATATAAAGCCAAAGTTAAATTGACATTGATGAGTAAGTAGCCTAGAATATGACCTCCTAGAATGCTAATCCAAACACCGCGAATGATGCTCTAAAAACCAATGCAAATTTCCCAATGGCCAGTATTGCAGTTATTTTGTTTATTTCACCGGTAAAACGAATAGTAGCTTCGTCAGGGAACAGAATAATGCGCATGTTATATATTCAATTATATATAAATATATTGAAAAAGGAGTAAAATAAGGTTGCGTAACGTAAATTGATTATATATATATATATATGACAAACCGGTATACACGAATAATAAATTAAACCTTAAATTGATTGCAAAACCTGTTAAACAAAAACAAAAGAGCAACTCTTCATATAAGTGAAGTTGACATCATAAGTATTTCAATTCTTTCAGATTCACCTAAACTCGCCATTGCTGTATTAATAGTACCAAATTTCGCAATTGAAATATTTATATATGGCAAGATGTACAGAATAACCACTGATAAAGTTATCTATCGCTTCGTTTTTATCTATGTGCGATGTACGTAATTTGAACTGAAACCTATTACAAAAAAAAAAAAATTAAAAGAACAAAAACATCCTTGCAAAGAGAAAAAGAAGCTGTATCGAATTGTAATAAGTTTCCATTTAAAAGAATTAGACGGACAAATGTAAAAAATAGAAGGAAAAATTAATTCAGGTAATCTCAAATGTAGATTTTTATATTGAACATAATTTTCTAAAACGAATATTAACGATAATAAATCGCCGTCCCCATACTTTTAATTAAATCCATATGTACAACGATGTTTATTGAGAGTATTTTGAAATACAAAAGAAGGTTACCTATTATTTCATTTTTAGCACCTTGTGCGCCTTACAAGCGTTCTCTATGTGTAGCCGCTTCCATATATTTTTTCCAGTAAGCTGGTGCTTCCCCGATTTATTCTGACTTGTTTTCGCTTGAAATTGTAGGATTAAACCGGTTGTTAAAATATTTAAAATACCCGCTTAAAAATAGCGTTACATTGTTTAAACTAATTTCTCCTATTTTAGCTTGTCGTTTGTTTTTATAAAAAATCTATATAATCCTCTAGATTAACGAGGAACAAACCTAGCCACATTAGGGCTTGAGCTCCTTGACGAGATCGCTATTTCGTCAAGAAACTGTTGCCAATTTTTAATATTGCCCTGGCTCCTACAAACATATCTATATATGTATCCTATAACGATGAGAATTAACGTTATTACTACTATCAATATCAAAATATTATTGTCATTATTGGTTTAAAATTTTTTTGTTATAATGTAAAATAAAACAACTTATTAGAATGCACTATAAATAGAACATAAACATTTTGTTCTTCTAGGTAAAGTATTGTCTCACTTGATAAATCCTACTTACGGTTACGTACAACAGATAAGGATAAGTTGTAAATAATAGATTGGGAGCATATTTCAAAGTAGTGAAATAAAATATATTAATTAGAGATATCAAATCAAGTTGTAAAGTATTTTTTAATGATGAGTATTAACATAATAAAATTGAACAAATTTAATTAAAAAGAATATATACATACCTCTTCTTCTACAAGGAACGAAATAGTAATATTTGTTTTCGGTGGGAGATAACATCAAAATAATTTTGACTGGACAACCGCATTACATTAGATATTTCGAAAATAATTGACTGCAGCTTTTCAAAAGGTTCGTAGACGGCTACAGACCATAGCTACGGACGCGCTGGACTGGTACGGTATGCTTTCTTCTGTCCAGAATATTAGATATACCGAAAGATAAAATATCAACATTATGTTAATGTCAAAACTTATTTTATTTTAACTGTCACCGATGAAAAATTTTTAGATTTGTTTAAAATACCCCGACTTATTATTTAATGTGTATAAAATAAAACCTAACATTAATATATCAAAACGATAAAAATCACGTATGCGTCTTTAACATTATTGTCTATTAAATTTGAGGATGCAGAACAAGCATAGGTTTCCCGAGAGATTTGGTACAACTGTGCAGTTTCAATTTAAAATAATAAAAAAAGAATTTTTATGCAGAAGTCTTTTAAATCAACTGAAAAGGTTTTAAAATTCAAGTAATAAACCCGCGAACATTTTTATTCTGGACAAATATATACACTCCCTGTTGTATTTCCAACATCTAATGAGGCCATTAATTCAGTACAAGTATACCATACACACTCTCTTCTGTGTGTGTTTTTTTTTTTATTTTATTTTATCCTTCGTCTTCAAACTAAATCGCCACTTTAAACCCTTTAATGCAATCAAGGCCTCCTACTAGAGAACGGTTTTATTTACAACGTATGATCAATAAAGTTGAAAGGTTTAAATTGTAACGAACTAGTTGTTTTGTATTTTTAATTATTTTATCCACTATACGGTCCTTGAACGGTGTGTATTACATCGGCCGCGCTTAAATAAGGACGACACGCTCAGCCTAGAAGTTACATGTCATATTATAAAAATATTAAATGAGAGTTCATAAGATGAAAAAGAACGATGAAATGAAAATAAAAAAAAATTAAGACAGAGAATAAACAAACAAGACACCAGGATGGAACTATTCGTTATGGAATCTACCGTATCTCATATTGATGCATCACGGTATTCCATTTTAATTAATTCATAATTATTATTTATAATTAGAAATATAACAATGGGATATGTAAAACGTATATCGGTAGCTGAGATTATGTGTCAAGTATATATATTGAACTGTTAAACGTTTTTAATGAACTCGTTTCGATATTACAAATATTATGATGAGGAAAGGAAATAGGCTAGACAATGGACAACAAGGAAATCTATTTCACTTTTTCAGCCTCTACGCAATGTTATCATATCAACAACATTTTGTTGATTGGATGTACGTTGTTCGTCAAAAAGTCAACAATGTTGATAGAATTGTCAAAATCGAACTGATGTTGTATATAGGGCACATATCATAGTACTAGGTGTAAATAATACCACAAAAGAAATTGCTTACGCTCTTAAGATTTATTATAAGAAATAAGAGCCGTTCCTTGTAAGAGACGTTGTATGTTTTGGATGTAATTTTACGTACTTTTTGACCATCGCTTACAAGTTGTTTCTACAGCCGAGGCAAAATTTGCTGCTAAAGTAACTACTCGATTGTCTTTCTGTCATAGTTATCGCAAGAATTAAACCAACCTCTGACAAATTTTACCATAACTTCGTTAGTTTGTAATAAAGTCTTTGCCGTTCTCTCTCATTGTGTCAGATACGCAGTAATTCTTTTCAGATAAATGTAGTAGTGACAGACGTAAGGTAATTATAAAAAAAAAACGTTAGCATCCTTTACTTGATTATTCTTTCAGCAGATTTGATAAGCTTTAAGATAACATCCCCACCGACACCAATTCTAAATTATTTTCTTGCGAGCATGCATAGCACCCGATTTTTGAAACAAAATCTTATTGGTTTTATGCATTGCTTAGAATGATGTTTATCATACTGTGATATCTATTAATAGGTTTTCTTTGTCTAACAAATGGCGTAACTTATATAATATTTCAGTTTAGTTAAGATGATTAGATGTTAGAAGAGTATTTTTGGGATATCTTTTCGAAATCAGTTCCTTCTTTTATTTGGATATTTTCCGATACAAACGTAAATTTTATTTTTAAGTACGATGAGAGTTATATTTTTCGAGAAACGTAAGGGTTAGTTTCGAATGCCGTATGTGCCATTGAAAAATTATTGGAAGAAGTTTAATGGCGTTTTACAGTTATTTGTTGTTGTATTTGTGCAATAGGTAGGCATATTCTATTTGCAAGCAATGAACTCTTCTTTTTTGCAGCGCAGTGCTGACAATGGTATCTCATTTTCGGAGCTTTGTCTGACTTATTTAATATAACTTTGTTAAAAACAAACTTGTACTTAATAGACACATAATTAACGACTTAATATTTCTAGTACGGCATTAATAGCTAATTCTACATTGATCGGTTAATCACGGTGTATATTTATGGTTGCTTGGGCAGTACTTAGCACATGTTCCTTATGTACCAATCGCTTAAGTGAATTTGTCAAAATCTAAAAGATTTCAATTTGATTTTCATTTATCGTATGTTAGTTTTTACTTCCCTGAATAATTCAAAGGTTAGAACATTCCCCAAAGTTAACAATTTTATGAAAAATTTGAAATGTATTTCAAGTTTCACGTATCAAAGTTTAAGCATTTTTGTTGACAACTGAAAACTTTAATGAGTTAATCCTAAAAAATAATTTAATAGTTTTCTATAAGATGCAAGTTTGATGCAAAGATTAATGATTTAAGGAACTTGTAAAAACCCTAATCCATCCACGTTAATGTTAACCTTTACAAAACCTTTGTAAATGTTATTTTATAGTTGTCTAAATGAGTTTATATTGTTTATTAAATTAATTTAAATTTTGACAGTTCGCTGTAACTGTTAAAGATAAAAATGTTAAGTCGAGCTATACCTCAAAGGAAATTCAGGAAGCAACTATAGTCATGATCATCGTTCAAAGAGAAGGAGGACACGTTCTAATTTAATTTTAATTATCCCAGCATTCAAATTTCCAAAAAACTATAAGTAATTATTTTTCAGTTTGGTACGGACTATTTGCCGGCTGTGTACAAGAAACAAAAGCGATAGTAATCACTTTTCTTTCCAATTTACTAACATCAAATTTGTAGAAGTTCCATACGAAACTTCGGCAAAATTCATTACGTTGCGTACAGTGACAGTAGTTTTACTAGAATTTGTGTATGTGTATTTACATTCTGCTACTTTAGTTTCATTTAATACTGTAAATTCTACAGAAATGTTTTCCAGAGAATGAGATTAGCTTGCTAACTTGACTATTTTAATTAACTCTAGTTAGTCTTTTGAAATATATCTTCTTAGATATCATTTAAATGACATTTCCTTTTTCATTTGTAATTCTTCTAAAAGCTTCCTAATAATACGCCAGCTATTATATGCAGATGTGATTGATATTCCCTCCTAAAATATTCCGTAGTAATAGTAGTTATAAGCGTAGGCGGTGGTAATATCCATCGGATGACATATATATTTTGAGATTCAGTGCTCGCTTGATTTCTTGAGAATGTAATATTGATGCCTTCCATGTAACACGTGCAGTAGAATCCCTACCAAAAGCAAAATAGGAAAACTAGATGTTTGTGTACTTACGTTTATGTATAAAGTTCTAGGAGAACGTAGGAAAAATAATTTATAGTGATAATTTTGCTTCACGGCTACTCTTAGGTATTGAATTGTTAAAATAAGCTGATTAGCAAGCTGTTGTAGGTTAATTTTGATTTGTTTCACGTCTTATAAAGCTTAAACGGCAAAAATATATAAGGTGTGCGATTATATATTTATATCCAGTAGTCGTGAATCAGAACATTAAACGTGAAACAGTCTAATAATTAATACAATGTTCTGCCTACGCAACTATTTACTATTCAGCTCGGTAGAGTCACGTAGAAATTATTGTTTGCGATATTGCAAGAAATTGACGGCTACTCTAACATAAATTAAGAAATAACTATTCAATTAGTCGATAGATTTGAACTCGGGTATCTCCTAAACAGGGTGTATGGAATGTCCAAGCTAATATGATAAAGATCAAGATAACAGTAATGGAGCAAAATATCACAAATGCGTTTTCGAGATTAATGATTACTGCTAAGATCCTTGCAATTCCGTTAGATTTTATGCAATAGCAATTAAGGTAATACAAGTAGAATCGGTTATAGCTTCCCAATTTATGCAATTCTACTATCTATACTAAAAATATCAATCGTATATCTTCTTATATATGTGTATAATCTAAAATTGATTAAACTAAAAGCATTTCATTAAATTATTATTATTACACCGTTAACTATCAACAGTAAAAGTTCGAAACGACTACTTTTAATGCATCAACAAAACAAAATATATTACACTTGGAGAACTAAAACGCGTTTTATAGTTTTCGAACTTTTATCACTGCTACATATGTTAGAATCAATAAAACGGATAATTAAATTATAGTAGCCTTGATAGACGTGAAAGGGGGTGTTCTTAACCACCCAAAATATGCTGCCACCTCCTACAAATCCCTTTTCACACAAACAAACCATTTTAACATCTCAATCGGAATATTATATTGTCTTCCCAGAATTCAAATTCCTGTAATATATATGCTAAGCAAATCAATTTTGATTTCTAATTAATTCAGTCATCAATAAATATTTGCGGAGGACCCTAGTGTTTTGGATGATTGATTGGTTAAGTCTTCAAGAAAAATAATAATTGTACGAGCCTCTGGATGGGATTCACAATGTTAGATTTACATTTCAACATTAGTTTACTGTTTAATGAATTTTATTAACAATAAGAGATGGAGGAGGAAAATTGGCAGTGTGTTTTAGCAATTTTTAAACTTTAAAGTGCCGAAAATTGCTAGAGTCGAAAATTAGC
Source organism: Oryctes rhinoceros (assembly GCA_020654165.1). Lineage (NCBI taxonomy): Eukaryota > Metazoa > Arthropoda > Insecta > Coleoptera > Scarabaeidae > Oryctes > Oryctes rhinoceros. Next base: position 10,113,661 of record JAIOKQ010001013.1, on the reverse strand, counting down.
GGTTTCTCTGTATATTGATTATGCCCAGTTGAATTTGTTGAGTTCATTCAGTACAGGGGTGAAGAAAATTACTGATTTTAACAACGGTTTCTATGAATGTCGACTTTCACTTAGTTTTATGACGATGTTTTGGGGAGAGTGTATGGGAAGAGTGCATGCGAGCGATTGTGCATTGAAATCGCGAATATTTTGCACGTATTCATTTGATTCGTGCTTAACGGTAAGACAAAAGCGAGTGAAATCATACCTTTTTTGCGGCTACTAAACCGACTCGTGTCTATTCGCCTCATGAGAATGGATTTGTGTTGCCTACTGGTATCCCCAAAAATCGACAAAATACGAGTCTGTCTAGTTGCCGCAAAACAGGTATGATTTCACCCGCTTTTGCTCTGTTTCACTTTCCACTTTCCATAATTGCGTACTGATGAGACGTAATACGGCGCAACGAGCGTATATGGTGGTTAAATGATACCTTAGCTTCATTATTATTTTCAATAATAAAATAATAATAATAATCATGTCATAGACATTAGGAGGTTGTATGAAATTTCGATAATTTATCTGATCCTTAAATAGAAACTCTTATTCATACATGTTCTTACGTAATAATAATAATAACTCTCACCTTGTATAATGTACTACATATAGAGATATTCTTCAATGATGTTTTCCTATTTTACTTAATTTTAAAAGAAGAATAAAATTGATAACGTATAGTAGTCAATATCTAAATACATATTTTGTCGGAATGCTAGTTTCTTAAAAGGCAAGTTAATAATATGCGCGAAATCAGTATAGCAGCTTAGTTGTGAGAACAAGGTGTTGCATTACGTCGAGATTCAAATCCTTGACCTTATACACCACGCAAAGGAGGTATGAGTATACCCTCGTCACGTCTATTTCAAACGTTATAGCATGCGTACGGAGTAGAAATATCATTTTTAAACCGTTTCAATTGACCCAATTCAATTGTTATTAATCCGGAGTTCCTCAGGGTAATCTTCTTGTGTTCCCAATCGTTTCCTGATGATCGATTTTTGTAATTATATCGCCTTAAAGACGCGAAGGGTATTGAGTTGGATAAGAATGTGTTAATTAGTTACGGAGTTTCATCTATACAAAGTCAGATTTTTTAAAGAAAATCATACTGTATAATGTATAGGTTACTTACAGCATCGGCCTCATCTCAGTGTCACTGAAGACTGTAGTAATTATCGACAGCAGTAGGTCTTTGCACCTTCCGTTGCCTATTGTTCATTAACACCATAATTAACAGCGTGCTGGTTATAGGATAATTAATGGCCTACCGCGTATACAAATGTATGTACATGTGAACACATATATATATATAATATATAGAATATGTACCTATATATGTATGTACATATCCTTCGGCCCCTGGGATACATCTTTAAAGGAAAAAGAAAGAAAACTTGGGACCCCATTCGGACTTGACAGTTGAAGTTAATGATCTCGCATTTCATCAAGAACACTTAGTTAATTTCACTGCATCTTTCAAGCTGGTCCGGAGAGTAACAGGATGTGTTATTTATATGGACATCTTGGAATTCAAATTTACTTCCTACGTTTTGTTAGGTTACTTCATGTCCTGACCGTAGCACCTACGATGCGGTACACACTAAAGTACCAGGCATTTATAATTTTTTTGATGTATCGCATCATATTCGATGCTGACGTAGTTAAATTATCAAGCGAGATATATCTATCAACAATATAATTGCAACTGAAACAAGGACAACATTTCTGTGCATTTTCTTTTTGTTTAAGGGCGATTTCAGCAAAATATCTGCGTTTTGTTTTGTATTAAACTTCATTGTTTTGTGAATGGGGTAGATTTCGTTTGAATTTACAGTAAGTGTTAGTAGTAATAAAACATACGTATTGTATGATGTTCAATTACTTGTAAAAATTACAATGTCTTATTGTAAAGAATATCGACGACGTGTAAAATTTGTGGACTTTAGACTTTATTTAGAAATATTTTTACTATTGATAATATGAAATAACTACAGACTAAAACATTTTCCTCATATTTTTTATACATTTTATTAACTATACTAGTACCATAGTACAATGCTTAAAAGGGATCGCGTCCCATTCAAGCGTGCTACCGCTGTACGAATTCCTTATAATTTCGAAATAAATTATTTCCCAATCAATCAATTAATGTGGTAGGCTTGGCTATAAATAAACCCCGTTAAACAGTAAATTTCTTACTTTACCCCGTAATTATGTTGTTCCATTCGCTTTCAAAAAAAGGGATTGCTTCTTCAGAAATTATTCACTGATTTTCTCGGTAAAATTGATTTTATTAGAGCCTTATTCCATTATTCATATCTCCTACACACAAGTTATATTTGTAGCAGGAGCGTACATCGGTATTTTTTTTATTGATTAGCTTTAATTAATGCAGAAAGTTATTAATTAAGACAGTGTCGGGCATACAACAAAACCCGGTGCAGGAATGGAGTTTGACGCACATAAGACACTGCTGAACAAGATTGATTGATTAGCTTTATATAAAGCATGTGTATTAACAGTGTGTGGCGTGAATGGTATATATTTTTACAATAAAATTATTTTACTCGATGAAAAGATTACAATGATTTAATTAGTCTTGAAATTCAATGAAACTCCCATTTCGGAAGCATTGCATCGATTTAGACCATTTAAAAGCGAGTTTTTTTAATTTTTGAGGTAAATTTATTCTTTAGTAATCGATTGCTTTTTGACAACTCGTCAGCTTGTGACACTGCGCTATATTTGATATGTCCTCGTTGTTTTACATGTGAAATGTTTCTTTGCTCTGGTAGACGGCTGTTGAAATTATGATAATCAAGACGAAGAAAAAAGCCCGCCCGAAGAGTAGACAATAGCAGCTTCTGATTTTTGCCGGAATAACATTGTTTTGAACACCGTTTATACATATGATAATGAAGAGCAGTGGACCGAGGATATAGTCCTGGGGATCGCCACACCTTACGTTCATGTACGGCTATTGCGTTTCGTCAATCGTAATGGATCTGTCAAGTAAAGTGTAAATAAGGCTGTTAGGGACCCGTTATTATTTTTATTCCGTAATATCGGCGTGGGAACACAGTATTCTTCTTTTGTGTGGATTTGGAGGAGGAGGATTTGGATTGGAGGAGTTCCGAGTTTCAATATCATCGTTTGAAAATCTCGAAAAACATAGAAAGACGTAAAAAAAAAATACATGACAACGTTTGTGAAATACGTCACGACCTCGATAAATATTACTCATTGTTTGCTGGGACATGCTTTAATTAATTTATTAGCGGAGCTTGGATTTGGAGAGAAGCGCCTGGAATGACATGCCGAATTGTTCTGTTCAATTTACATGCTATATGATCGAGTCCTGATTGAAGAGTATTATTACGTTATCGTCCTTGCGGCTGATGTATATTCGATGTATTTAGGAACAATTCATATCATTTACGTCGTCATCTGTCAATGTGTTAATAAGATGTCGTCCTTTAGTACACGTTTCTGCCGGATGGTTATCCCGAATGAACATTTTGAGCGTTTGAAAGTGTTTGATACTGAGGAATGAACGAGGTGCGATAATTACGAAGTTCTAAACGTAATAAATCAATAATTATAATGCGATTCCTTCATCTCTGTTGTTTGAAGAATGCGAAAGGTGTTTATAAAACAATAAAAGTGTTAGGTCGGTGTCTACTTTGCTTAAGTTACCAAACAAGAGGGTCCTTTTAAGCATGTGGTAATTTCCAGTTGGTGCAGTTCATCGATGCTGTTATTGATGAGGTACAGTCATTGGTCGAAGCGGCTACAGTAATATTAAAACTAATCTAAAGTTGATTGATGTGGATTACATATTATTTAACGCAGCGGGTAGTTACGGATGTCTAAGCCTGGTAAAGTATAAAGCGCTGTGGGGCTTCTTTTAACTTCTTCTCGTTCGAGGTACATGTTGTAGGTACACTAGCGGCTGTATTCAGAGTTACGACGCCGCATCATTTGACAAATCATTTTCGCAACGCTCACCGCCTTCCTTGATTTATTTTTTATTTATATAGACAGTATCACTTTTGAAATTTAATTTGATATTTCATTAAAAAGGCAGCTTTTAATACGAGTCTTTGTTCTATGCAGCAGATATTTTAAATAACCAATTAATAATATACACATTATCTCATTATGACTTACCCTATTTTTGATATTGTATGTTCGCGAAATTTTGATATACATATATTCCTTGTTGAGTAGCGCGGACCTGCTCTTAGATCCATATAAGTGTACTGCGCATTAGGGTAGTCTAAAAAGTTTCCGGTTTAATACAGAAATATGTACCTTTTTTATACTTTTCCTTTTAATCCGTCCAAACGGTAGTTGGCATCTTGTTTGGCAAAACAGGTATTTATTACTGTGATAATGTCATTTGATGAAAATCTCTATCCTCGGAAGTTAGGAATAGGGTGGGTGGTCTATCAGTTCGAACCTTAACTCACGAATTTTCACAGCGAAGACCATTGAAGTCTTTCTCTTGAAATACGATCGTTTTTCGAATTTTCTGCCTTCAGCTTATTAATAAATAATGCTGCGCATTATGTTAGTTATTATAACGCTTGAATGTCTCAGAAAATTAAGTCCGTTATAGTCTGTAGGAGATTTAATTTGATTTCTCCATTTACAATTCAATGCTCATGAAGCGCATCTTATCTATTAGTTTTATTTGTCTACTTAGTGCTTAGAGAACCCATAGCTGGAGGATGCGAAGGTTTGATGGGGTACAACTATTTTTATCTCTAAGAGTTAACTTCGATTATTCTACGAGAAGCCCAAATTTCAAAATCAATAAAGGCAAGTGAAGATTAGCGACCGATTATTATAGAATTTTTCTGGAATTTTAGTTGTAAATATTTTATATTTTGTTTTAAGAAAGTCATATGCGAAAGTGTAAGTAAGGCGTTAAATTCCTTTTAATACGACCCGCAGTGTACGTCACAGGATCCACTGTATGGTTCAACACTTCTCCCGACTATAATACTATCGCCAGATTTTAAAACTGGTCTTCACATAAACAAAACACTGTGTTTTTCGGCAAGTAATCAAAGATGTCTGCTTCAACTCCAACCAGATACTTATCAAACGCAATTTTACTTTTTTTATTACACATATTTTTTTTTCTTTTCTTAAACGAATTCAAGTTTGGCAAAGACGTATGTACATATGGAGATATAATATATGTATATTACATATGTATACGTGCGTATATATGTACATATATATGTATATATGTATATGTATATATATATATATACATTACAATCGCTGATGTGCGATATCAAAAATTTATTTTCCTTTAAAACGAACGTAGCGAAAATAATAACAAAAAGAACGACCGTCCAGCAGTGAGTGGATTCAAAGATTACCGCAAAACCTCAAGCTATATACTTATTAATTACAAAATACAATCTCCCATTGCATTTTTTTCACATCGCCGACAATAAAATTTTAAATCCATCCGCGCGTTGGGTACCTCTTCTCTTATTCTTGAAGTATTGTAAATTTAAAACATCTTGATTATATTTAGGTTATACGTATTGTTTCGTTGGTGTGGTGTACTCTTTTTTTTCTTTGGCCATGCCATGCCTGAGATGTGCAATTTATGTCTTTCTTTTATTTAAGGCGCTAAGAATAACACATGCACTTACGTATGGGTATTATCAAAATACATCTTCATCCTTTCCTTTTTTATTCCTCTCTCTTCTTTAGAATGCCGATGTTTTTATTTTCGTAGGTACCTTTTCGAAATTATTTTCAAAATTGTATCCATTTATTCAGGAAAGAATTAAATAATAGTGCAATCAAACACAAAAAGAATGATACCGTAGTCATATTAAATAAGCATGATTACTTCAAACGAGTCAACGCAATAACCACAATGTTTCAATTAATCGAATTTGCTCATAGAGAGTGAAAAAAACATGTTGGAATCTAAACTTCTCAGCTTTCCGGTCGACTTAAGTTTGGAATATTTAGAAATGTTTGTCAAATCGGTAGTGAAAAGGTAGCTTATCTTCCTTTTAACCACAAAGGAAGATACTCTTTAGGTACGTCAATGGCATATTTTTCATATTCAACACCAACAAATGTTCAACAACTAATCTTATGGAACAATTATAATCAACATTTCTTTCTGGTAAATTCACCTATACACAGAGGAAAAATAATTTCTCTTTAACTGAAACAAGTATTAAAACAAATTCAAACTGTTTGGAAACATGAGAATAGAATACGAGTTACTGAAAGGTTGTAGTATGAGTAATAGCGAAGCCTCTTAATAACTAATTAATGACAATAAACACAGTTTATACAGAAAATAAAACATTCCCAGTGACCCCTTCCGTCCCAAACAGCAAGACTGTTGAGACTTTAACGAGTCTCTTCACCCAACAAAGATCTATTGGTATGTTATAGATAGAACCAGTCTGATAAACATGGCTATGTAGAAAGATTACAAAAGCGTAAGGTGTAACCTTTAACGATGATTTGAATTTTGAAGATTGAAATTCAGGTGGCATTACAATAAGTCAAGAGTTTTAGTGTAATAACGTGGTTTGCATTGAATTACATATGTTACATTATAACTATGCTGTGTTAACGCTGCAAAATTAAATCTACATTGAAGCGTCTCTGACAACAAAATATCTTTTTTTTTTTACCTTAAAATTTGTTCTGAAAAAGCCATCACAATTGTAAGATGTATAAGGCTTAACGTGTGGTGATGGTTCTACAACGTCTAACGAAGCCAGAATTAGAAGCATAGATTCTCTGACCGTTGGGTAATAATATAAAAAAAACAAGATGTAATGATTTCTATCCCCATCAATCTTAGTGGTGTCTCAGCGTAACATTAATAAAAGCATTATTTAAAACATTGTACAACTTTTCAATTTTTGAATTGAAATATTGCAAAATTCTTCACTATTACGGAAATTATCCCGTTCCGTTAGAACTTATACTAAAATCGTATTAGTTTGTTGCACGCAGAAAGAGATAGGAAATTAGTAGACGTTAAGAATTATCGAATGACGAAAGATAGAATGAATGAAAGGTGTTAATCTTGCCATTAGATCTTAGCGGGTGATCGAACCTTCAACGTTGAAAGATGGCCGCCACAGTTAAAAGAAAACTATAGAGAGAGGAGACAACATCACACGGTGCGAGAGAGACGGCATTGCAGTGGTGTTGGATCCCTGGATCAGGTACCCAAAGGCAATTTGTACCTACTACATTGCGGGGGTGAGTACGGGGGCTTTCATCTCTCCCCAGGAGTAATGGGAATGAAATAGACTTTCATTACGGGCAGTTAATCATTCTTTCTATATTTCTATATAACCAGATTTAAGATGACTATGCATTATTATTGAAAATTTTGATGTGTAATATCCAATTACATGATGTTTTATATTCTCGTCGATTGGTAAGAATGTACTCCTTTGCTTTCAACGGAGGGTTCTCTTTTTATGATTTATTAAAGCACGATTTGATATCTAAATATTGTACAGAATTGCAGATTTGTATAATTTCCATTTTGGAAGAACTAAAAAAAGAATAATTAACACTAACAAGGGTTCTTATTTACTATTATCCACTATTAAAATATTTTTTGTTATTAAAGGCTACTTTATTTACCGGGCACAGTTCATATCGATAAATGATCAATTGCCAAGTTTTCAAATTTGGCAAATATCTTTTGTTAATCAATACAAGTCAATTTTAACTTTGTTTGGGTTTAAAACATGGTGGCCAATGATGTGTACATGAGACACAATCACGTGGACCAAATTTGATTCAACTATAATACATATAAACGTTATATTAGAAATATCCTTTGTGAAAGAGCATATTACAATGGGGAACACTATTTTAAAAATAAATTACGACCTTTTGAACCATACTCAGTAAATTCAATACTACATTTTATATAATATAAACAATAATTTTATACTGAAATAGTGGAAATAAAATGTTATCTGGACAGTAACACAACCCTAATGAAATACTCTGGTCCTCCAGAAGAAACCGTAGTTAAGGGGATAACATAAGAAGAGCGCCTGATATCAGAGACTAAAATTGCACATCCCCATTACATAATAAACTTGTTTGCCTCAATTTCGGGTCTTTAATAAGCCGTCCATTTTTACCAGCGTCGAGAAATAAAAAAAGGACGGAATTAAAGGAGGAAACTTTTTTTTGGTCATCGAACCTAAGGAACCAGCGGCGTGCAATGTGGAGATAAAAACGTAGAAAAATAAACCATGATTGGTGTGATAATCTAAAAGAATCGGTTTATATGATGTAATTCGTAGAAATATGTAAATACAAGCTCAATCGATTCTTAAAACTCGGCAAAAACCGAATATTATTACTCTTTGGTCACATTCTGCGATTAAATCTTTCGGACATCTTCATTTTTACGACCGTATTTAGGATTACTGGATGCAATCCCGCTATTTAATTCAAGTCAAGTAATAGGTATATTTTTATGACGGTTTAGTGCAAGTTTAAGCATATTTTCAATACGAGTCATATTTACCAACGCTCACATATTCTTTTTGAACAAGAAAAAAAAAATATGAGTAACAGGCATCTTCGAATGCCCTTAAGCAATTTTCGCGCGGAGTCTTTCGTCAGATCTTAAAAAAATTCTCCTTAAAATTGAAATCAAATACTCGAGTTATTATAAATTTGGGATCGTCTCGTTACTTTTCTACTATTTATAAAAACCCATTTGTATGCCTTTGGATAAAAACAAACCTGAAAAATCAATTTCCGTTGCCGGAAGCTTGTTATCTGTTTTCCCTTTCGAGTTATAGTTCAAAATAAGCGAAAAGATCGATAAAGAATTCTGAAACGTTGAAAGCATTTATCTCCCAAACCGTAAAACTTAAATATTTAACATTTTTTCAGTTAGATTCAAAATTTTTTAAAATGTTAATTTTTACCACCCTAGATCTAGATCTCGTAGATTTTGACCTTCTTTCTGAAAAAAAAAAAAGAACGGAAGATTATGAAAGTGTTTCTTTTTTTATGGATAAGCATACGTGTCAATCTTTTGAGGAACTCAAATCATTTATTTAAGAAAAAAATACTTTCTCAAGTCAAGTATATTTGGTGGCTTTCATGTTGGAAGTTAGCGATTGGGATTATTTTTGAAAATTTGGAGAATTTGAATTGCATTTTTTAAGGTTTAAACCTTATAATAATCTAGTGATTTATTTAAAGTGCAGATAGATGTGTTGGATAAAAAGGACCCTCTAGAAAGGGCAAGAATCGCCTCAAGATATCTCAAACTTCTTAGGATGTGCCCTTTTTATCAATAAGTTTACCGAAATGTAATGATTTCAATTGCGCAGAATATAGTTTGTTTAGTTTGACGATATTTCTAACGGTTCGCGTGATATTACCGTCTGAAATGTTATTTATTGGATTATATTTTGTGTCTTTTGTATATTCATATTTGTCACTACCTAATCGCAATTTTTACAATTCCATTTAACAAGAGACGTCATATATTCTTTTCATCATATTAATTATTAATATTGGGTTTGAAGCATTCTTATTAAAATCATGTCAACTTGTCTTTTCCGCATCAGATATTTTTTGTCACCTTTCCAAGAATAGAAGCTAGTTAATAATAATGATCCAGAAATAATAAATAAGAAAAAAGTTGAAGAGAACCAGAGTGACCTTGATATTTGATCTATTGTGACTTGATTTATTATTCAACGGCTCCGAAATGTTATTCCCACATGTCTTTTAATTTTTTTTTTGTCAGATTGATGTTTAAATTGATCCTTGTATAAATGAAGAAGTATATCTATATTTAATACTGTACCAATTTACAAAATCAATATTCTATCAGTGCTCGCATATAACTTTTTTAGAAATTGTTTTAGTACCACACTTATTGGAACTTTTCTATTTCACTTATAAGGTAGTTTCAAAAGTTTTTGTTCTTTTGAAATATTTTGGCACATGTGTTGTAAGATACTTCTGAAAATTTTCGCCATATTGGACGCTCGGTTGCTGCTTAACAGTCGTTGGAGTCAGTCAATGTAGTTTTTCTGTAACAATGGGAAAATTTTTTGGAAAAGTTCAGCAAATGGTGCTAAACTACCGTCGAATTAAGAAAGATAGCAGGGTTGCACGCATGTCGAAAGAACGTATTTGTTATATATTGGCTGAAGATTTGAACATGAAAAGGTTAACTGCGTATTAGGTGCCGCGCTTGTTTGCTCAGGTCCATTTTCAGAGCTCTATGGAGGCAGTCTATTAATAACTATAGATATATCTTGAGTACTTCAATACATTCTTGAAACCAGGATATAGTCGAAACGGGGGAACCGACTTGGGCTTCGAATTTACTAGATCTAGCTCCCAGTGAAAAATGTATAGAAGGACAAGGAATCTTATATACCGACTTTTGTGTTAAGTTGGAACCTTTTCATACAACACTCGTACATCCTTTAAACAAGAGGCGAAATAAGTTGTGTACTATACGTAGTGTACCGATTTTTCCGAAGATCGTGTTGACCTGCCAACATTACAGTAAAATCTGTTAAACTATCTCGAATCTATGGACACACGACAACCATAGTGCTATTATCATAGATTATTGGTACATGGGACCTCACGTATACCCGTCGCCAATTGCTGACAATTTGAGTACCAGAGAGCTCGTTCATTTATTAAAATGTCCGTCTTCAACGTAGTGGCCACGATTTATAGGTACAAGTCTATAAGAGAAAACTGGAATTATCTTGGCTATCAGTGTATCTGCTAGCATGCTACTGGCTTGCACGGATAAAGACATTGCATATGCATTAATACAAGGCTGTATTTGCATCGAAGTACCATATGTAGAGATGAACTAAGCTCGTAATTTAAGTAAATTTGTTGGTACGCTGGTTAACATCCGCAAAATAAGTAATTACGTATATTCTTAATATGGAATCATTTCTATGAAAAATCTTAAATCGCTTCGTACATAAAAAAATATTTCTAGCATTATTATTGTTATTATTTCGAAAATACATTACTATTACTCCCATTTCGATACCGCCATCAATATTCAGCCATGATTTACGATATGTGTCATGTAAAAGTCGTGCCTTAAAGAAAACGTCTGCTTATAGCCTAAAATATCGAGACGTAGAGTTGCATGATGTAAATCCAATAATGCACATGGACGTTGCTTCGATGCAAAGTTGCACAGTCATCATTGTAACTATTTTCTCACTGGCTTCGATCCGAGCATTTGTAGGTGGATGGATATATATTGGAACTTTTAATCCATCAGCACCTTCTGTGCATATCTGATTTAAAATCCAATGAAGAAATTGTCTTACCGTATATTATTAAAACGTCGGATTCTCCTATCTAAGGGGTATTTTATTTTTTACCTACTATAGCCTGTTTTTTTTTTCTTTTATATAGGAGGAGTTAAATAGAAAGCTACTCAGGGTAAACTAATTTTAAGGCGCAAATTCGATAATTTTAATTAAATTGCATTCTTTGCTGTTCCTTAATAATGTGTGCAACAACATTTTTTAGAATTGGCAGTACGACTCTTCTAATTAGGAAAGCAGTTTGTTGAAAAATTATATACATATATATGTATCTCCTCTAAATTGTACGTATTTAAAATGAAGATAGATCCTGATTGTAAGTTCAAAGATTGATAGTAATACTGTATATAGATATTTACGTGGGCAAAACATTTGTTATCGTTCAAGTAACCTTTTTAATTTAGCGCATTGTTACGTGCAAGTTAAACGTTAATTTCACAAGAAGATATTTCGTAATTAGTAAACATCTATGACCAGCCCGATTAAATTTTATAAGAATTTCGCTACGATCCAATTGCAATTCTTACGATTTGTCTATATTTGGATAGAAGCGGATCTGAAGAATCGATTTCCACAGTGCGAGTCTCGTTATCTTCCTTATTTCTCAAGTATAAAATTATTGACAGGTTACTTAAAGCTTCTCGGTAATAATAATGAGAAATCAGAGGGGAAGCATTTGATGATGAATAAATGAGGGAGGGGGCTGCAGAGATTGAAAGGAAGTCGTATTAAAAAAATAAATAAATCGGTTTATTTTAGAAACATTCACAATTAAGTAAATACTATATAATATTATTATTATATCTATATACCAAATAATATCATAAGTCATATTTATTTTTATTACTATTAAATTTTTAAAATTTAGACCATTTGTCCTAGCGCCATGTCTCAGATAAAATCTGTCATGTACTTAGTATTTATTAGTATACCAAAAGAAGAAATTATATTGTAAATTTCAATGGAAATAAACGTAAATATTTCAAGTTAGTGTAAAAGTCTCTATTCAGTAGTAAATTTGCACGTAAAACTCGATCTATTTCGATTTGAATATATTTTTCTAAGTATACAGTTAAAATAGAGAAAAATACTGTAAAATTAGCGTAACATCAACGTATACACATAATAAAGGTCCTAAAACGGTATCCTTCTATCAAATAAATCATTGTTTATATTATTTTACTTAATGCTATCCTTCAACGTTAAATCATTGACGGACTTTGAACAATTTGCTAATTAACGAAATCTTGTTTTTCCTTGCTCTTTGGTTCAAAAATAGATTGCATATATTGGTTATATAAAGAAGGTTTATCACTAAAGGAGCTATAGAAGGAGGTGCAATGAAACGGAGTCGTTTTAGATATATTAAATGTGGTGTTCAGGTGTTTGAGGTAAGATTTTAAGTGTTAATAATTAAACAAAATTCGTTTCAGAGACTTGACCTGGATAACTCGAACAACAGGACCTAGTTGCGTAGCAGCAACAACATATAAAGGCTTTACAGAACGCCTTGCTAAATTCTCTACGATCTCAGCCAGTAAAGAATGCGCCACTTCTAAAGTGGCCCCTACTCTGCCTTTATATATTGTGCAGTATTGCTTACAAACGGTCATTGCCCTTCCCCACATAATAATGTATCATTTTTATTCTCTTTTTTGTCGTTAATAGTATGTGTATTGTGCCTCCGTTTTAAGTAAATTTGTGGATGCCCGCACAGAGATTAAGATTAAAACAATAAACATCGGTTTCCCGTGCAATCTCACCCTGGGCACGTTTATTTTTATTTATTTTTAACGACAACACAGTTTTATTTGTGTGGAGGAAACTCACACTGTTTATATATACAGCAATTTCATAGAACAACCTACGTTTTATTAAATACATCTAAAAATAGTTATATCGTTCCAGATGATGTATTAATGTTACTCCTGCTGATGTATCAGGTGAAATTCCAAGTACATAAGATGTTTTCTATAAACTCTTTCATATTTAAATCATGCGCTTTACTTTGTAAAAGAAACAAAAAAATCTGAATTAATTTATATTAGAAAATTGACCATTTAGAAGATAACACCCCGTAATTCCTTGAAAATTGTGTTATAATATCAAGTAGGTCTTTATTTTAGATTTCCTTCTGCTTCAGCGAAAAAGGAAATTTATTCAGGAAGAAGCGACCAGCCAATTTTACACTTTATTCTTTAAAATCTCCCAGGCGTTGTCGCCGGAAGATATTTTATCCAGGCTTATTTTTACCTTTGATTTTTTTTTCGCGAAAAATGATCCGAGCTTTTCAACGATTCGGAAAAAAAAGGGTAGCTGGCTAAAAACTCGCTGTGTCCATCGTAATTATATAAATTTGTACGCTTTAATAATTTCGCGAAAAAGCAAACACTGTAATTATTTGATTTGTTCTGTAAACAATGCGTAATAAAACTGATATTTGTTTCCATTGCGAATGCATCATTATATTTAATGTTATTGAAATTAATTAGGTTGTTAGAATTAGTTTGATTGAACATATCGACAGCTGTTTATAAATGTTTATATAGTATTTTTAATTTAGCCAATTTACTGTTCCAACTATACCGAAATGAAATGATTTTTCATTATTCTTGAACATGGAAAGATCCAGTTTCTCTACATTATTTGTTCTCACTTTCTAGTAGTTAGTTCTTTAATTACGAACGTGAAGAAATATTTATTGAAGCACCACTCCACGTGCAAATGTTAAGCTAGAAAAAAATATTTTCTGCTGAACCGATGGAATGTTGTGCTAGATTTATAGATTTAGCTCAATAAAAAAAAAAAAAAAAACAAAATTAGGGAACGATATAGAAGTTCCATAATCTTCTAAGTAGTTCAATGAAAACATGTAGAGATTTTACTCAAATGCTTTTATTAGAATCAATCTATATTGTAGAACATTGTAAACATTTACTTCATTTTACTTTATCATTCTGGGTGAAACTAACAAAACTGTACTAAATACATTTAACAGTGAAAGGATAAAAATATAAATAAAAGTTGTATTATTAAATCCGATTAATAACGCTTTAAATTAGTCGATATCGAAAGGACATTTTCAATGTGTACAAATATATTAACCGACAGAAAACAAGATCTACTTTTAAAAATAGTGAAAAGCGTTTAATTGTTAATTGGTATGTTAAGTATATCTGCAATTTTAGACATACTGTATATGGAAAAAATTGTGACATTCATTTAATACAATAAAGGAGAATAATAAATACTGTTTCTCTACTTTTCACCATGCTTTTCTCCACTGTTACGCACCACACTTGCTTTTACGGTTACAATTCTCATAAGCATAAGTAAGTTGTAGGTAGTACTCCCTGTTTCAAGTTTGTGAAATGTGGACGGTGTAATTAAATGAATTTATTGCTCGAAAACAACGGAAACTGTTTTTAATTATCACTTTTCGTGAAATTAAACTGCTTTTATTGTCTGTTAATTTATGATTACGAAATGCCATGATACAATGTAGTCGAATGGTATCAAAAATGTAATTAACTAAATACAGCATGTCTTGAATGTGAAAGAATTATCGAGCGTTCTTGGGATATTTATACCGAGGAAAATAAAATTTTTATCTGAATAAATGTGCGTCTTGTAGTTTTATTGGTTGATTTCTCACAATATATTTTTTATGCTTAGATCCATTTTGAGGCGGGCGGCGGGTGAAGGCAGGTAAGAATGTTCGTAAAAAAAAACATGTAATGCACGAAGAAGCCGGTCGGTTTTAGGCTAAACAGCAAATAGGTAAAGATTAATATTTGGTGTAATAGTTCCTAAATGTAATTTTTAAAAATCCCTACAAAGAAGGCTACGTAAGGCTACGTAAGGCTGCGTAAAAAAAAACATGTAATGCACGAAGAAGCCGGTCGGTTTTAGGCTAAACAGCAAATAGGTAAAGATTAATATTTGGTGTAATAGTTCCTAAATGTAATTTTTAAAAATCCCTACAAAGAAGGCTACACAGTGAAAACATTAAAACATCCAACTTCTTTTTTATTAAGGTGGATGTCCTCCTAGTATTTTCACTCGGGCTTCTTTCAGCAATGCTGAGAATATTCAGTTCGTTTCGTAGTTCATGTCCTTTTTTGTTAGAAATTATTCTTGCATTTGGGTATATTAGAATCTTGGAAGGCTTTCTGTTGGGAAGTCTTCGATTTGAAAAATGGCGTTTGATTTTCTGAGGAGAAGTTAATAATCGGACTAAATTTATGTGCTTATTTTTTTATTTCGATTCACTTTATCTACCGTATTTGTATATCTGGAGTAAGATACGTGATTTATACATTCTGGAAATTGTTACGTTTATTAACAAATATAAATGTGATCGTTTGAAAAATAATGAAAATTATTTACACTCGTTTGACGTGTTCCTTATTATTATTATTATTATTATTATTATTATTATTATTATTAAACTAAATAATAGTTTAAAGTTGAGTTGTTGATTAATGTATTTTTTTTTTCTCTTAATGATATCAAAAATATTTTAGATTAGTAATTTTAATAATTATTCCGCTACCTGTAAAATGTAAATGAACGCCATACAAAAATGGTAACTCTATTCAGAGGGAAATGAAGTTTTCAAAGTATAAATATGAATCAAGCAGCAATACGCCCTGTTTCTCTTTCATCTGGAAACATGTCTCTTTTATTTTTTTGACATGAACGGAGTGTGGTAGAGATGGTAAAAGTGGCTAATTAGGTGACTAAATATATTTGAATAATTGGCCACAACACGGACTCTTTGAGATGCAACTAAAATACTCAAGAACAGGGGTCCTTTACTACGTGTGTACCGTAACATAACAGGACTATCAATTAATTTTGACATCCCTATGAGTTAATTGTGAACAATATTTCGTTTTCTGTTCATTTCTTTATAAAAAATCGTCCATATTTTCCAAGAGAACGCCATCTAAAATTGAAATTAGTCAATATTGTAATATATATATTTATTATATATACTACAATAATTATAATATATATATATATATATATATATATATATATTTATATATATTTATATATATAATAATATATATATATAATATATATATATATATATATATATATATATATATATATATATATATATATATATATATATATATAATATTCTCATTTTAATTGTCCTGCTAAGTACATAGCTATTCAACCACATCAAGAAATGACAAGTATTGAAGTCGGAGATATTGTACAACACCTGCCACTTAAAAAGAAGTTCCTGACGCGTATGCGCATCAAAAAAATCTTTTGTTGGAAAAAAAGAAGCAACATTTAATTGGAATTAAATAATGCCAAATTGTGGCTTCGTAGGATTTTTTTTTTAGTTACTAATTGACACTGAATTGTTCATGCAGTGACCTAGCTAATAATTTAAAAGAAACAAACCAGGTTCTCGATTCTCTATTTCAGACCATATGGGAAGCGTATGTATGTATATGGGCTTTGTAAAGCTATTATTTGAATTTCAATAGTGCAAAATATAATTTCTATACTCTCGCGGATGTCAACGTCGTTGTATTGTATTCAAAAATGTATTTTAAGTAGAAATTTAAATGAAATAAATTAATACACTTATTTGTACTTACATACATCTAATTTCTTACTATTTTTCTTTCTATATACCGTTAATTCTTTCTCTAACTAGCGTTCTTGCGTAGGATGATCTTTTGTTTCAGGATTTCCACCAACGTCTAGATTAAGGAAGATAATTTCCAAACGAGATGATATCTTAAAGTGAAGCCTTCTTATTTACAATCAAAATGTTTAGGCGTGTTAGTGTGGGTCTTAGGTTTAATAATTCGCCGTCTCTCCTAAATTTAAATATATTTTTTATTATGGGTACAACCTATACGTATGGGAATAGTCTGAAGTTTTGAGCTTAAACATGTAGATGTCGTTACTACATAATCACGCATGCGTTGAAAGATATTTTTGAAAATTGTAGTCATGCAGATGCTCTTGTTTAATAGTTGTCTATGTTAATTGATATTTCGGCATTAAATCTTTGCATTTACGGGAACTTTACACGATCGTTTGCGTTAGTAATATTTTGGCCTGTGAATTTAATCATAACAGCTCAGTTCCGGCTCAGAATCGGCTCCAAGTAGGCGATGACAGTTCCATTCGTTGGGAAGATCACGGCGTCAGTTTTTCGGGATAATTTTCATTGATTATTTTCAAAAAGGAAAAACAATTAATGGTGCGACGTTTTTGAGATGGGTCTAAGAAAGAACGGTCGCACTTGGCAAAAAAAGAAAGTTTTGTTCTATCGAGACAATATACCAGTTCACACATCTGTTATTGTGGTGACTAAAATCAATGGGTTAAAGGTCGAATTGATGGTTATTTTGAGGAGCTCGACAGTTCCTGCTGTAACTAGGATACTGAACATCGCTGGGAAAAATGTATCGGGCTAAAAGTGGATGGTAGGTTATTTTTTGGAATAGTTTTGGAGTGTTAATCGACTTTCTTAAAAATGGAAAATTAATATCGTGGCCCAGGACTTGACAAGCTAAAGTCAAAAGTTTTGGAAAAACAACCAAATTCAGAGCAAAAAAAGTTTCGTTCTACTAAGGCAATATACCCGTTTTACACTCTCTAGCTATGGCAAAAATGTGCGAATTAAGATTAGAATTGTTCACTCACCTTATTTATCTGGCTGCATATCTTTATTTCTTACAGTGTGTAGTATTATACGGACACTCTATGAAGAAATAAAATTGAATTTGACAAAAAATACTTGTTACTGTGTTTGGGTGAACAATTTTGAGGCAACCTTCGTAGTATCGGTATGTATTAACCTGTTGCCAATCGTATTAAGAGATCTGATCATAAGTAGCTAACGCTAAATGGAATATACAAATCGATAAATACGTTTTCAAGGGTGCTTGGAATTGCCCTCTCCGTTTTCAGACAGTAAAAAAGTTTGCGTGTACAAAAACTAAAATTCATTTCCTTAATACATGCTTTTTAATTTGTTATGATTTAATGTTCTCTGTGTAGTTTTCTTTTTTGTTAATGGTTAATATAATCAAGATTTATGACGATATTGCACATACAATGTATTTTATACGTTGCTGTTTCGACAGTATTTTGAAAATTAATGCTTTAGTGGCAACAATTCCCTATTATCTATATTTCCTAGCTAAATGATTTTGATAAATTCCTAATATCTTCATGTTACCTACCATAACATGATTCTCGGAGTTTCCCAAAATAATTTTGGAGCTATTATTTAATAAGAAACCATTTTAGAAAAGGTTGTCTTGTAAAACTAGGGCATTGGATGAACACATTTAATATTTCTATATAACGTGTGTATTGGCCATCAATTGTAGATTGAAATCTCTACAGAAGAATTTAATATTGTAGCTACTTCATTTTGATTGTGATCATAAAATGGAGCGACCTTTTAACCATTTTATTTTGTACAAAAGCCAGAAAAGACATGGCTATTGATTTGGAAAAAATATTTCATACAAAGCCTTGCTAAAGGAATTAAATTAACCTGTCCAGGTTCTTCCACAGTGTATTTGAGTACTGAATTAAATGTTTTAAGAACCAAAAGAGATTAAAGTTATAATAAATTCCCCTGAGGTATCTAAAAAAGATAAAAGCTGACAATTCCAAATGTTGTGTGTATTAAAACGTCATTTTTCAAAGCGGCTGAATTTAATTCGATCTCGAGAAATGCTTTTATTCCAATCGCAAAAAAGAATCACAATCACAAATTTCTATGGTATATACATATACCCCTGCCTACACTACGTCATCTGTATAATTCATTTATATATGAAGATTTGTTTTTCGTTCAAGGGGGAATCACATCCTGTGTTAAATGAGCTATAACTGACAGATTTGCAAATCATAATATTACTATTAGATGGATATATTCTTCCGTGGCATTCCTCTTAACCCAGGATATGTATAATATGTTAAGCGCGCTCTCGTTTTATAGAAAATAAAAACTACTAAGCGTATAAATTTCAAGCAACCACTCTCCCCGAAAGGTTATCCATGTAAATCCGTAAGATTTACATGGAGAACTGTACAGCTGATGGTAAATCTCGTTTTTGTTAGGGACGGAGTTAAAATAAGTTTTTACTTTTGAGTACATATATGTGAGGTTTTAAGATCATATATCACGAGGAATGAACTTCCTACGTTGCATACAGGATGTTTTTCGATTGAAAATTTGCTTGCTGTTGATATATTTGAATTGATGTAGTTTAAAAATTATGTTTAACTTAATAGCAGTCGTCTGAACTATTTTAGCATTGTTACTCAAAATAAGTTAAGTGTATTAATGGCTTTCTAAGCAGATTATATTGAGAAATAAAATTGAATTGAATTTGACTTATTTCTGTGTTAGACTGCAAACTTATCGGATCACCCTCGTATTCAACAGCATGTTCTCACTTTTGCTAATGGATCTAAAGGAAAGAAAGTATCGTAAGATATGTGTAGTAAATGCAATTGATAAAATTATTAATGTAATGTCATTGTTATTTCTTTAGACAATTTATAGCTCATTGAAAAGATTCTAAATTTAGAAGGGGAGCCGTTTTAAACCCATATTATACTTTCACGTGAACAAACACATATGGTACAACCTAATATAAACTGCATTTCAGTATTATTGTGTAATATTCTTTTCCTATACCTACTAAATGTGAAGTAATGTAATTGTCAAACAAAATTACGCCGTCGTTGAAAACAATTAGCTAGCTTAATTCGGTATAAAGAATTTGCCACTTAAAGGAAGGTATTCATGGGAAAATTTGAATGTGGACTAGTCTAAGCGATCGTTTGAAAAGAGAGTACTGATTTTCCTTTACCATAAAAGGACAGGTTATTAGGTGTATATACGTAACAGGTATTCATTTTAGTAATTAAAAGATTTTAGGGATGCTATAATTACTTGATACTAACTAGCAACGCATTAATATGTCCGCAATTTGTATAAAGTATAAAGTACACGGGTATACCGATGTAAGCGTTGCAAAATATCTTGTCTGGAATTCTCGGAATCTATTACAATATGATGTGTGTCTGTATAGATTGAATAATATTCTTTCTCCTACAACTGTAGATACATCCTTCTTTCAAAATAGTCGTTCGTTTCCTTTCCATACATTCAATTGTTATTTTTAATTATTTTTTAATGACCGGGTACGGTGATTTTTTTTAATGTTTTCGGAATAGTAATTGCCGCTAATGTCGCATTAAAAAACACACCGTGTAAGTCGTACGCTTTTTTACAGCAGGATCAGGCATCTCTTAACAAATTCTTGAATTAATTTCAACTATCTTCTTGGTTGGTAATACTGCAAATTGTTTTTTATCTACCTATCTCTCTTAAAGTTTTATTGAACTACATTGTTACCTTAAGATTTCCAGATAAATACTTTTTAAATGATCCTTGTAGTGATAACAACAATAATAACGATAATAATAAGCATAATGTTAAAATCAATATCAAGGAAATTGTGGAACGAAGTAAAATCAGAGAATATTCCTGTGAATAATTTTTTTGAATATACAATTCATGATTATAACAAAGACCATATCACATAACGAAGCAAGCTCTAAATTTACTTAATATTAATAATGGGATTAGAGTGTATATTACACGGTTATAGAAATTAATTTGCTTCAGTAAACACTCTTAGGGAGATTAACATATGGGGTTAACCCTTATAATGGGCCAGGGATGTATTGTATTCTATCTCCATGCTCCGTGAATAGTTGGATATCGCTGCATATTATTGAAAACATGGAGTGTGAGGATTAGCGAACTGGGAAAGAATACTTCTTTTTATTTAATTTTGAATGGAGCTGTACGCTATGCAGTTAAAGAGCGGCAAATACCGAAGTGAAAAGATAATCTCGCTGGTATAGCTTCATCTTTGTCTAAGAGGCTATAGAGTATGGTCACGATAATGGTCCCGAACAACAAAAAAGACCACGTAACAATTGTAAACACAGTCAGTTATTTAATTAAGTAGAGAATATCATTATTGTACCGTCCGTGGGTGTATATAAAGATCATTCGATTCGTTTGCAATGTTCGGCTATTGTATAGTGCAATTTATTGAAAATAAATATTTTATTATTTTTTTTAAGAGTGTTCAATTTTTGGGAAGACAAGAACTAGGGATGCTGCATTTATCGCTGGAATTACGTATGCGTTACGTCTATAAACCACGCTTGGTGACGTTTACACCTGTGCTCCTACTAATACTCGATAAAATTTTTAAATCGTGAGGTACACTGATAGGAAGGTTTCTTTTATTCAAGAATGTCGAAGAAATGATTGTCTTCAGCAGAGTCAAATAAATATTTGTTGCTTTAAGTTAAAGGAATAATCGAAAAGAAACATTTCTTTCATTAGAAGCCCCTGTTTTCTGTAGCGTAAAAAAATATTAACTTGAAATAAAAAAGAAATATGCTTTAAATAATTAATTTCTTTGGTTTGAAGAAGCCCTTTTATTAGTGAATCTCAAATCAAAGCTTTCCTTCTCATTCTTATAATGATGTATAGTTAACACACTTTGTCATTAAAATTGTCAGCAGTTTTCCTTTATTTTCTTGAGTAATAAATTTAAACGAGTTATATCAACGACAACAAAGGGTACAAAAACATTCTAGAAGGAAGTATTGAAAAATACGGTAAGAAAATTGAAAACGGTCTGTGAATATTCCTATTTTGCCAACGCCTATCTGGGTTACTATCGATGGTGTAATGTAGTGCCAACAATTAATTTTTTAGTTTCTCAATACATTTTTCTCTTTAAAAAATTAATTTAATGCAATTATCATGCAATCGTCCATTAAAAAATTACAAACATAAGCGGGGACAACAATGATTGTAAGAACTGATATTATGCTAATATTGGTTCAATATTTGTGTTTTGAGTATTGAAAGAAATGTATGAAATAAATGAAATATTTGGATAGTATAATACAACTACAGTTGGTTCGATTATTCTAATACATACAAATTATAGATTTTCGCTTAGATCAGCTAGTTGATTGAACTTTTCGTTTTGAATTTACAAAATCAAAATCGACGTATCATTCAGAATGAGATTGTAAGAGGGATGTCCGTGAATACTTGGAACATATGAGATCACGTGGAAGGTTGTACCATTCCAGCCCATCTAATGTAATTCCCAACGGGTCAGCTAACGTCAGGTTGCTAAAAGAATGACCGCCTATATGGTGATCCGATGCAAAGGTTGGCCTGTACCGTGGCTAGCCGCGTATAACTGAACGCTTTAATAGACAATTAGTATAATTATAGTCGACTTGTCGAGCCATACACATACTGATCTATGACTTTCTAAAACCGCTCAGACGTTTGTTACAAAAATATAATTGCATCCGTATTGAATAGACGGTGTTAATTATTAACTCTTCCAACTACTGAATACAGTCCGTAACATTATCGTTTCCGTATAATGGCCCTAGATGGATCTGCCGTTGCCAAATATGCACGCCCATCATTTGAACCATGCGACGAACAAACTCATGCCCAGAATAATATCATTCAGGAAATATCATTCAGGAAATTGACGTGTGATGTCTGGGGAAAATTCAAGTTCAATATACACGCAGAGACAAACTCACTTAGATCGCTTACACTCCTGACATCATGTGACCTTATGTGTACATATTATATAATTTATTTACAGAAATAACGGTGCTAACCTCACATATATACAACGTATCTCTGGTCATACACAAGATCATTCGTTTAGATAATGTAACTCTAATTATATTGGCAATTTTGGTCATTTATTCGATTTTTATTGTCTACCAGTTTCGATGTACAGTTACCTAGTCGAGTAAGATTTAATGGCTCTAAAATCAATGAATATTACAATATACAGCTGTATACTAAAATACCTAAATTTATGCAATAAAATAGATTTATATAAAATTAATGGATCAGCAAAAATGTTCTTTGTGTTTTTTAATTTTTTGAAGTTTTATATTATTATATATTGTGCTTCGGGGCTAGTTTGAATATTTCCAGGTAAACACAAAAACAAGTATTCTTTATTGTTAAATTAAGTTTTATTTCTCAATGTAGTAGTTATGTTATAGTTATTATGCATCTTCTTATGCAAAATAAACCTTTGTCGGAAACTTTGGGTCTAGGAACCCTGGGGCGTCATAGATCTGGTGAATAAAATTTTAGTCAAAGCGACCAGTAAAATGTGGTGGAATAAAATTTTCTTTTCCCTGAAATGCAGCCGTTTAATCACAATTTCTGCCTTTAGCTGGTCATGTTATTGTTTTCCCTTTATCAAGGTAATTGATTAACTCCATAACTATCCTAAATGAAGCAGTCGCCATAACATTCCCGGCCGATTGAACAGTCAGAGCGGCTTCACTCTTCGCAGTCCTGTGCTTTGGCTTAGGGTAGGCATTTACCCTATGGCGTCTACCCATAAAGCCCTGCAGTTACACGGCCCAATCTTTGGTTTCAAAATGTTGTTTTCCTTCTATTATTATTCTATGTTGTTGTTGGCAAATGTTGTTTTCCTTCTATTCAGCGAATCGAATTCTATTGATATAGAATTCCAATATGTTGGTTAAGCATGAGGAATATTCTCCTATTCAAAAACAACTAACTGTTCTAATTCCTTAAGATTGATCAGACTAGGTATGCGGTGTCTAATTGATTGTTTTAGTGGTTATGTGGTTCATATTTGAGCTTCTTGGTAACCAGTCCATTGTTGAAATGCACAAATGGAGCAAATGCCATCACATGATCATCTAGGATATCCTCCGTATACGAACCAAATTTTTGCAACCATCGATTCTTTGTTAAATGTTAATGTTAAATTTTGATCCAACCACAGCGCTGTATCAATACAACCAACCAATCACATTGCAGGTAGCAACAAACGATTTCTAAATTGATGTCAACGTTGTAAGCAAAAAAGATGGAATATTTATATAATTTATAAATAAAAATAAATAAATAAAAGTTTGCTGCTGTGCTTTTCCTAAAAGACATCTATACAAATTGGAAAATTTGACTAAATTAAGATTATGATACGATAAAGTGAACCAAGATGTCTGTTGTCGAAATGTTTATTTTTTTAAAGAATACTGTAAATAATTTCGCGGAATTCTTATGGACACAGTAGCTTAATCTACGTGCTGGGATATTTGCAAACGTCAGGCATATCATTTATGATCAGGGGAAAGAGTAGGGCCAAGCTCCTGCCCTGGGGAATCCTGGATATAATCATAAAAGCACAAAACAAAATCCAAACTCGAATAACACGCACTAATTTCCACTCATTTGGAAATATACCTAACTATTAATGTATTGTATCATTAATTTTTTTGAAACAATATTTGAAAATAACATTTAATCTCCAAACCAGCAAAATTGTGATCCAGTCCATATCTACCGATTATATTCCTGACAATGCTTAAATTTAACCGGGAATTGTATAAAATTAAGCTTGAGATTCCACGCCATTACAATTCACGAATTTATTAATCAGTGTAGCCTTTAGTATTTCGTAGATTAAAGAGTATATGCAACTGAAACGTATAACGAATTTCTCCCCTTAATATAAATACGAATAATTGACAATCTTCTTAGGGAGTTATCAGTTTATTTGAACACGACACAACTCTGCACTCAATTTTCGGCCATTCAACGTTATCTCTTTAAAATATTTAAATAATTCATCTGAGAATGTAAACAAATTTACAGGTCGAAATTGGCAGGTGGCGGTCTTATACGAAACTTTTTTTTATATTTCTACAGTATTTTCTGCGGTATAACAAGGAAAACTTGTAAATAAAAGGAGACGCCAAATACACATATAAAAAGAACTTTTAAAAAATGAAGATTGATTGTTTACGTGAAAGTATACAGTTTCTTTACTTTTAAAGCCTGTATACATCAAAAGAATCGGGTAACAACTTTATTTGTGGTTTGTTTCGATCCGCTTCTAGATGTATACAAATGTAAAATTTACATTTTAAAAAAGCTCCGTGTAAAAATCAAAAAAAAAAAAATAGGGTATTAAATAGGCAGACATTTTGTATTCATTCTGTAAGTAAAGTAAAAACGAAAAAAACATTAAAGTGTATCAGATTTCCAAGAACATCCTTCAAAGTATTAACTTACAGCAAATTAATAATGGAGTAAAATACGAAGGTATTCGTATACCCAGAAATACTTATTCAATTGAATGATTAAAATTAATTTGTTACTTCCAAGCTCATTAATAAATAAACGATAAAAGGAATTATGCTTCGGGCAATGGTATTTAAAGTCAATCTCCTTATTACGCTTTAGGGCCTTAAAGAATGATAAAACGTTACCCTTAATTAGACATAAAACAATAATGCATTGATGGTAGCCATGTATGAAAGTCGTCGACCATGGAATTACATTCTGTATGTACGATCTAGGATATGTTAAATGAGAGTTCTTTGTAGAATTTACTAACTTTGGTGATTCAACCAAAGAAGAAGTTTTTTTGAAAGAAAGAATGTAGAATCTAAGGTGAAATTAATTGTAATTGCCATTGGAAGAGGAAAATCACTCCCAAAATTTGAATAAAACGCAAGTTTTGACGTCGATTAATACATGTAAATGAAACTTGGATTATTTCCATTTTTGTTGACGTCTATGTCATAATTTTGACTCGCTGCTTTTTCACGTATGTATCTGTACTGAAATGTGGTGTTGCAGTACTAAATTTGTGTATTCACTTCACCCTGCTTTTGTATTTTATTTTTTTTTTTTTAATAAACGTATGCCATATTTAGTTATTTACTGCAATATATTGCAAGCATGTAACTTGATTATTTAAACCAATATTTGAGTGGAAGAACAGGCTACTGTCCTGCTGATTTTATAAGATACAATTTGATAATAAATAAATTATTATTATTATTATTAATTAGTGAACTGTTAAGTGTGAATCGTCTCCAAAAAAGTCGGAGAAAGTGATAGCGTCTGTTTTTCTTAGTGCTGCGTTAATCGATTCTCTTGAAAAACATTACTCGACAAATTGAAAGTGAACATAGAAGAAAAACGGCTACAATTCAAGAAAATGAAAGTCGCTACACGAATTGATTTCGAATTGATAGACCACTCACACAGTTACTAGATCTGGCCCCTATTGACTTTTTTATGTTATTTAAGATAATAAAATTGCTAAAACCATAAATAATTGTAGAGATAAACGTTTAAAACTATTAATTGTAATTTTTATGTTCTGCCTATATATATTTGGCATAGTTAAGCATTTTAACTCTCTTTTTTTGGTGTTTAATTATTAATTAATAACCAGGGAAGTTTACCATTATTTAAATGAAAATGTGAACAAAATTAACCTTATTAGAATTTTTCGCAATAAAAATGATAGTTGGTAATACTAAAATGTGCAAATACTTATACACATACATACTCATACACACACTACTAATTATATAATGAACGCATCATATTTTATTCGCTCCATGATCGGTTTTAAAGTAAATTACCTAATATCGTTAATTTATAAAGTCATATTTAAAAAATTGAGTCGTTTATTTTCCGAAGACAAGCTTCAACTTGCTAAATACCGTAGAGCATAATAAAAGTGACACATAAAAATCCCTCTTTTTGTTCGTCGTTAAACCGATTTAATTTACAATGGAGCATGTTATAAATTTCAATCAGACGGATCTTCTGTTGTCTTTTCTCAATCATACAAGTTTGTTTTTTTTTCCGTTCTCCTGTTCCTCTCAAAATGTCGCTGTATTCTTCATTTGCTCACCTCTTTTTGTTGCCACACTCTTTTAAAAGTAGCCGCCTTTTAGACAACGCTAATTTGTACAAAACCTCCTAGTTAATGGTATACACATATACATATGCTCGAAATTGTAGGCGTTGTTAAAAAGAACGATCACATTGGACATGTTAAACAGCTGATATTACATAGAAGTAGTTTGTGCAGGCCTGTAGAAAAGTTGCAAGCAGGTTTATATGAGCGTATAGAAGGCCTCTCTGGCTTCATTGGAATGCCAGACTGTGGGGTGCGGGGACGTCTGCTTTTGTCAATGAACTTGCTTCCACGGGTAAGTTTTTAAACCTGGTATTAAAGTTATAGTATTAGAACAGCATCACTCATTTCATTTAACACGTATAATAGAGCAGAGATTTCATTAAAACATTGAAATAAATTAACTATACCTATAATTATTTTCCTTCGTTATTTGTTATTGATATTGTCAACCCGGGTAAAGTTGATCAAAAATGTTTTCAGACAATCGAAGAACAAATTATTATATTTTAGTGCAATCAAAAATTACAGCAAGTGGTAAAACTAAAGATAACGCTTTACTTTCTTAGCTGTAATCTGGCATAACCGCCAAATACAAAAATATATTCCTATAATACATGGTTCAATTTTTTTAAACTTACGTTAAAAAACGTTTAAATAAAAGGGTAAATGGAGGCCCGTAAGTCGTTTGTGCAATGACCTTTTTTTTATATAAATATACCTTCCCACAAAAATTGCCTGCACATTGCGTGATAGATCGATAAAAAAATGTGTAAAAAATTTTACTATATTAATATATCTTACAACTTTTCTTATTATGCATATAGAATAACATCAGTTACATTATTGCTTGGGATGATAAATTTAAACTACATCCGAACTTCAATGAATGTTCCTACATGCAAGCTCAATCCTATTCTTTCTTTTATGTATAAATGATGGTTTTTGATAAAAGTTGAATTGATCAGAGATTTTGGTGTTTCATTTGAGTCTTCGATGTGTTTCTGCGAACGTGTAGCAGATCCTTGCTTATCAGCTCCCAAGATCTTAGGCTTTATTACGCGTTCATATTCAGTTATTAAAGGCCCCTTTATTTAGTCTCGTTGCGTTCAGATTTCTTTTGGGAAACAGTTCTACGACGATTTGTTAGTTACTTTGCTTACCTCCGTAACAAGGAATAGATTATACTAAGTTGCTCGGCAGATATGACTGGACATCGTTATCAACACGATGTGAATGTGAAAGTGCCCGCTTTGTATGGAAAATGGTTTATGGATCTATTGACAGTCCTTATCTCCTTTATTTTCTTAATTTTCTGGTTCCTCGATTTTCCGTTCGCTCTTCCTCTCCCTTTCCATGTTTTGCATGCTTCACTACTCGCTAAAAAGTGCATGTCAGCAGATTGACATTATTCTGATATGTTTTCTAATAATATAAATCAATATTAATGTATACATTAATATTATATGTATGCATTTATTTTTATTTTTAGCTTATTATCAGTCGTACCTGTTGGACAATAAACTAATATTATTAGTATTACTGTTGTAACCATTGAATTATTAATTGTCACAATTCGCGCAATAAATTTGAAATTCATATATTAGGACCATAGAAGCCATATAATTAATAAAAACTTAATAATGAAAGATTAAGCCTAAAGTTGTGATAAAATTGTAGTTGACACACTCTATCAATACGTAATCTCCATTCTGCACTTGTACCACTTTTTTAGTTCAATATGGTCCAAATTTGATCACATTCATTATAATGAAATATGAAATTAAGCAACGGTAAATAAAGGGCAATGCCAATGCCAGACAAAGCTAATAACTGCAAGGTGGTTGATAGGAAAGGGGTACAAGTGATTTTATATTTCTTGTGTACTAGAGAGTTCTGCAGAAATAATAAAGAATTAAGTGAACGAACAGTATGTGTCTTCCAGTGTACGGCAATGTAATTGCTTGTACCTCTTTACCGCGAAACAAGGAATCCTTTAAAGGCTTCTAAGGCCCTCGTGTGTTACACAAATTGTTTAGTAGATGTGTAAAATTGTTAGAATTTTTTTGGATAACCGATTTATGGATATAGAGATATATTGCTTAGCAAACAAAAAGGGTGCTTTATACATATATGTATATGTGGCGTAATACGTTCTTTAAAATTCAAGGACTTGATATAAAATGAAAACACCCACATATAAACCGAGTACACAACGTACAAAAGATATTTTTCAATGTTCAATTGCTGCAATGACATTTCTAACTGCCATTAAGTAAATATGATTAATCATAACTTCAAGTCGAATCGTTGTACTCTATCATATTTCTGCCGTATTCTTGCGTACATAGAATAAACCCGATAGTCAGAGCCCGGAGAGCTAAGGCTGTGGCTGCGAAAATGAAAAATAATCAACTTATTTCGTACGGTTTGCGGTTATGTATACATATATGAAATATAGTCGTTCGAAATTCCATACCAATTATGCAGATCTGAAATTTACATCATTGTTAATAGCGTTCGTTTGGATCGTAAGCTGTGTTTGTGCAAAATGCAATTGCCCGATCGGACAATTATTGTTATTTCGCATTTCTAAAGGTTACTCAAGTCTTCCAGTAATATTCTCTTCTATTTACATTCATTTTAACCAATATTATTATCGAACGGGCTTCATTTTATAAATTATAATTGAGTTTGTAATAAGCAATAAAGTATCAAGGTGAATACGCAATCTTAATGATATCGTACTTCTCACAGCTAATCCCAATGTACCACTTGTTTGTTGCAGTTTACTATAGAATTAAATAAATATAGAAATTAAAATGCAGATATAAGCCATTGTTGGGACTAATAGAAATAATTTTGTTAATTTACACATATTTACTCGATCGTGAACCGATATCTAAATAATCGGTTATTCTCCGGCTCGTACGAATATATCCAAATTTCTTCATCTGTCACGATGTTGTATATTTTTGATTGTGAAGTCGACTTGAGTTTTTTGCCTCTGAGTTAAATTAGCGGAATCCACAGGGAACAGATCTTTTTTACATCTGAATGTTCATGCCAAATGGAATACGTTGTAGTATGCTAGCATATTAGATAATCCCCTACTGGTAAAGTTGGTACAGGATCACCAAGACCGTCCACCATTTCGACATGGAATGGTTGTGATCGCCAATTGGCGAGGATGGTTATCTGGGAGACATAGTGGAAACAAGTATGAAAGCCCTACAACACAGGAGACCGAGACAGAACGGGTATTACTAATATATAGATACAGCTAGAGCAATGCATCCGGTACAATAACGTAGGAAAAGAAATTACCACATTTATTATTGTAATTGATAATGCTAAATCTTCAACGCGTCAAAAATTAAAACGCATTGTGAAGCGGTTTAATATTTATCATTTTATAAAACAAAAACTCGGTCAGGTAGACATTACATGCACGAGAAGAAGGGGATCCTCTCTCTTGCAACACCTATATAATAATTCATTTAGGAAATGAAAGAGTACCGTCTTCTTTCTCAGTTAGGAATGAAGAAAACGTTCATCTGTCAAAAATGACAGTTCCATTGTCTATCTAAGGCGCTATGTAGGTCTGAAAGTTTATACGTTCTTTTACGCTTGGTTAAGGCAATCTATTAAAATCCTTCTTGTGTAACGTAAATGACGCAAGCACCTCAGCTTTGTTTAGTTTTAAGAGGAAAAAATATGGTTGTATATTAATTCAATTAAATAAATAAAAAAACGCTTAAACAAGAAGACCAAGAACAAAAACAAATTAATTAGAGGACCTTCTTTTAAATAAGGTGCGTTGTGTACCTACGTAAATACAAGATACGTAGATACAATGGGTGAACTAATATGCATCATTAAACAGGTTATCTCCAATGATGATACGGATAAACGAACATAGTCTACTATAACAGTTATATACATTTACCAATGGATTAGCACCGCAAATACAACGAGCAGAAAAAATAACAAGAAAATAAAAGGACTCTTGGTGTGGCTGCCTACATTAAAGCCAGTAACAATTGTTTTTAAATGTTGGACGTCCTGATTAAATCGTGCATATACTTGCTGTCTCTTGAAATGTATGCCTCCGACTTGTAATTAATGTTAAAAGAGAATGCAATAATAATTAGGAGGTATGGATGACTTTAATAATTTTTTCCATTGAATATGGGAAGAAAACATTCATGGGTAGGGTAGAAATAGTGAATTATTATTGTTATTACCATCGCTATCATTCTATACCATCATTTTTAAATTGCGTTGTAGCTATTTATATTATTTTTCAAATTTTTGAAAGACACATAGAAGAAAGTTATATTACATGGAGAGGGTGCACCGTCATAATTTTTTCAAAAAAGAAGGAAATTTCTATAAAAACGATTTGGAAATGGTGAATTGAGCGTAGTGGAGGGATCTATACCAAGTCCCGACTTTAATCTGTTAGATTTTTCATCATTTTTGGAGGATGTATGAGAAATGAATATCCGTTGCACTAAATAAATAAAAAAATTCTTTCAATATCTTATATCTTATCATTATGTATATAAGACCTCTTTTATTATTTTATGCGCAGTGCGCATTGTAGTTTTTCCTTTGTCACCATGTACAGTACATTTTTAACTTTTTGCCATTATTGAGCTATTTTAAATAAAGCAGAGCGTATTTCTGGTACTGGATAACCTTTTAGCTAGATATGTTTTAGTTAATTACAATATGCACTGGTAAAACTCCATTAGCTTAATGTAAAATTACAAAAACCTCATTTTTATTATTTTTTTATAAAATAATTCATTATATGAGTGGAATTGGAATCGCCAAAGCGAAAAAATTAACTTGTTAATTTAATAAACTGGGAAATTGGTGAAAATGTATAAAAATTCCAGATTTTGCAATTTTCTGAAAAATTTGGTATTTAAAAAAAGTCACTTTATTGTATTTTTTATTTAACAATAACCAATGATTAAATCAACATTTATTTATACAGATTAAAAAAGGTTTCATATAGTCTAAAACTTTATATGACACCACTCGGGACGGAATTTGTATCCCAAATCGGGACATTAGTCGCAACGTTTTTAAAATAGCTACTATATGCTACAGCTATAATAAAAGTGTTTATTTCACTAAAAGCCTGAATTAAGATGATGAAAAAGCAAAGAAAGGAGAGAGATGCATATACAGACCGAGATCGTAGATGCATTTAAAACCAAGAACCTTTAAGTTGACATGAGGCCAAAATATTTATTTTCTCCACTATCAAAGCGGCTTATATGTAATCTGTCATGCTTTTTTCCTTTTATCTAAAACAAATCGCCGAAATAATAAACTTGTCATATAGATGATGTTACTTTTTAAAAAGCCAAGAGAAAAATATAATCCTTTAACTGTGACATATCCTATATGCAACACATGGGGGCAGAATGTGTGTATATGTATCCTCCTCGTCGAAAAATACATATTTTCAACCGTATAGTAGCATTCGCATCGTTGATTTCTCGTCACAATTTATACGTTGCACATAACTTGTCAACGCAAACCGCTTACAAGGCTTTCCCTTCTAAAAACGGAATATCCTCCCTCAACGAAGTTTATAACATTTTAAACGTGATTTATGGGTATTTATTTTGCTCCTTCGAGATCTACATTGCTACAGATATTTCTTTTCTTGTCCTTAAAATGTTATACATGAAACTCATTCTGGTTACTACTTCAATATCTTAAACCTTTACTTGTTATCAATAATCATAATAAATTTGAAAGATGATTTCTAAACATTCAAGTTTGATGTAACCCGGTAATTTTTACACGAGCTACAAAGGTGGAAACGTACATTTCCAAGTATAAATGAACTCGAGGAATTGGTTTCTACAATCTAAGGTGTTTGTGAAAATTTGACTGGATTTCTACTCGCTGTTTACGAAAATGGCATCCGTTCTTCGATACCTTCAACGGTTCTTGAGAAATGTTACGTTAAATAACTATGAGCTCCGTGTATCTATATAATCTAATGTTATTATGTAATCAAACCGACGAAACAATGGCTTCAGAAAGCCTTTGTGTATCGTTTGAATCAAATATCTTAATAATTATTATTGCTACAAAATAAATGTATTGTTTAACTGATTTATAACAAATGATACCAAGCATTATATGTAAATAGATACAAATTATTTTAATTTGAAAAATTACTACAGATACGACAACCGAAAATTGAGATATCACGTTGTAAATAGTCTCCTAAAGTATTTCCCAATCAAAATTATCCGACGAGAATAATGGTTGCTTTTGTTATGATTTATTTCCTGGTGTACTTCCATAAATTATAATACAATCGGTTTGAGTCTAGAATAGTTTTAACTTTTCGGTGTAGGCGATCCTCCTGCTAAGTAATACGTAAGAATGGCGAAACATTTTCGTTCATATGTATATTAATCATTCAAGCCGTATGTTACTATGGAGATACCAAGAAAAAATGAAATAAACGGCTTCAGACATCTGAACAATTGTTTATGTGACTCTAGCAAGCCCACTTGGTGCTAATTTTTGTCGTTTTCTCCCGCAAAAGCTCGTGATTTATGACAGAACGAAGCAACAGAAGCTACATTGGTGGCAATGTTTCTCTGCATTCAACTCCGAAGATGACCTCTACATGAAGCTAGATAACAAAATGATCTAGTACTGAATAGATTATTTTTCCTCACGATCATTGTAAGGGAATGTACGGTTTCCTTCCATGCATATTTAACTTATTATACAAGGTACTACGAAATGAAAATGTACAAATTAGTACAAATATAATTTTGAATATTTTTTGTAAGTGGAAATGGATATTTTTTACATGATCTTCTTAACTAAAAAACAGAGAGTAAAATAGCACATCAAGACCAACATCGCGGTGTATTTCGTAACTTCAAGAGGTGCCCTTTTTTAATATTGAAAATGCCGGATCTAGATTTGCCAGTTGATAAATAAGCTCTCTACCCAGCTGCCTAGCATATATTGTGGTTAAAGATTTGCCCTGGACCCGTGCCCAAGTTAGCAGCTATTGATGTACCATGTTCGTTTTTTAGACAGAATTGTGTAGAACATCTTGGTTTAATCGCGTGGGTTGAGATGAGATGACGTCAATAACCTCAAGGTTATAATAGTAGTAGTGGAACAGCCTAGGCGGAAACCTTTTTGCCCCTCAGGACATGACCAAATGGGCCAATTTCAATCGCGAATAAAGGAAGAGGTAACAGGATATGAGAAGACAATACGATGGAACCTGACAGAAATACAAAAAAACTGGCGTCAAATATTGCTGTAAATGCATCAGAGGAAGATACTCCTCTTCTACTGAATTTCGTAACAAGTGCAGAAGAAAAAACTCCAACTAGCAGAAGACAAGAAGCGACTCGATGACATCAAACTGGGAAAAATTCCCAGAGAAAGCCCAGCCGATGAAAGGAGACGAAAAAAGTCACAGTTCCGTGAGAGTAAACCTCTACAGCTTCTAGCTTCAAAGGAGCCCTCAAATATCCCACGAGTATCTAGAGGTAAACATCTTAACGGATCAAATCAGGACCATAGAAAAGACAATATACTTCCAGATCGTTAACATTGAAAGAGAGGCCGTGAAATCGACATTTGTATGCATTACTTTCAAAATTTGTGGTAAAGTGGGTTGACGAAACCTCAGTTAAGTGGCTAAAGTGGCTCACCTTGGGTGAGAGTTAAATTAAAAGTTTTAAATGATAAAGAACTGCCAAAGGCTCTCAAGCTGGTCAAAAGCCAAAACGAAGGCCTTAACACAATCAACGGGGGGTACCGAAGTAGACTATCCCTCTTACGAAAACCTTAAGAAAGATGACTTCTGAATCGTCTACAAGTTTGGCCAAATGACGACTAGCTCTAATAGTTCGAAGTCTAAACCTCAACGGGCTCAGATTTGTGTACCTACTGGACATGCAAGTATGGTTGGTAATATAGGAAAAACATGTATGATTTAAAGTTAACTAGTTAATGTTGCAAACATTTTGTTTAATCAATAACTGGTCTCTATGAAACCTTAGAATTAAGGCGATAATAATTATAATTTGTTAACAACTTTCTCAGAGCTGTATCAATCTTGTAAGTTGAGATCACGCTGTTTAAAGACTAATAAACATGTGACATTCATACACAAGACGTATTTAATCTCTGAATGAGGCATTTTATACTCAATGTGGTACCTGCACTTAATAACCTGTAAGCAGGGCTTAGGTCAACCTGTTTATACTAACAAATCCCTTTATAAAAACATGAGTATTTATATATGTAAAGCATGTAAAACATAATTTCTGTCGCTACAATTGTTTCCTTTTAAATCATTTAAAAATTAAATTAATTCCTTAATTAAGTTCTCCGTAAAATTTTTCAATACCAATTACAAATTATAGACGTCTTGATTTATTATAGATAAGATAAATTCAAAAGCAAAAAAGAGGTAAATGCATTTTTAATAGTTATTTCTTTAATAACATCTCATCTAAGATCTTCAAGATAATGTTCGATTTTAAATTGAAACCAATATAGTTATACATATATCGGCTATACTCTTAAAGTTTAAAACAGCTCTCCTGGGACCATTGAATGTGGTGGTTGGCAGGGTATTATTGGGCGTGTATTTTAACTTGATTCATGTAAAGAATTCAATGGGTGTGAACATAGTATTATAACAGGTTTTAATAACAATCAAAATGAATCTTTTACGTTGATTATAATAATTTGGGAACGTTAAAAATTATTCGATGTTTTTTGCGTTCGATTTTCTTTATTGTTCGAGATTTTTAAGGGTAAAAATGCCATCGTAAAATCCCTGTACTGCGAGAGATTTTAATTATCACGTATTCATTTTAGTTCAATAGAGAATATGTTGAGTCAAATACAGTAATTAGTTTCATATGACATACACGGCCTTTAGCTTCTTTTAATACAAAAATTAGTCATTTAGTCTGCTATGCCGAGGATCTGCATAATGCGAAACATATAAACCCCTCGATTTTATAACTGCCACCCCCCACTTGAAACCCAATGTTATTGCTGCACATCCCCCCTTACAATCCGCGTCCCTTGCGGACTTTTATGTCCTCTTATATAGCTCACATATTTTTATAATACGTGATTTGTACATTGTAGCAATTATTAAAAAAGAATGGGGGACCAACCGAAAGAATTTCTGCAATATAATCCAATTTTATAACGGAATAATATAACATTCCGTTTATCCAGTTTCAGGCATTTTTATGAGCTTTCGCAAAAATAACAACGGAATCGCACAAATTATTGCGAAACGGAGTCTCTCATGGTATTAACGCTTGCAACACAATGACGCTTGTCTAAAACATTATACTTTGTAATTTTATTCATTTTACATACAGTGTATAATTATTGTTTATTCTAACGTGTTCATTACGGTATATGGTAAAAAATCTATATTATATGTTACAGTAGTGTCCAAATTAAAAGTCACAATTTTATTAAATTAAAATATCATTTTTGAACAAGTAGTATAGCGAGATCAGAAGTGGAAGGTAATCCGAATATTTTTGACCTGTTAAATTTAACAATTATTGTCATTGACGTAGAGTATTTAGAATTGATTTAATAGTGTTAATAGTTTTGTTGCCCGTCGCATGCGATGCGCAGTTATAGGCAAACACCAGGTAGTTTTTAGGATGAATTTTAGTCGTAAATATAAAAACTTCTATCTGTCGTAATATATTTTTATTTAGTTTAAAATTCTATAACCCCACAGCTAAGAGTTAATAATAAAAAAAGAAATATTATCAATATAAATTAACAAATGGTTTAATCATAATGATTAGCTGTAAACTAGCGCTGTGCTCTTAAAAAAACATACACCACCGTCTTTGTTCTTTTCGTCACTTTCACCAAATTATGTGTTCAATTAATTATGTGAAATTACACAATTTTTTAAGATTGTTTCTGCCTAAATTTTCCCTTGGTTTAACCTCTTATTCCACGATATTTTATTAATGTTTTTTAAAACCATTGTTTTTTATCATGATTTATATTAAATTTCATTAAGGGAGGTTATTTTTTGCAACGTTTTAGAAATAATATATCAATTATCATTTCCTTAGATTGGGGAATCGATATCAATAATAATAACAAGAGTTGTGGCGTAGCGTCAACTTTGGTGTATGAATGAAAATATTAAGATTATTTCGAATAACTAAAAAACAAATTATTATGTTTTTATGCAACTAAAAATATAATTCTGTTGATGGTCCCTGGATTAGCGCCGTAGGATGAGCATTTTGTTCTCAATCTTTGGCTGAAATTTAAGTTAAATATTTAGCTGTTTAGCCTAGTTTCCACAGATTTAGCTGTATATTCCGGAAATAAGAAAATGGGTTTTTACTTTTTGTAATTTATGTAAAACTCTGGGATCATGATTGTTCGTCGGTCGGCTATATTGCTACAAACAGAAAACGGTTAATTAATTTATTAATGACTATATTAAAAATGGTGAAAAACCCGGTTGATCGATTTCAGCCCAGTTAACGGTAGTATCTCATATAAATCAATTTGTTTCAGAATTTGTAAATATTCTTTAGCAATTGCAGGATCCTGTAAATCTAATAGAAGGAAATGTAGAATTTAGTTCTTAAAAAAAAATTTTATTGATTTAATTCAAAAGGTTGTATGAATTTTGGTTCTCAAATATAAATTTTATTTCAAGTACCTTTTAAGAGTTAGACAAGTATCACCATAAGTTTACACAAAAGGAGATCGTTAGTGCAAAATTTAGAACCTATTACTAACAAATATAATTGACTGGATTCAGTATTTCACCTTTTGAAATGCCTTCTTAATATATATCATTTCTATTATGTGTTTATTTATTGTGATGTTTTTAGATCAATTAGTAATTTAAATAGAAAGGCCTCTTGTAACAAGGAAAACTTCTCAGAATAGTTTCCAGTGCGGAAACTACGCCCGACCAAGTCAATATTTTAAATAAATCATTTAACCGGATGGAGCAATTTCTTTTGAGCGTTGTTTGCTTATATGTATAGGTCTATTCGCCTCTATCTAGCTTAGGAGAGGATGAACCGTTGTATGAAATTTGAGCGGATCAAATTAACGTGGATATGTTATGATAAAAGGCGACGCCATGTTTTCATTTTAATTATATTTATTAATCTCGATTGCAACATCTGAATACTATTGTAGGGCATAAAATTGTTGTTAAATAATTTAACGAAATCGTGCCTTCACAGAAATAGCTTCAGATGTTGTGCCAGTGAAAGCTATCCTTTTTAATGGTATACCTAAGCGCCTTTTTCATGTCTCTATTCATAGAATAATAGAGCCGAGAGGGGCTTAGAGAAATTCTAAAGAATTACTCCTTCAAGTTTGGTTACATTTAAACTTTTCAAAATGTAGTGAATCTAAAAATACACGCCTTAAACTATAACCGACACAAAACACAACACACTTTATGCCATACTATACGCATCAGCGTTTAAAGACGGATATTTATTCACGTAAACCTGATAATAATAATAAAAAAATGCTATGGAAAAACCGTCCGACGTGAAGGGGGTATTATTTATGATGGCATTTCATCTTTTTTTCAATTAGTCACACTATTAAGGACGTAATTAAAACACCGTAAAGTTTTTTTTTTAACGAACATGTGTTGACGATAATTTTTAAAGCTTCTGTGTTTTTAACCATGCTACAAAGATTATAGAGTAAATAATCAGTAAGAATTTGAATCTATTAATAAGTTTAATATTTCATTGACGTCACAGTAGACCTATGCTTATCAAAATCGAAATTAAATTTAAATTACTATGACGTCATTATATTGTTTTTTCGAATTACTGTATTATTACAGTGGTTCATTCTTTTACCGTTTACAAGATGTAGGGTGCTTTTTTGAAGAAAATTAACGTAAAGTAAACGAGAAGTAGTTTTCAGATTCAAAACATGTTTACGTCAACTAGTGCTTTTTATAAAAATATAATTGACTTGTAGGCTGATTCATTTTTGACTGTTACTAGGGGATCTACCTTCTTTATCAACATGACATGGTTAGACATGGTTGAAATCGGAAAAAAGATTCTTTTTCACTTTATTAAAATTCAATACAGTGCCGACAAGAAATAAGGAAGTTTAAAAAATTTCAGCTTCACCATTAATTAGAAGATCGATCGAAGGTGGCCTTGAGAAGGTATTTTTAGTTTTTCTCTACACGACCAAATAAAGGTGATGTATCTTTTCAATAAACATAAAATTTGCGATCTTACCAAATTTAAACCAACCATCACAAACAATAAGCGATATTCCCATGGTAGGAGTTGAAAATGAATCAGCCTGTATACAAAACCAAAGCATCAAATATATTAAAATAATATATGCAAAATAACGAAATATGCGAGAAAAATGTAGGTCTATTGTGACGGCATTCTCCTCTTTCAAGTCTGAATGCCTTGACTGTATAGTAATAATTAATAGTTTATTCGTTGAGGTGTAGCATGAGCATAAAGTAGGTAGACCGCATTGTAGTATAAATATTGTATTTAATAGATTTCATTAGTTACAGGGTACCGCAAGATGCAGTTATAGGGCCACTTTCACTATGCCAAACTATTTAAACTATTGCTTTAATAATGGGTTAGGTAGGTACTCTAATCAGGTTAGAGCAATGTTAGAATGTAATTCTCTTGTAATTAAAATATCGTAGTAAATTACGATATTTAATATTTATAATAAAAAAGAGAGAAAGAGAAAAAAAAAATAAGGATTCCCATGCCACACTAATTATATATTTTGGTTTAGAGCAAGGGAATCTGCAATAAAATTTAATGAATCGGTTATTCTTTAAATACTAACGACCCCGTTTCTGGTATTTGATGGTATTTTCTTCACGTTTCGCAACGTGCCAGCGTTAAGGGGTACCCGATGAACAAGTTAATAAAAACGAACAGCATCAGCACTACCAAAGTCGCAAAGAAGACGCGAAGTATAAAATTATTTTTAATTAATTGTTTTTTTCACGAAATTGAAAAGGTCCATAAAAATCGACAAGATAAATTCCTCTGGGTAGTTGCTGCTGCATCGCGGGAACTTCTCTTGATCATATCTACGCTATGGCACAGTAAAAAAAACGGCTGAAATCAAAGAATTTAATAATTTAAAATTATTATTCCGAATGTGAGCGACTTTACGAAGAATGTTAAATAAGCAAAGGGGTACATGGGGAGACGAAAACCGTCTAAAAAGCTCTTAAATATTTTTGGCTGTTCAAACATCTTCCACTCGATGTCATTTTGGTACTTCGACATATTTTTCCCTACTGCTTTCTCCCATGATGTATAGGTGAAGAGTAAATCAATTTTCCCCCAATCGAAGATGAGGGCAACCGTGGTGTAGAATCAAACGGAAGCTTTATTAAATTATCGTACACTTTAAGGTATTTTAGCCGGCCGGAATAAAATAAACATGACCTTTGGTTTTGGTTAGATATTTTAGATTAAATTAGTACCGCATTAGGGGATGAATATTTAACAAGGCGAAGCGATAAGTGGGAAGATGAATAACGTTTGTTAAAACTTAGTTTTGTTACTTCGATAAAGGTTACCATAATATATAACTTTGGCTGAAAATCAGTAGGCACTGTTTTGATGTACAAGGTGTTACTTAATTTGAAAAAATAACTTTGATTAGAGAAGTTATTATTACAATTAACTAAAAATATTAAACATCACTTGATATTTATTAAATTAGTAACTTGCTTGACTTCAATGTTAGGTTTATTTCATTTCTATTATTTTGTCCTTTTTTAAATGGACTCGATATTTTAAATAAATATATGCAGTTGATCAAGTTACAGAAGTAGTAGTTAAAATAACAATAAGTTAAATATGTTAAACACTTGAAGTAAATTTACTAAAATTCAACGGACTGCACAATTACACAGCAGCTGTTAGAATTAACTGTTATAAAATACTTTAGCGTCCCCATTTCCATAAAACGTAAACAAATCTTTCTATTGATAATGGTACCTTTTTAACTATCATTTTCTTCAAGTTATTTGTGTTTTCACATATTTGATGTGCAATTCTTTTGGAAGTATCATTTACCTCAAATACAGAAATACAAATGAAATAGATTATTTTATTCGATTAAAAAAAAAATAAATAATGCTTTTTTGCTAACCCTGGCTAAACATCTCATTCCATCCAGTATATTACATGATGCATTACTATACGTTATTTACAATAAGCGTACCATATTAAATTTAGTTAAAACAAAAATGCATTGCATTATATTACTTAGTAACAACTTCTTTCCGACGATATCTTCGTCACCGGGACGGAATCTCAAATCCTCAATTTCTAATTGAAACAACCTAAGCAATGTAATAACTTAAAACAAATTATTTGATCCTCAAGTAGTCTGACACATTCTCTTAAAGAATTCAAGGAAACTAAAGAGACACGTCATAATTTT
Source organism: Oryctes rhinoceros (assembly GCA_020654165.1). NCBI lineage: Eukaryota > Metazoa > Arthropoda > Insecta > Coleoptera > Scarabaeidae > Oryctes > Oryctes rhinoceros. Next base: position 10,071,852 of record JAIOKQ010001013.1, on the reverse strand, counting down.
TCGATGAAAAACACCATGGAAATAGAGAAAAAGAAAGAACTGTAGACCTTGCGGTTTTAGAGGTGTCAAATATCTTACGTAGATGTTACTCATGCAAAATTATTTTTGACATGATTTCACCTAAATAAACATACCGTTGGGTTAATTAACGAGTTTTTTTTCTGAATAAATAATATAGAAGAATAACCTAAAGGAAATGCCTGAATCAGATTTAAAAGAACGTTTCGAAGAAATTCCATGCAAGGGAAACACGCTAGATCATTAACTTATAGCCGGAACTTGGATTTGGAAGGGGATTGCACCCCATTTCGTTTTGATATCCCGCTAAGTTGCAATGTTTTATCACTACTAGTTACTATTAATCGAGAAATCTGAAAGTGACAGTAGGATTCAATTGTAATATTTTCGTCGATTTCTTTCGGGTTATTTATTTCCCACTTTCTCTGGACATTGCTAGCGATATCGGGCTTCAGTAACGAAGATCTTTTTTTTTAATAAGCGACGACTACTTAAATTATTTCCATTTGGTTGTATGATTGCTTTTAAGGGAATTAAATTCGGAATCGAAATCAAATGATAAGAACTCAAAGAAGGAACAATTTCCTTTTTGTAAATTAAGAGGGTAGCATAGTGAATATATAGCAGGTGTCCAAATTATTGTACGGAAAGAATTCTTCTTTAACATACTTCACATTACGAAGGTGGTCTTAAAAGTTTCTAGCCAAACACAGAAATAAATCTCTTGGCCGTCCGTCCCGTTCCCCGGTAATTTTATAATTATTTTTTTCAATCAACCAAGCTGACATTTGATTTTTCCGTTTTTTGATACACTAACATCGATTGACAGCATTATTAATTAGCAACAATTGGGGGCTCAACATGACTTTTAGTACAAATAATTTTTCAGCAGGTTTAAGATCACTATCTTTCTACTACAATTAAAAATAGGACCATTTCGTGTTTAATGGTTATCTGAACACACTAGCGGTTTATATCTTTGTTGTATTCTTTGGACGAACGACAAGAAGGAACCTTACAATTTTTAACACGTATGTATGTATGTAGCCGTCGGGAACATACTCACAATACAGTATCTAATTTGGTCACCTACCGTATAGGTTGGGGATTGTGTCCTATTCAAATTTCTTCTCTATCTTTCATGGATCTAAATTTAAATCGTAATAACTTTATTGTGATATTAAACAATGAATGCAATAAACACTCCAAGGTTGTACCGTTTACCTTCAGCGTGTAGAATTTAATCGTGAATTACTCACTGCATTTGTAGGCGTGTAAAAATTTTAAACCGTAATTCCCGAGGTATTTTTGACGCGATTCTCTTTCTCTTGACACAATTAATATATCTTCTTATATAGTACCTATGGTAAGTTTACATATCCATAGATTATTCGATCGATAGCCTCCAATGACAATCTTGAATTAAATATTCATTGACTGAACGAGTTGGGATGCCACAATGTACTTTTATTGATTTCATCAACCCTTATCCTAATTAAAAAATATTAATAATTAAATAGGAAGTACGGAGGCCTTTATTCGGCCTTATACCTTAAACACGCACTGGTTTTCGCAGAGCCTTCTTTCTATTAACTCAGTAAAACGTCAGGACACACGTTTTAATTATTAAAATAATTATCGAAGTAGGTTGGCATTTTGGATTTCCATGTAGATACCTATAATGTACGCTATTATAAAAATATAAGTTATTCACCTTTCTTCGCTTACATTCAAGATCTTATGTACGCTATAAGGTATTTCACGTTAGCAAATTTCTTAATCTAGCGTGTAATTGTTTCGCTAATGGTCATACAGTGAGTTACGAAACCCCTTGTATGTATATCGTGATATTACTATATTTCAGATAATTAAAAATTCTTTCGCGTTATCACAATATCATTTATGAGTGTACATCTAGAGAAAAAAGATATTGATCGCAAAGGAATTAACTTCTTGAATATCTGAATGCTTTTCAATTTTACGTAGATAATAATGTAATTAATAAATAGAATTGAAGATCTTACGTATAAACGTATTACCAAGGGAGCATAGCAAAAATTGGGGTATCAATGAAGATGGAAGACATGAATATCCAAAATAAAAGTAACCAATTCTTTTGTATAAAAACCGCATACTGAACAATGTTTCTAAACATTGTGTTTAACAAATAATATTATTTGTTTAATTTAATTTGTTTTGTCATTTTTAGTGAAATTAAGAATTAAAAAACGTTTCTTTTCCAGGTATTATATAAAAATTGGAATAAATGTTGATTTTATTCATATAATTAATATATATGAGTTAACGTAGGGAATTTCTTTAGTAGTTAAAAAAATTTATTTGAGGTTCGACAGACACAGAATGATACAAAATATACTGAATACAACTAACAAAGATTGAACAACAAAGGTTGAACTAACAATAACTATGCTAATTTAATACTAACAAAGATTAAGTTGAGCTAACGCTAACGATGTTATGTTAATACTAAATCCAACATTATTTCTGTTCCCTTATATAAATAAAGAATGCTTACTTTGATACTATTATCTTTTGCAAGACGTTCCTATTGTTTGCAGAAATAATGCAAGACGTATATCATTAACGCAAAATAAATGCAAGGCGTACATCATAAGCAGTTATTACTAGGGAGGACAAAAGCGAGTGAAATCATACCTTTTTTGCAGCGACTAGACAGACTCGTGTCTATTCGTCTCATAAGAGAGGGTTCGTGTTGCCCATTGGTTTCCCCGAGAGTCGACAAAACGAGTCTGTCTAGTCGCTGCAAAACAGGTATGATTTCACTCGCTTTTATCCTCTCTAGTTATTACTTGTTAGCGTATGTAACTTATGCATTATCATTTATTATAATCAAAAATCCAAGTTGATAAGTTTACTGCGACAGCCTTTCTTAAAAATGCTATAACTAAAAGTGATCCACGATGAAAAAAATTGTATTTGATTTACCAACGTATATGTACCTGAATGGAGGTGTTTAATCAAAAATACCATAATATAAAGTGTTACGGTTTCGGTGATAAAGCCAATTTAGTGATTTAACTAAATTATTAGTTTTTCATATCTATATCGAAATAATTTATAGAATACATTGATCAAAAGATTCTCTTATTTAGTCTAATCACTAAGTTGGCATTTTCTGTGAAACGGTGGAACTGGTAATGGTAATTTTGGTTAAATAGGTTCGCAACCGTTATGTTGAATGTATAAGGAGGTAAGAAAGAGCGTAATAACCACGGTGTTTCCCAGCAAAGAAAGAGATACGTGAATGTACTGACATGTATCCATCGTTGTGGGATATATTATAAATATCTACTCTATTGAATACAAAATAAAGGGTCTATTCCTGATGAATAAATGCAAATAGAAATAGCCAACTGAATAGGTCGCGTAATGAAACAGGGTTCATGGGCAAATATTACATCTACATTTAACATTCATAGATTAAATTTCGTATATTCCTAAGTATTTAGGGAACTTAACAAGCAGGCGTCATAGTAATAGATATATGCATACATATTATTGGAAATAATACGCTTATATTTAATCATTATATCACCTATTTTTGTGAATACTTATGAATTGTGCATCAGCACTCCGTGATGTGTTTTTACGTACTTTGTGGTAGTAGAAATAACTTGTATCATCATGATTATTGCAAGATTCTTGCAAGCAAAAAATTGTTATTAGGATATTATCTATTAAACAGTAATTAAACGTATACATACTAAATGTAAACCAAATATTTCCTATATCTGTATTGCTATGTCGCTTGCATGTCAAATTTCTTAAACAGTTTGAGTTTACTTAAAATTCTTTCTAAATAGTCCTGTTTTGTAATGTGGTCTACCTGTTTACCACTATTTGTATTTACAATATATTCCACAAAAGTAAGATACACGCCACTATATACGCACCTCTTTCTTTACTCGCAATCACCATGGTCATTAAATTCTTTCGTTGTACACTAGAAAACGTAGTTTTTGTGTTGTACGTTTTTCTACAAATATCATATAATCCTGTACGTATCTTACATAAAATATATTTTTGCGAATGCTATAATTGCATATAGAATGGAAGAAACTAGTGTAGAAGCTTTTAAAAAAAATTGTACGTTTATTTGTTTTGTCAGGGGCCTACAAAAAATAAATATTGCATGTTGAATCATGTTAAAAATATAGCGGTACATGTAGTGGTACAATACATGTAGCGGTGTATTACTAGTATAACTTCCACTTGTACACAGAAATATTCAATAAATTATGTTCGTTGACTTCATTTTGTTAAAGCAACAAAAAAAATTATTACATCAGCTAATAAGGAGATCTTTCGTTAGACACAAAGAAATGCATTTTTATATCAATAAACCGTTTATTGTATATAGTAGGTATATGAAAGTATGTGTAAATTAACGTACTTTTTTGTTCCAAAGTCACGAAGACCTTTGCATAAACATGAAAAGCAGCAGCCGAACAATTAACTTGACGAACTTAATTTTTTACTTGGCGACTGTACATAAAAATAAAAAAATAGAACCAAGTTAAATTTTTAATTTCCTGGATTTTAAAAGCCCCCATCCAAAAGATCCATTTGATCCTAACGTGATTGTTACAGTGAGGTCACAAATTCTGTTCTTGGCGCACTACGTTTGTTGCAGCAATAGCGATATTTCCAAAAATATTTTTAAATATTCCCTAATTTCGAATAAAAATATTCGTAACATATTGCATCCTGTATATACACGCTATGTTAGAATTCAATAAGAATACAATATAATCATCTATCTCCTTCTTACGCATTCAATTTAGTGGATCGAGAGTAAGTGTTGAAATTTTTTTGTCTTCATACATTCGACCACTTTACTAGGAGGGATTTATTGTTGTTACAATTGCTTTCGTAAGTTTCGCGTGTCACGACCGTTACAAAACTCTTACTTAGTGAATTTAAAATGATTTACCTTTATATCGGGAAGAAAACGATATCTTTATTTATGAATGTAATTGATTAATAGTTTTTCGCGAATAATGCAATTATGCAGTTATTTCCCGGATTTGAATTTGATGTGTGTATATCAAAGAAAAATAAAATCGTTTCCGTTATTTAAATACTTCTGAGCAGTGCATAACCTGATATTTTAATTATTTGGACGAAAATTGTTCGCGTGTTAGAGTACCGCACCTTTTTCACTAAATGGATCTTTCAATCATTCAGTTCCATTATAGGTAAAGCTGTTGTACATCGACTGGAGTTGTGGATTTACTATCACTTTAGCTTTGTAGGTGTGGACGATAAAGGAAATGACTCAATTATTTCGTTCCTTTACTTTTTTTTAACCAAAAGATGCTTATTTCCTTTATTCTACGCGAAAAGCCTAAATTAATAGGCAGTTAAAAAAAGCAGAATTCTTACAACACTACCTATATGCGTATGTTAATTTTTTTTGAAGGCTGTAAATTATAAGTAGAAATTCATGCCAAGGGCTGTAATATATTTGTTTTTTTAACACCTATCGTTATAATAAAGTTCATGCCGTATTAGCTATACGTTCTGTAAGTGCAGCCATTCCTTTCACAATTCTTAATTTTTTATTCCAACAGCTACGGAACTCGCATTAGTAGACACCGAGCTTGTAGGTGGATTTTTAACACTTGCATTGTTGTATAACATAGCGTTTAACAAACGACTTCTTAAGCTCTTGAAATGCTAGCGACAGTTCGTATATATTTCTCGGAAAATATTTGTTATTTATAGTAAAGATTAAATATTAAGACTTTGGGATTTTTATTTTTAATTAATTGATGTGTTTGGGACCAGGTTTTTATTATTTGCAAATGACGTTCGCGAATATATAGCACTTTATTTGTGTAATATATAACACTTTCGTGTTAGTTTTTGAACTCAACTCATCGTAAGATTTCATTATAGTTAATTGACAAATTTGCTCCGGATTTTAAATAGTGTAACCCAATCATTTAGCTAATTTAACATTAAATATTAGTAGCATGTAAAGGGGAATTTGATAATAAAAACATTTGCATTTATGTACTTATATTTAGGTCAGTACACATAAAAAAAAATTCTCTGATAGAATCATTAATGAAAAATTAAATAAGCAGATGCTAAAAGAGTGAGATACAATTTTATCAAATAAATTTTAAAATTCTACAAATTTTAATATTCTTACAATCGCCTAACTTTAAATCTAACCAACAGCCAATTCAATTTACATGTTGTTGAATTCCATGTTTCCATCTTCTATAATTTTTCAAAATATGCACAGAATCTTACCTTACAAAACCAAAACTACCTTACTCAATTTTCTAGTCGATTCTGTACTATCTACCACAATACTTGCTGTTTTCTTAATATTCTTCTTTGGCGATGCATTGTTAGTATTTATCAGAAATCTTAATTAGTGTTACCGTGGTAGTGTTACTATTGATTTGGAAAATCCCAATACTTTTTGGGCAACATTTGTGGTAAATTTTGCCAGCAAATACAAAAACAAACATTAATAACTTTGTTGTTGGGCACAACATAAATTGGAGACTACGTTGGGGATTACATAAGGTTTGTAAAATATGTGCGATCACTTGGATACTAGACCCAAGGAAGAAAGCTCAACTTCGCAACGCCCATGATTTGGAGTGAACCGAAAAATCACTTTGATATTTGCTACTTTTACACGTTAACATAGAATCAGTCATCTCGCCAATATTCTACGATGAAAGGTATCCGTACCAATGTTTATAATTTTTCTGAATGTTCCTTGCCGTGATGACTTGTATAGGCAATTTCGCTTGAATTTCAAGAAGGCTGTCTAAGATCTCAAAGATTTTCTCAAAATGTGCTTAATGACTTGATTCGTGATTTAATTATATAAAAAAAATCGTTGAACTTAAAAACTAAAATTACTTTCACCTAATGTTGCTGCTTTATTTATTTTCTGTATTTATACAAGTTCTGAACATACATTTAAGAAAACAAAAATAAATTTTCAACATACACAGATTTAAATAAATAATTTTTAAAATTTCTCAAGTGAAATTGATCATCCTGAACGTGCAACAAAGAGATGCCTTTCGTTTCGTTTGTTTTCCTTATTAGTATATCGATTTAGTAACACACTGTTATAGAAACAAGCTAGCAACCCCGATAAATTATCATTGAAAACTAGACCAAATATTTACCAGAATCCAGAAACCGCTACGCCTATCAAATTACGTTTCTATTCGATAACATGGCATGGAAATACTTCGGATTCGAATTTTACATGCAAATTCGAGTATTTTTCCTATCGCTTACGTATATATGTAACGTAATAAAGGTAATAGTCCTCTTCCGAATTTGAATTGCGCATAAACACTTTTCGACAAGCTTTCTTATTTTATTTACTCTTTTTGTTGGCTGTCACATCTTTCGGGACATCAAAATTAATGAATCTTTTCGTTCTTTCGAACATCAAATGGATCATTAATTTTTCACGTTAGTCGTGGCTTTTCCTACGTTGAAAATCCCTTTAATGTTGGTTTTTTAACTCCTACCAGATCGCGTAGGCGATATATATGTCTTTAGTCTACTTTCTGGATAGTTACTTTAGGAGTTTTATTGATTAAAAATGTATCTAGAGTTTTTGAACGTTATGAATTTTAACTTATATAATTTTAATTGGGCATAATTCTATATAGCGTACACGTAGTAAGGGTATACGCGTAAAAGATCAACCTGTTTTATACACTCGTACCGAAATAAAAGAAAATAAAGAATTTGAGGAAGAGAATAAAAAACTACGGATTTTTTCTTTCTCAGCATGTAGTCCATCAAAATTCACAAAATAAAATGAAATCTGATTTAAACTGTACAATTTAACATAGAAGACGGGATCACACATATGAAATGGTGGAAAAAAATACTCCTTTCCCTTTTGGTAGATACACAATAAAGATGACGAGCATGTAAATCAAGAATAATAAAAGTGAGGTGTCAGATTGTCCATCAATAAAAACACGCTTCAAAAAGGCCGAGATGCTCTGTTTTTTTGATTTTTTATTTTCGTTCACTACGTTTTATATCGTCAAATCTTATAAATGTTAAAGTCTTAGATATCTGTGATGGTGAAACAGAGGCCAAGTTCGTGATGACTATATTACATAACACAGATTCATAGGATATTATTTAACATATTTTTTTTTAATTATTGACTTACAAAACCAGAACTATACTTGCTTTAGGCCCTATCCATTCTTTCTTCTATATCCTTTCACACGCCATATTATTTTTGAATATACATGGTATTTTTGTATACTATGATAAAGAACCGTAGGCGTAATTTTAAATTACTATGAAGTAGATATTAAATTTTCATATACCGTTTCACCTAGAATATTTGAATATCTACGAACTTGTATTCTTCGACGTTAAATATTGTAATGTAATAATCTAACTGTAACATTTTTTGGTAGTTAATTAAAAATCCCTTGCTTGGTACGAAGTTACGCAGCTACAAATTCCTTGAATTTAACTTTAGAGGGTGAACTGTGCCTCGGATATTTGAAATTTCACGTAAGATTTTAACCATTTATTACATTACTTCAATCAAGCTCAGTTTTGTCGTTATAATATAGCGTGCTCTACCCACAAATTTTCAAGGATAGTACAGAACCTTTAAGTAAATCCCATCTACTAGCATTTTAAAATTTTTTGATAGATATAAATGCTATTTCAAAACAAACATTTTTCGTTTATGACAAACATTCACGAACTACCAAAGCAATTGTTCCAAATTTTGATTATACTTTAGTGTTTGCCACACTACTTCAGAGCCGTGGCTATCATCATTTTTGAGACTGTTAATGAAGACAAGCAAGAGTTTCCATAGTTTAAAGATTAAAGATAGTGGCTTGCAGCTTTGTTTTCTACAACAAGGAAATATCAAATCAAGTACACAATTAGGTTAGAAGGAGACGTTTTCTAATAAACAGAATATTTAAAGTCTGGACTGAATTAGAAGAATGGGAAATAATTTTGTGTAAATTTTGTCAAAGTTTTACTGATGAATGTCTCCTGCTGCGAAATTTATTTTCAAACCAGTCTGGGCCTTCTGCGAATGCCTTAAGCTACCAAAGAAATTGGACTCTTGCTATCCTTATAGGTAGGATACCGTCACAGTGCGATCAAATTTGAAATAAAACGTGATACCCACCATCACCATCAGCATTAGAACAATCTGGTTTATAAAGGAAACTGCCACGATTCACTAAGTGAGTCTATGGCGTTTATATTCGTATCAGGTATTGACCAGCTTTTGCTCGTAAGGGAAACGCAAATTCTCGATTGATAATAAATTGTTTATTTTAAATGGAATAATGGTGTAACAGTTGTACTACGATATTTAATTATTTTATTAAATGAATTATATTTATTTTGATGCTGCGGATAAAAATTATTACAGTTTGCCCCGTATATTATAAAAGATTTTCACCAAAAACTAGTAGACAGTAGCGAAAAGACATGCGTATTCGATGTTTGAGGCGCCAAAGAATTGTTAAATGTTGTGTAAAGTTGATATTTCTTTTTATTTTCTATCCTTTATATCCTTTTACATAGCAGCAGGATAGTTTTTGGCAGATTTTAAAGTAGTAATAAGAGACAAGATTAATGACAAAATAATACAAAAATAGGATAAATGCAGTATATATGAGCTTTTGTTCTTCATATATTTACGTTCCGAACTGTGAAATCTTAGCTTCGTATACTGGAATTTATCCAAGCGAATAATGCCTGGAAAATAGGATGAGATGAGGATTAAACTATTAAGCGTTGCTTCTTTAACAAATAAGAAGATTACGTTTAGAAAATGTCTTTATTATTTCATTTGAAACTAAAAAACAAATAGAAGGTAGAAAAAATTATGTAAATCTTCACCTAGGCTAGTTCTAAGTGTAATCTGCATATATTTCAACATCCATATTACTCATACGATGGACATTAAATAGAATTATATTAATAAGGTTTTATGAGCACCCGGTTGCACTGTGAACATATTGGTTTTTGGTTTTATGATCGTAAAGATTTTGTGGGATATTTATAGCTTGAAAAGATGCTTTGAAAAGGATTTTTAAATTCCTTCTTTTTTAAATCTAGCTCCTCATGTACAGGATGTTCTTTTTTTAAAATTCAAATTCACTAAATTCAAGCGAACATGTTTTCCGCTTGAGCATAATCGATGATAAACTGAAGCTTATCCGAGAAATACATATTACATTAATAACCAACCCCGTATTCACGCTTGTTCACCTATAGATATACATGGATATAGATGCTGATTGCTGGCTCATCATTTATCATTTCTATAAAACGACTTAGCAATTAATAATATTGGGTATATTCAATTTAAAATACAGCGATTTTGTTTAGCATTTTGTCGGTGATAGAACGGGGCTTGTCTGGTTTGGAAATTCTGCCCAAATGCTCGAGATATTTGGTCAATTTGCTTCTAGCAGTTTTACATTTACCAGTATTATAGATATATACTATTAATCACTGTCATTTTGTGTACCGGTTTGCCATGTTGTAACACAACATCATTATTAATGATCGTGTGTAATGTGAAAAAATACTTTTGTTCTGCTACTGTTTTAAACTCCAGCTCTACAATCTCGCATTTCTCACGTTAAAATTCTATGTATATATATATACGTGTAATTCAGCATGTTTAATATTATAATATTGAGACTTTAAAGTATTATTAGGCGAATAAATAGATATCAATATATATTTGAATATATAAGAACGGTAAAACAATTTACCCACATTTCCTTTAAATTAAAAAAAAATCACGTTTTTTTGAAATCTTGCAAATCAGGGCCATAAGCCCAAAAATGCATATCGAACTTCTCAGTCTGTTAACAAAGTTTTCAATCTTATTTAAATATAATCTAGTATTAAAAAATTGTTTTAAAGGTATTCTAATATATATATACTATATTTCTTCTTTTTTTTTGGTGTGGTGACGGACCCAGAAGGTACATAAGCTTGTCATATTCTTAGAAGGCTTTTAATGTGTGAATGATATTAATATTGTGTGAAGAGATTAAAAACAAAAAATACACTGCCTTTTAAATCATTTTTAAAGTAAGTTTAAACGGGACTGACTACAAAGGTTGTATTTGTCTTTCTATTCCGATGATTTTCACTCATATAACATCTTCACACAATATAACAACTTAAATAAAACTTTCATTGACTTAAATATTACATAAATTTTCAAAAAAATTGTTCTAGCGTTCTAAGCTTGAACCTGTTTAACGCCTTGCCTGAAAAGTTTCAACTTGTTTCTGGCGTTTACTTAAGCGTAATTAAAATTAGGGAAATTCTGAGGTCTGCAGCATAGATTTCTGTGTGCAATTATATTTTTTATATGTTATAATAAATTTATATTATTATTGTAAACCACTAATTACAAAATACTCCTCCCGTTTTTGAAGTAGATAAACAATAATTTTAACAACAAATTTCAGCGGTTTTCGGGCGAACCTGACATTACAGGAAAGCTTCCTTCATGTTTCTTGGCGTAAAAATATGAAATTATCTATTATCCGTTAAATGGAGGTTATATATTTTTTTAGTTTAAACGTTCTCTAAGTAACTGAATGCGAGACAAGCTGTCTTCTTATAAGATTCTTCATTTTTCCTTGGTATAAAACGCCCATCAATAAAGTTATATATCATAAGTTGGTTGACATTTACAGCCACAACTCAAGAGATAAACATTTTTTTTGTCTCTGTCTCCTTCCAGGGAATGAAAGAATCATATAAGGCGTTGTATCTAAGTGCTAAAACTGAAATGTGCCGCACTAGATCATTTAAAGGAAACTTATAGCAATTTTTATAGAATTTTAGATTTCGATTTATTCAAATACATAGAGAACTAAGTCAAAGTGCAAATTGGAAAGGGTAACAGTGTTACCTACAACACAGCGCTAGTTTAAATTTAGATCGAGTGTAAATTACGTCTTGAGAGGAATTACCGATTTAGAGGACATATGGGCCGTGACTTTTTGTAACTATTTGGGGATTTTCTTTGTAATGATTAACATACGTTACATTGTATTCTCTTAATTTAATTTGGAAAGATCAGGAAGCTAAAAATCAGAATTCAAGTCGTGATTAACATACTTATAATTTACGAAGCTATAATGAACATCATGACCAATGCTAATTGCTTTTAAATCTTAAAGAGTGTGAATTTTGTGATTTAATACCTACGCTTTCCATAACCTTATCAAGTACAATTTTGGTTGTAATATTTATCGGAGGTTGGGAACCCATTGAAGATAATTGAGTAAGAACACATGATTTATGGTGTTGCAAAATCGAAGAACTTTTGACTATTGAAAATTCCACATGGAAACTTCGATGGATGGATGAAGCTTCAGACGGATGGATTCTCAAGCTCCTCACAGCAGTATAGAAACTTGCTAGGAGAGAGATTTAGATGAAATCCTCATTCAATGTAGTCAATATATAGAGGATATATCGTCAAGCGATGGGAATATTTGTGATAACGATTTAAAATGCGGCCTTTTCTCCAAGTTGGAAAAAACAGTTGCGTGAGTGGCGGTTTATTTGTAACGATAGCCCAAAAACTTTCATTAATATAGTTAGGAAAATCGCATTAAAATCTGCGCTCGTAGTATACAATATATTTGAAAATATGTTCCCTACTTTATGCGAAACGTAACAATAATGTCAAGTCCATTTTGAAAATTAACAAAAACAAAAGTTCGTTTATATTACACTCAAAACTTAACAACGTCTAAAGTTGTCCCCTTCAAGTTTAAAAGTCAGCTCTCGCTTACCTCTAGATGCATTAAGAACATCTCGTATTTAAAGCTATTCTACAATATTACTAGCCGTCTACGTTATGAATCTAAGAAGTTAATTTTAAGCGTTTTACTTGAATTATAATTAATAATTTGGGTAATAGTTTGGTAGCTGCGCTTGTTTTGAAGTGCGCCTATCAAAGTAATGACCAAAATGAATTCAGCAGTTTTTCGAGTATTTGTTTCCATCGAAAGCGACCTGGAAAGTTAGTTATATTTACGCAGTTAATTATATTTGAAAAAGGAATTTATTCGTCCATCAGTGAACGACCTAATAGAACTTCCTGCTAGGAAACCGGAAACAACATGTTTAGTGCTTTTAGTCCTTGATAAAATCGAAAATCAAAGGCAAACAATAATATCCTCAAGGTTAAAAATAGAATGCTTATAATTGTAATGGCATATACAGGAGGATTACTCGGAGTCTCTTGTGAATGTTTCCATATTGAGTAGCCCATGAAAAAATATCTCATAATAGGAAGAATTTATTATAAAGTTAAATAAATTTGAAAATGATCTGTTCCTTATAAGTTATAGGTAATAACGAGAACAGTAGAATTAAAAATAGCATGTCAGATTATTAGTAAGTGCTTACATGTTGTTTTTCATACTTGAGTGTTTACTCTTTCCACGTTTAGTGTAGCCCTTAGTGTATAACCTGTTCTTAAACGCGATCTTATGTAATTCTTAAGTGATAAAGCTGAACATTTCCCTAATAACTAATTAGTGTTGATAGGCGCTAAAACATCCGGTAGGTATCTAGATAACTTTGACAGAAACTATTAAGAGGTAAAATATGCAAAATACAAGGTATACAGTCGATCTATTATCAATGGCTCATTTATAAGCTAATGAATTTCAAAGTAAAGAATTAAAAGCTATAAATTACTCTGTGTATGTGGAGTTAATTGGTTTGAAGCATAACGTGGTAATATTTAGTGTAAGTTTCACGATAAATTATTTATGTATAAACGCCATCGAAAGCTAAACCAGCGCAAAATTCCAAATACGAAGCCTATACCCATCGCCATTAAAGTGATATAAACACACACACACACATTACGCGAATTAATCATGTTTTTGTTAATGAGTACTGGCTATTGGCTATAAAGATTTGCCATTGAATATTTTTTCTCAGACTGAAAATTGTGTAAATAAACATTTCGAATTGATTGCTTTAATGAACGTCCAAAGAATAATATAAACGCTGAAGTTTAAATATTCCCTAGAAATTTGCTACCTATACAATAAAATAAAATTAACACTATTTCAGTGCAATGCTTAGTGCTGCATTTTAGTGCACAAAAAGATGTAAATGATAATAGAACCAACATTTTAGCTTGCTTTGAAGTCAGTTTGGAAAAGTTAACATGTTAATATGGCAAAATATGAAAGCCTAAACTTTTGTATTCTAAATTCAAATGCAGTACTCAATTTGTAGTGTGGTATATACGAGGGTAGTCTGAAAACTAAATGGTGCTGACGACCGACGAACTAAGGTTAAAGAGACAGCAGAGGGCGTGGTCACCTCTGTAAAAAGTATGAATTTGTTATATACAGGGTGAATTATACCAGGAGTCGAAAAATGAACATTCATGTTCGAAATTGATTCTAACTAAAAAATTCTAAATAACATTTTTTTGATTTTTTTAATGGGAGATATCGATGTTTAAACTTGCGAAAGATATAATTTCAAGTTTCACAAAAAACAAATAGTAGGCCATATGAAAACTTTAATCACTGTGACAGCTAGACAGAAACCAAAACAATTAGTTTAACTTACAATTCATGTTCAAAAAGTCCTAATTTTTTTTTGTTAATGCCATTGAGTTAAAAAAATCTTTAATTTACTTTTCGTTCAATATTTTCATACATACGGCTTTTCAGACTAGGTACCTTGCAAAAAATGCTCTTGTACCCTATTCTTAATTCGGTATTACAATATATAGTCGTATATATAGTAGAGTATATAGTACATTTAAAAATTAAATAAATAATTAAAAATAATAATAATATTAATTTAATACATTGGAATTCCATTCCATCTAAACTCTGATTAAAATTATATTCCACACTTACAAATGTTTCTAATTCTATTTTGTTTGATATTAAGTATTTTGGCATATTTTACGCGATGAGATCTTTTTAACGTCTAGTGTGTAATAGGTGATTTTGATTAAAAATATTTTATATTAAGAAGCCGAATTGCAAAATACTAATCCATCATTACGTCAAAGTGTTATCGAAAAGTTGTAAATCAACGAATGATGTAAAGATAGAGAGATTGGTAAAGTACATAATGTACTTATTTAATTGATTCTTTACGTTGAGTTGCCAAGTTAAAAAAAACCCTGCTAGTCGCCAGCTTTTGCTTCTTTTGTTAGATCCTATTGAATATAACCTTACAATGTAGTATTTAATAAGCATGAATACATTGCATAGCGATAAAAACCAGTAGCGTAATATTTTGACGGTGAAATTAGCTTCATTGTTGGGTTGTTTTAAGTTTTGTTTTGTATCTTCCTTTTCCTTTTGTGTTAGAGTATAGGTTAAATTCATTTTTTCCAAAAAATAATCTAGAAATGTATAAAGTACTGAGATTTCGTAAAGCTGTAACTTTGTAACTTTTGTCAGTTACTGTATATTGCAGCACGGTTAATACAATGAGTACTATGTTGTAATTTTAAGTTGGGACAGCAAGTTTCATTTTCAAAAACGTCTGTAGGAATGTTGTATGCAGGGACCTTACAAGAATATTTCTTTCTTTGGACAGTTCAAAATAAATCTCCGAATCACATACAATAAAAGATAAAGATAGGTTATGAACCAACGAAAGGTATCGAACAATAACGATCTGAATAAACCGGTCTATAGTATTCTTGACGTTCAACGTAAGTCGAATCATTTCTAGACTTAAAATCTACCTCTCTCGCTGCTTATTTCGTCTCTTTCTCGCGGTCGGATCGTGTTCCGGCCATCCTTTTTCAACTTCTAGCGTCGTCAATATGTCATATTCTGTGTCATTTATTTTTTTATATCATTATACAAGGTTATTTCCAAGAAAAATAAAACGTTTGCTGTCCCAGTGTAAAGTCTACTATTTTCGCATTTTATTATATGTCTTGATTTCACTTTTTATTATTATTGTTTCTCTCACCTGTTTTCCGTCAGAATCTTATTATCACATCATAAAAACATATACTTTACGTTAGGCAACCAGAGGTGTTTAACGCTGAAGAGTCCCAAAGCAAACCATATCATCACCATATATTTTATTTTCAGGCATGCTGTATTAGGGAAAAAACGAAGTCAGTTTCTACATTTACAAAAATATACAATGTGTTTGTTTATAATTAAATCTAAATAAAATAAAATAAAATTGTAGATGGGAAATAACTTCTTTACTTCAATAAATACAACACGTTTATTTAATCTAGTAAAATACGTAGTTAACTTAACAAAAATATAATTGGATTTAAGATAATTATTTTTGACCCTCGACACAGGATTCTCGCTTATTATTTTTTTAAGAAAATGCTCAGTTTCTTCTTTTATCTCTATCACCTTTATTTCGCATTGCAATCGCTTTCGATCTTCTATTCAACGGTATACTTGGGTCGAAAATGTACAATCATCCTAATTAAGTATGGTGGGGTATTTATTGTTAATAATCTAAATATTGGCAAGTTTATCTTTATAGGGAAAACTACGAGATGCTGAGAATGTTGTTGGTTTTGTTAAAATGTTGGTTTCAGTCTTTTAAATTCCCCAGTTACTATTTTCTTTTCTTATTTAAACTTGTTTTTATTTAACAAGTTATAATAAACAAAGAGGTGGGCAATATATAAATATTTTCATTACTTCGAAGTCAAATCCGTGAATTTTAATCAAACCTTGTACATTAATGCATCATTAACATATAAATTTAGAAACCGTATACCCTTCTCTCTATCACCATCTGAATAAATTTGGAATAACTCGGTCACGCGATTCCATTAAGGTCTAAACCCGCGTTGGAGAAAAGTATATAATTGAATACTTCTCACTTACTAACGTAAATGAATTCAACCGATTACTTATACTTGTCCGTTCCCAATTACACAATTACAATAGCCATCTTGCAAGAACCAAGACATACTTCCTTATTTAATATGGAATATGGAAATTTGTAATTTGTCGAAATGTTAACCTGTTATACAAACAGAAAATCGAAAAGATTATCTAATGAATTAAATCGCCAATTTATTTTGTCATACTTTGATTGTATATTGTTATTAAATTGATCCCATTATCGACCAATTTAGTTAATAATCCAATAGGGTGATTATACGAGCGTACTCTGAAGATTTGAAGCCTCAAAGTGAAGAAGACGTTATTCATCAAAAATATTCTGATAATATAGCTGGGCATGTGTTCAAAGACATTTTTGAAGATTTCAGCCCTGTTGGACGCTCGGTTGTTGTTTAACAGACATTTGTGTCGGTCTGTGTTATTGTTTCGATGCAATTCATGCTGTTTACGAAGATTCTGCAGTATTATTTCCAGTAGGAAAATCTACAACCACTCTCGATATATCGGAAAAGTTCACCAAATGGTGCCGGACGGCCGAATTGAGGTTAGAGGGACAAGAGAGGCATTAGGCATCTCGAAAGCACGTGAACTGTGAATACTAAATCTGGGTGGTAAAAATCCACGAATTTGGGTTCGAACTGATAGACCATCCATCCTATTCACTAGATCTGGCCTTCAGCAACAATTTTCTGTTTCCCAGGTTCAAAATTTCACTGGAAGGAGAGATGTCTCCATAGAAGGGCTAGGCTTCATACATTCGTAGACGCCTATCTTGCAGAGCAAGATGCCACGTAGCATTTGGGGGAAAGAGATGGGAGCATCCCTGGGAACAGTGTATAGATTTAGGTTGACAAATGAAACTGAATTTAAAAAAAGAATTCTTGTTTCTGTATTAGGTTCGAAACTTTTTAGACTACCCTCGTGTTAACGTAGATGTTTTGTGGATAAATAATAATAACTAACAAATTTTCATGAGTTCATTTCACGTAACTGTCATAATGTTATGTCTAAATATATATTTAATATAAAAGCGTCTATCAACTGAATAAAATATGACGGCTTACGTGATTCCACTTCCTTTTATTTCGTTTAGGCTTAGGTGAACAGTTACAGATCAAAAGCAACAAATAAAAAAAAAAACTTTTGTACGTATGAATGACAAGACTTTTATTTGGCTGATGTATGCATCCACATACACAAATTCCGCTCCTTCATACATTGTCGAAGATATCACGACATGTTTTTGGTACCTCGAAAAAAATATATTAAGAATGTTTTAGATAATATCTCCGGTAAGATTTTGATTCGTAGATCATGTGTAGCTGCATAAATGGAGAATAATTGACAGTGATTGATATACACTCCACAACTCTTTAACACTCGAACCGAAATACGTTTTGTCCGTGTCAATTTTGGGGTGGTTGCTCGCTAAATAAAACGTAGATATGAAGGGTATCACATCAGGAATTGCAATTATCGGTATCAACGGTATGTAATGTAGATATATGAAAATTTGATAGCTTATCGTTAGCAGCACCATTGGGGCCAACTCTATCATGAAAGGATTTGCCAAAAATTGATTCCTCAGAATTATTGTTTTTATTAGATTGGTGTAAATCTATTGCGTAATTCAATTAATATTGTTACTATTACTTAAACAATAGTTTTAATATAACTAGTATAATAACAATTCCTTTTCACGATTCCCGTTACTACCTATCTTCTAGTTTAATCGTTTCAATTATTTAAATGTAGTCCGAAAAAATATTTATGTAAATATATGTAAATAAATTAAGCCGATGTCATTAACACCTTGTTAATGCAATAATTTGCCATAATAGAAATAAAAGTAAAGCAGGACACATTGAAGACATGATTTTTCTTTTCATTTGTGTTCTTTTTTCGTTTTCGCACGATCTCGAGAGGTCGCCTTTCTACCTGGCACATCGTTTTGTCAAGAAGATAGATCCAAGAAAATTATAATGATCCCGTATTGGGGACTATTGTTTTGTTTCCACCTTAGAACTGGATTTTTTGAAGCTGCTCGTGAGAACTATCGATGTTATAGTTGTTTTTATTTTTTCTCGTTTTTATAATTCGACGATTGTTACATCAATGTTGCCGACTGCTTCAAGATACAACGAAACTACTGTTTTATTTCGTAAAATATTCAAAATAATTCGTATTTTAATAATATACATAATTCTGTGCGGTTTCGTTTGGTCATTTTAAATAAGCTCTATTGTATGGTAATGGTGTGGTGCTTTTGAAAACTCGGAAACATGACTTGATCTTGCGTAGACACTTTACATTAACGGTGAATGTTGTTTTCTTGATATAAATTCGTTCAAATTTGGTTTGGATCGGTTGTAAACTTGTATGCGACCAAATACAAATAACTTATGTTTATTTTAGAATAGTCTCCTTCCTCGGCTTCCCTCCTCCGTCCCAGCTCCCTATCCACTCGCTTTGATGCTTATTGTGAAATAACATCACACAAGCGGTTCTTTAGAACTATAATTTATCACATTAGGGGCTTTTTGATTCTTTTTCAAGAATTTTTCCCGATATTTAAAGCATCAGTAAGACTGATTTGTGTTTTTTATCTTCTAAACACACAAAATATTTTGGGATAAATTATAATAATACGAAGGAAAGGTAGAAAGTTGTCCAAAGTTTCTGCATTGAATGGATTTCACTTGTTTAGATTAGTGAATAGATAGGGTAGAAACGGCAAATACTTCAACAATACCCGCTTTAAATCTTTGTTTTCCCATTGGCAAAGCACTTTTGTGGTCCGGTGCATTGTCCCGATGAAAGAGAACTTTTTTCTTTTGCAATCCCCTTTTGCTACGAATCTTCTCATCTGGTTCGTTCAGAAGACGTGTCTAATTTTTTTGAAAGTAATTAATAAAAAAATACATTTTGCATCCTAGCAAACACCGGCTATGACTTTTCTGATACACAACCACTGGTTCCCACCAACTGTTTTAATTGTTGGTTCTGTCGTCCAAATGCGGCACCCATCTCGTATTAAACGTGTTCCTTCTCGATGTTTTTATCTGTGGGTTTGGTCGTCCTTCATCTGATATTAACATAGTTATTTCGAAATATTCTGCACAAAATTTGTTCTTTGTTTAACACCGCATTATTTAACATAAACAACTTTTTCCCGGTTTTATAATGTGTATTACAGGTTGGTACGATGTTCATAATTCTTTATTACGCAATAGGTGACACAAATTGAGAAAAAAACGTGTAATTGTCAAACATTTTAAGTTAATACCTGTCTAAAGCTTAAGTTCCAGGACATTACTACGTAGATAACTTTCAGTCTTGGGTGAAGTTTTTTTATGTATATAATCATTACCTATGTAAGGAAAATTGAAGAAATATAACAAAACTCATCTAGAAATCATTCATGAGCAACATCCTTTAAATATTTCTTTAGGTATTTTTGACCATCCTACTGTCAATATTTTTTTCCATCATGATGTTTATTCATATACCGATAATGTAACATTTTTCTGTTGGTGTTATGCTTATAGTCATTGAGCGTTTTCAAAAATTATTCTTTGTTTCAATCCCCACAACCTACCTATCATTCTATGACTCACACTGGCGGGGAAGTCTATCGGTTTTGACGGAGAAAAGAATTTATTAAACCGAGATAGAATGTGAGAATTCAAGATATGCCATCAATGGTAAAACGTCTTTATTTTCAGTTCAACTCGATAACAACATATTTTTTCCATAAGAATCTTTTTTACAGCTTGGAATAACTTGTATAAATATTTTTATTGTCGCAGATACTACACGTGAATAGGCTGCCAGCGTGGGTTTCTTTTTTCGTTGCTGTATTATTTAAAAATTAATAAAAATCTTTAATTGCAACCGTGCAAAAAAGTAACGACATTATTTCTCGTTCGTACAACTACGATTTGGCAAACAATGGGACAATAAAACCTTATTACATCGAAAGAAATTACAGTAGTAGAGCCCTTTTATACATGCTTTAATAGTTTTACCGTATAGCACTATAAAAAATATAATGAAAATAAGGAAAAAATTAATTAAAAATGCACTTATTGTTGTTTGCCGAACGAAGAACATAATTTTAATTACTCTTGCGTCAAAAAGATTTTGTGAGAGTATTAGCATTGCAAGAAAGATTACGTTTGTTTCAAAAGAAGAAATTAATAAGTAGACCTCTGTGATAGACAATTTTACGTCCGGGTTAAGATTAAAGCACTCCCTAGGAGTCCCTGTTCCATTCATCTTATACGAACCCTTCTTAAAATATTATTGGACACACCGAAGTAGGTGGCTATTGTATGATTTTTAATAAGTACACCTTGTGATCTTCCTTGCAAATAATTTTTCACAATTCTATTAGCTTTGGGATCATTACATTTCCGTTTGCCGACAAAATTTCCATCAAGCCTGCTTGAATTCAAAGCGGTTCTTCCAATTCTCTGCGGATATACCATGTTATCGATATCTTGAATGGTGTGCCTAGCATCATCCTCAAGTGCTTCGCATATACGAGTTTAAAACAGAATTTTATCAGATTGAATTTATGAATAATAAAAAAAAATAAATTCAAAATAACTTTACAATAGAAAACCCGTTTATTTGTTATCACACACATCATCACTGTATGTTTTTCTAGTATTTGGAGTCTGCCTCGCTTTCCCGACTTATCAAATCGACGTTCTCTAAAAAAAATCTAGGGATTTCAAGACTGTCACGAGTATAATACGCCATGCTGGGTTTAATTCACCCGTGTGCTCATTATCAACTACAGCACACTACGCAAATAAGTCATTTTCAAACAATAACTTACTCACAGCGGGCAAGCGGCATTTAATAATCACGACTGCATATTTTTATTTACAAGGAAGCAGAGTTTTGATAGAAAAATGTATACATCATAAGGCTATTTACGTTTGACTTAATGGGTGGTCTAAATCGTTTATTGACAGGTTATTAATGTAAGTTCAGAAATATTTGCTTGCTTCAAGAAGCAAAAAATCGAGAGATTCTATTATCTGCTGATGCATTCTAGTGGTCTATTTTTATCAAAATGGATGCGTGTAATTGACGTAAGACTAGAATATTTTTCGATAACGTTTAAATGTTCAGATACAATCGAAGCTGTATAGCTTGGTGCTTACTGAATAAATTTAGATTGCTCCGTATTAATAATTCTTTTCATTAATTAAGTCTAACTGTCAGATTTAATTTTATTTTGCTCTAGATACGTCACTGTGATTTAATCAGAGTAACTCACTAACGTTCTGATAAATCAGCTAATATAACGAGGGCGCGTATACGATAATATAATATGGTATATACATTTTTTCCTTTAATAAAGGAAAATGTAATTCATTTTTAATTCGTTCATTTAAAAGGGAATTTGTAGGCAATTACCAAAGGAGTATAATAGATAATCATTATTGTCGTTTATTTCTTTACTAACCTATATTCGAACATACGCCTCATTGATTACATTAATTTCTGTTGTATATATACAAAACTTTCTCGTTAATTATTTTCCCAGCGGAGTTTAACAGTAATTTCTACTTGGCAATATATTGATTGATTTTTCCACTTCGTCATGTTTGACTAAAGCCTAGATCAAATTTACAGTTGCTATGATTTTGAAAATTTTGACATTACGCTGTGAACCACTTTATGCATCCTCTCTATACCGTGACTCAGATGGATTAGGTTATGATAATTTCGAAAGAAATTGTCGACAGCATGTTTTCGACAGCCATGCGAACGCCCTATTAGGAATCTTAAGGTTGTAGGCTACGTCAAGAAGTTTTCATGCAACAGAACTATCACAGGGTGATAGTTCTGCTCCCTCACTGCCGGAATTTCCCCTGAGACTCTTCAGCCATATTACGTTGATGTTACTTATTTCAGAAAATCGAGAATAAAGTTTTATGGTAGACAAGTAACAGATTTTGTCGGGTTACTGTTCATGTAATTTGTTGACCCGATTCGGTTCCGTTGGTTTTTAGTCAGCCTACCAAAATCGAATATAATCGACTCTGGCTGTCAAGATCGTTTTCGCAAAATTTGTAATGCATTTCACCAGGTCTCATGACTTCGTTTTCCTTTCCATTCCACGTAGAAGCCGCATCACGGACGCGAACATTACATGACGTCCATTGTCATTATCAGTGTATTACGAAGAAAAGATTACCAACGTACTGCTGTCTCTACTTACTTACTGCAACAAAGCAAAAATCCAAGTTTTATTGAATGTTTGGTTTGGTATAAATTGGACATCAAAGAAGGATTTATACTTCCATAAATAAATTTTATAATTCAATAAATTTATTGAATTATGTTGATTATGAACACGTCATGTTCGGTGTACCGTAAGGCTGTATACTGGAGCCTATATTGTTTGTAATTTTCGTTAGCGATTCAATATTTAATGCGATTAATACGGGATTTTTTAAATTGTAGGAATGTTATTAAAAAACCGATTGAAAAATTTATAGAGTTGAGTGTTTACCTTCGGTTTTACTAAAACGTGCTTTATGTATTATCAAAATTAATATTTTATCACTAATTATAGGAACAATTAGTTTTGAATAAATCTGCAAGGTTAATTCCGAATTTAATGTTTATAATTTAATAGAATAAAGTTACATAATTATGTCAATCATAATTTGGAGCAGGGAGTCTAAAATTTGTCAACCTGTATTATTTTCCTACGACAAAAATGTGGATTTTATAATTATTTCTGAATCAATAGGATCACGCTGTCACTGAAATATGAAAAACCTCATTAATAAATGACGTATTTCAATGACATGATTTTCGAAAATCTAATATTTGATTTCTGCTATGCATCGACCACCATCGCGGTGACATGCGAGATACACAGTAGTTGGAAAGTGCATATAATATTCCATAAACAATTGAATCACGGCTATTCGGAAAGCGGAATCGCATTTAAAAAAAGCAGCACTGTTATAAAAAGAGGCAGCCAAAGAAAACGTGGCAATCGGCCTTAACGTCTGTCCCTATGTAATGTGGAGACCGTAATCTTCGAGGCAACTATCTCTGTCTCCTTCTCTCCGAGTTATACGTCTTTGAGTTGCCGTCTGGTATTTTAGTCTGAACGATTGGGTAAATCGTCTCTTTCCTTTTTTAATTTAATATGAAAATTATAGTGTTGGATCGTTTCTTTCATTACATTTGTATGGACAATTTAATATTTCATTTGTTTCTTTTAATCAAAAGAGCAAAATATTTATTTATGGGTTTAATGTACCTGATAAATGTTTTTTAACAGCTCCCTCGCCTCCCACTGTCCCCGCGTACCAACTCAACGATTAAATCACCTTATTACATAACGCCTTCTTTTCATATCTAGAATTCTTTTAATTTAAAAATATTAACAGATTCATTCTTATAGCCTTATTTTATCTACAATAAGAGCTAGATCACTTTGTTTTATAAAAATTTAGACCGTTTGTAATGATTATCGTCAACTAAGATATATATGTAACTTCAACAGCACTAAGTTTCTCTTTATATAAATAGTGTTCTGCAACATTTTGGGTTGAATTGCAGTAATTTGCTCCAAAATTCTGTGTTTTAATTTTTCTAGGGTGTCTGGTTGTTCTGAATATAATATTTTTTCAAACATCCACAAAGCCAAAAATCCGCTGGGTACAGATCAGACTATCGCACAATTTTCAAAAACAAGTGCTCACAAGTGTTTAACTGTCTAGTAAATATGAGGGTGCTCCATCCTGCATAACAATTACTTATTCAATTTCTACTACATACATACTAAACCTATTCTTGTTTTTATTTTTAGAATGTAACAACTTACTTACTTCAAAAGAATGTACACCTTTAATATTTTCAATTCCACATAAAATTCTATGGTAGGTAGGTTAATGTAGAATTCCTTATATTTATATGCAAATTGTTTTTGAGTTATTTAAGAATAGATACGATATTTATGTATAAAGTATGCTTCTAATTCAATTTAAAATATAAAATGGTGATCAGTTAATATAATTAAAGGAAAATACTGGTTAAAAGACGACTTCGTAAAAGAATATGGCGCAATAAACATTACGAAGTGTTTGTACCATCAGCGTCTGGTCAGATTATAAAAGTTGTAATCTGTATGATATACGGTTTTGGGTCAAACCCTAAAGGATAGCTTGCCATCAAGCTCGCTCTAGTGGTATCAACAATATATTCGACTTTATTTCAATACGACGGACGACGTGGTCTTCGTATGTGTGGGACGCTGTATCAGAGGTTGCAAATAACCTGTCCATTTTACTATCTCAGCCCGTATAAAATAAACAACTGAAAATTTCCATTAAGAAATAGGGAGTTTGTTTTTTATTCTAAATCTTATTAAGATTACACTTTACCAGCATCGTTCACAATATATAAAATGTTTTTATCGTTTCAAAAGACAAATTACTATTTAATCGTAGGGTGCGCTGGGTGTAAATGAATTTATTAAACGCCTTCGCCGTTTTCGTTTCACAAATCAATTGGCGCAGAACAAAAAACCAAAATAAGCTAAACAGGTAAATAAACCATCGATAAAACCGTTTAAAATATTCAAAAAGTCAGTATTTCTACGGCCTCGTTAAAGGTGTCTTGTAAATATTTGAAATGCAGGTAACAAACAAAAAGAATCTATTTCTAAAAAAATGTCGAATCCTTTTGATAAGCTCCTGTTTGGAGTCTATGCTTATTAAGGTGTGTCTAAAAGGTTGTCGACGATGCTTTCTTTCAAAAAATAAGATCTACAAATACCACCAATTCATTCACGAAGACTAATTTTAGAAACATAGCGATTATAACATGTTTTTTTTCTCCGCTAAAAATATCGAAGCATCGAATCTTCTGTGTGATCTTATGCATTGAAATTCTAATGTTACGTAATTACACGTATCTGGACTTTATTCTTAAATACACACAGGGGTACTGGCTCTTATTTCTTTAAAATTTATTACGTAGGGAAAGCAATTAGTAAAATTATTTACTTTCAAATGAATTTAAACAACCATCAAAGAAGTTCTGTTTAAATTCAAGATAATTACACGAGATAGAATAAAAGTATACATTTAGCAAAGTTAGTAAATTTCAGTCAAATAAAAGCTTTTTTCAGCCTTCTTTTATTTTGCTCTGAAGTGTTGGTGTTGAAGAGTGTTTATTGTGCTTTAATTAAATTTTCGCGAAATATCACTAATACTCGATTGAGCTTAGATCTAGAGATTGGACAGGATAATATAGACGATGGAATCTATTTTTTGTCTATGGATCATTGCATGACAACGTGTCCTAAATTTAGGTATTACTTACAAATTGCAGCATTATAAGTTATAAGTAGTGCGGTTGGACTACTAGCCAAGTTTTTGCAAAGGCCGTTTTTTTTTATGTGGCGCCAGTACCGAATAAAAGATTGGGCTTGTTTTCTTTCTACTTATGATTTAAGATGTGTTCCAATTTGCTGCTTAGCTTTTTGGATGCAACGGCTTAGTTGTAGAGTAAAAGCTCACAGCGGCTTATACAATTTTTCTTGATAAATCGTCTTCATATTTCAACGGCTTGTATTTGCAGAAAGAATAGCATGTCGAGTTAGCCATTTATCATCAATTAATGTAAATCTTCTAGATACCATTATCTTATTTTACTAGGAAAAAGGATCTTTAGTTCACTTGACATGGAATTGTCTAATTTTCGGTTTTTCGCTTTTTACTTCATCTTCCTGTGATGACTCACCTAGTATTAAAAATAAGCATTCAATGTGTCGTAGATTTCCGCGATCGTTCCTTTCTTTTAAAGAATTTGACATGCTGCTATATGAAGATTCTGCGTACAGCAGCGACGCAACATGCAGCAGCCTAGAAGAAGCTCCATACGATTGAGAGTGAAACGTCGGCATTCTCATGCGGTTTCAAATTGGAAACTCAAATTCTTTATAAGCAGTCGATATTTGCAATTTTTATAAATTATGTTTACCATCCAGTCCAGAAATACCTTTAGAATGCTTTCTGAGTGAGAATTACTTAATTCTATCACAATCAAACTATCTCATCATCGTATACGCCTGTTAACTGTCGATTTAACCAATGCAATTTTAACAGACCGAGTAAGGTTTGCGACGAACATATTACTCGTTGGCGCTGTTGGAATTATGTCTACGTTTCAACCCTTCCGTATCTGACATTGGAGCTCCCCCGAAAGCACTTCTCGTCATTCTCTTGCCGGCAAATCGGGCCTGGAGCCCAGGCAGCGAAATAAACAGTAAATGCTACACCTAAATTAGATTTACATTAAGTTTATTACCACGAGCATGATTAAAATTGTCGACTAACAATAAGATAGATCTTTAATTTATTTCACATTCTCAAAGAAATAAACGTGTGAGACAGAGATGGCATGTCCAAAGTTACAATAACTTTCATGGGAGTGGAATGCTAAGGCAAGTTAAGGTTTTATTATACGGAAGAGGGTTCAAATGAACCTCCGTTATGTCAAAAACTTTTCGCGAAATATATGTTTCATATCCACATCCAAGAATTGAAATACTTATTGGAACCTATTATATTTAATATTTATCCCTATGGTTTATGAATATTTGCGATTCTTTTTTTTTCAATTCAACTTATTTGAATTTACGCGAGAATCAATTTTATTTTGTTGTCATGACAAAGCTTTGGTTTTACATGCATTCGGCAATTAGGATCCAGTTCTTACTTTCAATTACTTCAATTTCCTAAAACTGCATAAGTATATCCGTGTCTGATATATTCAATTAAAAATATAACTTTGGATAATTATAAAATTATGGGACATCCCCACAATCAGACCTCCTAAGAAATCTCAATTCAAAAAAGTCCCGAATCCATCGAGATGATTCACCCTGTGTATTACATTCAAGAGGATAAGACCACAACGAAATTATACGCTTACCGGTTTTATATCACTAACATTTAATACCCCCCTTTAGCAATAAACGTAGTTTATTTAAAAATTATTGCCTTACCTGTCTGAACAGAAAACTTATATGTATAGGTGAATGCCATAAATTTTAATGGAAATTGACAAAATGAAAATACCCACTGTCAGTATAAGAGAACATTAGTTTAGCTTGCTTAGTGTAATCTGTTTTCAAAGGAGATATACCATCGACGGAATTGCTGAAGGAAAAATATATATGGTAACTAATAGATATTATGTATTAGCTGTGTACAGGGCGCGTCAAATTCTATGTCACACGTTTAACATTTCGCCAAATAACAATGATAATAATAACAATTCTTTTAAAAAATGTGTTCAAATTGTTTTCAAAGATATTGTATAGTTGACATACATAGCACCACGTATTTATAAAGCTCAACCGAAGTACCGTTAGTTATATTAAAACATTTTTACTTTTAAGAGTAATAAAATTAAAAATAACTGTAAAATGACATTCATAATGATAACTTTCAATATCGGTCCTGATATAGCGATAGAGGGGTCCCTAGCGGTAGAATCATAAATTCATTGATAATAATAATAAAGGTTTCGGATTAATCCGTGAACAGCCTTATACGGAGGGAACTGTTGCAAAAGATCGGTGCCAAGATATTTTAAAACAAAGACAATTTGCGTGACAAGAACTTCAAACAGCTTCAAAATGTCGTGCCGGAGTCTATTCAATTATATGCATATTTCACAGTAACTTGCTATCCGAGTGTATAATAGATTTTTCATCACCTGCTTTTATATCGTGGACGTATCAAGAGGTAATAAGTTGCTAGGTTTAATTTAGAGTTTTATTTAAGAGCAATTTAGGTGTTTTGGAATTATATACAATGCCATTCACGCCGATGTGTCTGCAGTAGCAATGAAAATATTTTAGAACTCATGGGATTAATAAATAAATAAATATGAAGGATATTACATAGAGCCTTAGCTTCATTGAGATAAAGAAAGGATTTTTTTTATTGTAAATATTATTTTTAATCATTCTTACGTATTCTAATTTCTCGTTTGAAAATCCACATTGGATGAAAGAAACTGAAGAAGGTGGAGCACAACGGTTTAATGTGGAATATTGGGAGACCGGATGTTTTTAACGGTACTTCAACTCTAGATTTTCTAATACATCAGTTATCTGTGTTGGTTAGGAATGTTAATTGAAGTTTATCAACATTTTCAGTCAAGTCGGTAAATCTTAAATCCATGATACCTTATATCATTAAAGTTGCATCCAATAGGGTTATGCAAAAAGACTCTCAGAGACACGTCCGAATAGGTCATCGTCGTGAATCGCAACTGTATAGGCACTTGTTTAAAATTTCAAAGATTCTAAGAATCCATTATTCTGAACATAAGAAGGTACACACAACATAAGCAAACAACCCTCGGATTAACGCTTTTAGGGATTATGAAATTATTTCCCTAACATTTCGAATACTATTGAAAATCTCCCCCGAGATGTCCGTCCAATCGATTGGTAAAGAGAGGAAATCAAAGTAGCTAATAAGTACTTCGTTAACGGAACTAGCGGTATTTTAAAAAGAATTTCGCATATTTCAAATAAAAAAATACGCCCTAGCCGTAATAATTTTATAGAGGCCTAATATTTTGACACCCTCTTTTTAAGAGCGGAGACGCTCCTTTTTTTAATTAGTTTATTGATGATTTTTTATTTATCTTTTTCTAAACGGTGTTTCCGTGAGACGGGGTTTTCTCGAAAAAAAATACCATCCCCTTTACGATATTGTTTCGCTGTACCTGTTACAGTCATTTTTCTGCATGCGTTTGCCGCACAAATATAAGAGATTTTCCCCCGAGATAAAAGATTAGCAGGTATAGATGTTATTAACAACGATTTACATGATAAGCCTTCGAAGTTAAAATGCCGTCTTTTGTGGAATTATACCTGCGTTTCAAATTTAAAACGGTGAAAAAAACCTTTGGGTTTAGAGCGGTAAAATAAAAAAAAAAACATGTATTTTTAATGTTACGATGTGAAAATGAATGTAATGAATTCATATCAATAATCCCTATTAGGTAAAGAAAGTTAAATTAGAAAAATGTGAATTTACATAATTTCCTGTAACTTTTCTCATTTACTTTGATAAAAAATGAGTTCTTAATCCATAGTCCAGATATAAAGAATATTTAGATCTGCAAATGTTACGTCAAGGGCATTCTATTTAGAACACTATTTTTTAATAATAAAAAATATATTCATCATTCATCACCTTGAACGTTTGTGGTTGCGATTATTTAATGACCAATACAAATTTCAACAAATTCGTGATTTTCTGCTGCTAAGAGTACAAAAATGTATTGACAATTTTTACAAATAAGTAGAACATGTCATTTATCAAAAACAAAGGGGACTTGGGTTTGTGTGCAAGCAATAAGTTGTAAATGGCGGGTCTTATATAAAGGAAAGAACTTTTGGAAATAAATTTAGTTAATAAAATAGAAATTGCTAGATTGGAAGCCCTTGGAGATAAAGCTAATGAATATGTCTTAAAAGGAAAAAGAACTACTTTTCTTATACGGCTGCTTTTATTAGAATAGTCTACTTGATCCTCTTTTTCCTAATAATGATTCCTTATTTTCCTTATTTACTTCCTTTCTAATCAAATAAAGATGTTATTTGATTATCCCTTCAAGTCCAAATAGTATCTAGTTCGAAAACTATATATAATTAAATAAATACTATTATGTTTTCGATTTTATTACACGGGAATATTAAAAATATCTTTCGACAGGAATCGTTTATGGTTAGAAGCGTTACAAAGGAAACGCAGACCTGGATCATTGAAGCACTTAACATGCCAACAAATCCAACACCTACGTCTTAAAACACATGTACATACATAAGTAAGTTTAGATAACTCGAAACGTCACCTTGTGTCCTTTCTTAGAGTATTGTTATCATGGGTAATAAGTAATAAGCTTTAATTTCACTCTGGCTAACATACGTGTAATGTCGACGCTATTTCAGAGAATCCAGATCAAGTAACTTCATATTACCAAGACAACCTTGGCTCTTCTAGCATAAGCGAAGTGTCTAAAAAGACGCTCTGTAGGGAGTCATATGGCTCGATTCTTAGAAACGTGAAAGCAAATAATACATAGTAAGAATCCTTGTGGGAAAAGTTATAAAGTATGGAAATTATTGTTTACTTTTAAAATACTTAAACATAGTTTCGTGACGTGCGTCATTTGTAACACGAATCATGTACCGAGAAAGTCGACGACATGCTGTTGTAATGTAAAGAAAGAATTGATTAAATCAGCTAGAATGTTGAATAACAATAGGATATAAGGGGCTAACTGAAAGTATGTGAAATAGCGGTTACTGTTTTCAAAATGCCTATTTTATGAATTCACTAATATTTCAATAAGCGGAAGTGTTTGCAGATAACGACGTAGCGGCTGAAGAAATCGATTCCATCCGGTCGGTTTTATCTAGAAAGTCCCTGTTGACCACCTTGAAAACTATAAACAAAACACTGCTTGAGTGTTTCAGGAAATCACTTTTCGATTTCGGAAGGAATTTTTGTAAAGATATGATAATTCTAGATGACTCTCAATACGCATAAATCGTTAATTAATGAAAAACAATTTAGTAAGTATAACATTTAGATCTGAGAAAGTATCGAATACGTCGCGGAACGAATCCAAATTTTCGTATTCAGTGGAACAAGATCTACAAGATTGTTTCATCAGAACGTTGATTTTCATTTTTTATTTTGTGAAATATTCATAAGAAATTTTTATGCTATTTTCTAAATTTACTGATATCAATAACCAGAAGAGGACACCAAATGAATTGTGTTTTTTTTTTTTTTACATCACTCGACGAGCTGAATTGAACAAGGGAAAGGTTAATTATATATTTATTACGGTTTGGAAATTAAAGCTCCTTAAAATTTAAAGTAGTTTGTCTCGTTTTTTTAACTTTTTAAAGCAACAGATGATCAAAAAGTAAGCAAGATCACCATGTGGGGCAGAAATCTATTGTATTAATATCTTTTTATCTGGAAATCCGTCACTAGTCTTCTTGAAAAGTTTTAAATAATTTGCTGGGCTGGTGAAACTTCAAAAAATCGCAACATTTAATTTTGAGAGCAATTTGTGGAAAAAAATTATAATTTTTAACTTGCGAGAGGAGAACTGCTTAGGGGTATTCAAAAATGTTTAATAAGTATGCGTTCATTATTTGTAGCTTAAATCAACGCTTGAGTCTTTTAGAAACTTGAAACGAAAAGTGAATATAGTGTCATTCAAATTCGGGTATTTCCAAAACTATTGGGCATATCGCGAAATAAAATGGTTGATTTTCCAAAGTATTTTATTTATTTTTTTTATTATACTTTCTAAATTTACGGATATCTTCATAACCGTTTTTCTCTACACTTCAAAATATCAATAAATAGTTTTCTTAAACGCAAGTTTTAAATTTATTTCTACATTATACTTTTGGAATTGGATAGCATTTATCTTAGTCGATACGAATGTACTTATTAACCGTACACAATAGACGGTATTCATATTAAATTACCTAAATGAGTAATATGAAATAAGAAAGTGTAGAAAACAATATTTAGGTCGATTGTAGTCGTTACATTCAACGTATACATGCATTCAGGAGACAATTTTATGCGACAATTTGAAATATATCTGTAATTCAAATAGCTGCACCAATTAAAATATATAACCTGATACTTTGCCGTTGGTATTTCCTACTTAAATGACAAGAGTTTACAGTATTGCAAACTTGTTTTATTACCAAATTGACTTTTTCCATGCCGTGCAAAGGTCAAGCTGGACATCAAATATATCGCCATGGTCAATGAACACACTGGGGGTTCATTCTAAAGGTTCTTTTTGATTTAATGAAAGCTACATATCTGTTTGTACCCAGTTACTTTATATACATACAGATCGGCCCTTGCTATAAGTGAGAACAAAACAAGCGTGTATAATATGCTAAAACAAACCTAGAGAAGAGGAATGATGTAAAGTAGGAAAAAGTCTCTAACCAAATACGTAGTATAAGGTTATTATTAATTCATTTCATAAATCGACATGCATACAACCGTGATATACGAACAAAGCGACTTTTCAATCTTTACAGAAGCCGTTTTTACCGTCGACTTTGAAAGGGAGATTAAAACAAATAATCTGCAAAGCTTACGCTGCAGGTAAAAAGCCCAGAATAAAGAAATAATTTTTAATAATCACTTCAAAAATGATTTAAAACAGAAGGTATGGAAGAAGTGAACAATGGCGGTAAATCTATAAGAGGATTATTTATATTATTTTAAAAAATATGGCATGCATCACCGTAGAATAACCATTAGCGCTGCATTTTAATACCCGTACGTTTTTTTTTACAATAAACGAAATACCCATTAAATGATTATAGCCCCTAAATATATAAGGGAGTACACGTATTTCCAGAAGCTCTCTATTGCCGCTGCTATAGGGTATTATTAGAAACAAAATCAGAAGAATGTTCCCTTTTAAAATAAACCGTTTATTATTATCTAGCTCAATTTCATCAGTCAGGATGCCATTTGAAAGGTATTGTTGCGCTGTTTACCATTCATTATGCTTATTTTCCTTTCGATTTCAAAAGGATGGAACGACACGCAAATATTAAAGCACGAATAATTCTATAATTATGTATTAAATAAAATTTCCAATTCATATATGCATATAAATTTTAGGTATATATGCAAATGTTCCGTTGAAATCGAAATAACTTTAACTTATACTCGTTTTCATAAGAATATATTCGATCACGGGACTATTTCACTATGTAATTTTATTAACCTCAGGTATTAATTTCTAGTTATTTGTTAGAAACGTTCTCCACCTCTTTAGGGTATATTTTTTATCATTATATAGAGGTTGGAACAAACTGACCGCCTACCAATCTATAATTTCTTAGATGAAGATTTTTCAATAGAATCTGTACGGTATTATTCAATTTTTAACTATTAAATCTGAATTAAATTCTTGTAACTATATGTTGGGACAGTTAATAATTTTTTTAAAAAATTCAGCAGATAATTTAAACCACTTCAAAAAGTGTATACATTACGCTCTTTTCTCTGTTTTCTCTGTTTGATAATTCTCAACATTTTATCCTCTAATTATAAAATCGCATTACAAAAAAAAATTAATCTAGGACATCTACGTAGGTTCTCGAAGCAGCTGTCCCGATTTAACCGATACTACAGACAAACTGAAGTCATCGTAATTAAAAGAAAAGTGAAGCTAAAGATTGTTGGTCAACATTATCAAAGAAAACCATGTCCGGTAAGTGTAACTTATTTAAACGAAAGAAAGAACTATTAACTGTTGTTTAGAAAGAAAATCGATTGATTTCAGCAAAATCAAAAGCAAATGGGACTATTCACGATTAGAAGTAAGTTATTTTGACTAATTTGTCCATTTGACGTTTGACGTTTGTGTAGGGGATTTGTACAGGCGATTATAAACCTTCCTTGAAAAATGGACTGTTAAATTTCCAAATGATATGAATTTGTATGTTTGCCACTGTTTTGGGTCAATTGGAATTGATTCAGAGTAATGCTAAACATATTATTTTAGACTAGTCAATCTCATTCGCGTGCAATAAATTTACTATATATATATAAAAATTTCTTCAGCTTGTTAAAGAAAATATTTAAAATAATATTTTTTTGTAACTATCTCCATAACTGGTAAATCTCAAGCAAATCTTAAGTAAATCTTGGATAAATCTTAATTTATTGCGACTTCATTTAAGGCAAGAGACGATATGTGTGCAATGCTTTGTTTTTACATAACTGCATATTGCTTTTCCTGCTAAATCCTGCTGTAACTGATTTTCATGGAGATCTATGTGGAACATTTATAATAAGACAATTTTGATCATATAGCAACAAGAAAAAGTAGTGTGGATTCTTTTCAGACGCTTTTTTGTTGAAGCAATTTTCCTATACTTTCAATAGATAATTGAAAAATCACAATTTTGTAATAACCTCCATATTCGAAAGGCTATTCCAAGAAGTTATCAGCAAGATCAACTGAAACGAAGTAGGTTTTTGAATTTTTGAATATTTATGTTCGACCACGTAAAGGCTAATCATTGTTTGCATTCAAATTTCCCAAAACTAAGTAAATCGAATTAATTATATAAATGCACTCTACAACATAATAACAAATACAACACTAGATATATACAAAGCTATTGATACTTCCGCTGAATATAAGCTTAATAGCAATTAACCGATAATATATTCAATACAATCGTTTAGTATACACATAGCGTCTCTCTACTTTGATAGTTAGCAATCGATAAGTTGCAATACATTATAAAGTAAGAGCTGTCTAGTACTCATCGATATGCAGATTTAAGTAATCGTTAGAATTTTACAGGAAAATTCGCTTTCCCCAAAATCGCGCCGTCATTAATTTGCATTAACGCCTCGCACAATTTAAATTGACATTAAAATCAGTGTCAATTAGATTGTGTTTTGGAGGGTGAATATTTTAATTAAAAAAAAAATTGAGCTACTTGTATTTTTTCTTTATTACATGCTTCTTCTTAAAAAAATAAAAAAGGTTGTGTGAGATTAAGGCGTGCCCTACTTATAAATCTTTTAAATACGGTATCCCAGGGATTCGGCAATATACAACAAAATAATTACAACTGTCCACAAATGTTCTAGTGTTACATTTGCAGAGTTTTATGACTGGTTTCCATTCCTCGTTTAACGCCCAGTGGTAAAAATAGACTGTGGCACATGAAAAACAACTGTTTAGGTTACGTTTTGCAGGCTAAAGTAGATATATTTTTTTTGTAAAGTAACAACGAAGATTCTTTCAATATTAGTTAGTTATATAATATTAGAAATCTTAACATTTCAATTGCTGCATAAGTTATAGTAATACAATAACATGATATAAATTATTACGTTGAATATGCAGAGAAGTTATAAAAGAATTAACGTTTTTATCGATTTCTATTTTTCGTTAACTAACCTTTAGCATTATTGCCAGGTCAATTACGTTTCCTTCGCTACTGAAAGTGATGCTAATTTGATTATTTTTTATAAAATATATTGTCTATTTTTACGTTTCTAGAAACGTAATTGAAAAACGAACTTAATAATATCACATATGTTACATTTTAACATTTTGAGAAATAGTAGGACATGCAACAACTACTACTGATAACGTTCCGGTAAAGTTCGCCAAATGGTGTTGGACCACTCTAGGATTAAGGTTACGGATATAGCAAAGACGATCTGGACATGAAAAAGCTAACCCCGCATTGGGTAACGCCCTCCAAAAACTTATTGAAGCAATTTAAACTAAATAAGTCGATGTTTTGGCGTCGATTAATAACTGTAGATGAAACTTGGAAACACCAGTACACTCCTGAAGCCAAACCACAATCGAAACTATGTACTACGCAGGCTGAATCGACTCCGAACAGGGGAAGGTTGTTCCATCGGGTGGGAAGGTGATAGCGACTTTTTTTTTTGAAGGAAGATATTACGGAAAAACGGCCGCATTTGAAGAAACGGAAAATTTTGTTGCACCAAGATAGGTTCACATACTTCAATCGTCGCTATAGCGAAAATTCACGAATTGGATATCTAGTGTTTGCTTAAAAGGAGAATGTTTCTGACAGGTTCCCGTGGTGTAGTAGTTAGCACGTCTAGTAAATAGTTAGATTCGATTCCTTACGGGGACGTTTTTTGTATAATTAGTTACGTTGCAAAACACTAAGGATATTCTAGATTTTAATAATTAAATTGTATCTTCGATATTATTGAAAAATAAAAGTGAAAGAAATAAGATGCCATCCTTACAAAATCCATACAAAAATAATTATTTTTTGATACATTTTAAAACCACATTAATCATTCAAGATACAAGTATAAGGTGTAATAATAGCAAAATGTGATCAAAACTCGTATTACGACGGGCCGAAACGCATGTCGAGCTATAAAATTTTATTAAATATTACAGAAACTCTTAAAAAAGATAATTAATGTATCATTAATCAAGTGATTTTTGAAGGCAAGATTTTTATCCTTTTCACAATGATGAATTCACACATTCGGCGTACAGGGAGAGAACCTGAAAGCGGTATATGTGAATAAATGTCGCTTAAATCATATATCACAAACACATGTGCAAATGAGAATGTCTAAGTCGGAGGTAAACGTAAAATATCTGCACCTTTGAAAGCCAATGTTCATAAATCCAGGTAACGTCTTACAAAAATTTCAGCTATAGTTACATTACCCGCGAGAAAAAAGTGTTGTAAAATATATTACTTTGCTTTTAGGAATCTGACTATCCCTAAATTAACCGCCTTTTAAAACCAGTATTTATGGCAATAATATCTAAAGTACCTAATACCGGGTTTAAAATGTTTTTTAAACTTTTTCTTCGTTTTTTTATTGCGAACCCTATAAAGGAAGTAAATAGGCATAATTCTGCGTATTTTAGCGAAAATGGTTTAAGCAATAGTTTTTCTTGGTTCATAATAAAATTTTATTACTAAAAAATATTTCCTAGAAGGCATAAATATGCTCTTTTACTTAAGGAAAAGATCTGGAGATGTAAACATTCACTTAAAATTTCAAAATTACACTGATTATTATTATTTTTACGACAGCAATCTAATGTTTCTCTTTAACATTACTGTGACTATTACTAATGTTCATAGTTTAAAGAAATGAGAAGTATTTTTACATTAAATGAAAGTAAAATAAAATTAACACGTTAAACAGTAATGTTACGTACGTATACCTGACTTGCTAAATAGCCCATAGTTAGGCAAATACTCCAATGTTTATAAAAATACCAACCTTTCCTCTAAGTTTGTACACGTTTCGGGTTGAATTGCGGTATTGTAACAATTTGCTTCGTAATATCTTTAAATTGTTCGTGGTTGTACTCTAAACACAAGAACCTATTGAGTTCGGATTAGGCAATCTGGTGACCATGAATTTTCAAAATATCTACTTAGATTTTGAAAAACAGCAGTTAAACATGTCTTTAAGCGGCTGCAAGAGAATTATTTCATTCCAATCTCGTCCTCGTTAAAATGTGAGTTTCTTATCACGAAGACCTTCCCGAGAAACTGCCTGTAGATTTTCTGCATATTCCACAATTTTTAGTATCGACTCCACGATCAAGAGGAGCCATTGCAGTTCGTATATTTTTAGGATCTCGTGTGAAATTTTACAAACCGTGGTATGCTTTGATTTTCCTGAAATATTTCTGCATGTTGGACATCACTAATCCTAGCAAATTAAATTTGTTGTGCTCTTCTTACATTTTATTTCTTTAAAGTTAACTAATCAATTTTTTTATGCTATTACGAAACTTTTATTTAACAAAAACAGGCTAAAGTCCTATTATACAATTCCTACTTGCAGTCAATTAAATTACAATGAAATAATTGAAAGTAGAGATTTACCTCAAAACCAATGTAATATTACAACCAACAATAAGAATATGGTGTGCTACATTAAAAATTACATACAAATTATGTAAATTTACATCCATACTTTAATAGAGGAAAGAAAAAGATTAAAATGAAATCTTTTTCATTATGAAATATTAAATATCACTGTCAAATGGATTAATTGAAACGAATAAAAGAAATTACTTTTGGTTATTAAACGGCATAAAGTATTTGTCGAAATATAATACTAGCCGTAGATATTAATTTCAAAATGTTGAATTAACATATAGGTACGTTGTATCAAATCATGTTTGTACCAACAACTATCTGTTTCAATAGGATACCTAACGGTCTAGATCATCATAGCTCAAGGGAATATATATAGGATTGTAAAAGGTAAAAAATGTGCAATTAACACCGAGATATATGTAAATTATTCAATCGTGTAGTTGAAGGTGGGTTACGAAAGCGATACATAGAGTAATAATTGTTAAGTATGCAAGGTTAGAAAATGACCGTTCAAGCATAGAATTCCGGATTGCGATGCAATTTGTAGACGGTAAACGCTCCTAAGGAGAATCTGGATAACGTGAAATGATTACAGAGGATCTAATTTAATATATTCACCTGTCGAGGGGGATTGAAATTGAAAAAAAATTAAAATATGTCATTTCCCTTTAGGCTAAAACGTCTAACAGCAAATTTCATACTTGTATATTTACTTTTCGCTTTGCCAATATAAACAAGCGCATCTGTTAACCGCTGTGGTTAGTTCTTACACCATCAAGATCCTTGACAAAGGGACAGATAATCTTAAAAACGTCGAAAAACCCAGGTAGTTAGAAAAAGGAAACGTTTTTAAATGACGGACGTGTCTGAACTGTACATTTTGGGAATTTTCGTTGCAGCGGATGCAATACAACGATTTCGCAATATTTGTGATATTTATTTACTATTCCATGAGCATCCTGGTGTTTACTTAGTTATTAATAAAGTAAATATTAGTAAACATGCAAGATCGGAGGGAGAATATATTCTTAGAAAATTCCTACAAGATTTTTCTATTAATTTATTGAAACAATAAGTTGGGAAACATTCAAAATCAATATATAGCGTAAACATCCGACGCTTTATATTTATATTTACCAAGTAACTGCTAATGGAAGCGAGGG
This sequence comes from Oryctes rhinoceros, assembly GCA_020654165.1. NCBI lineage: Eukaryota > Metazoa > Arthropoda > Insecta > Coleoptera > Scarabaeidae > Oryctes > Oryctes rhinoceros. Next base: position 10,032,178 of record JAIOKQ010001013.1, on the reverse strand, counting down.
AAACTGTACACTTAGTATACATAGTAAATAAATTCTTGAATGTAAATAATAAAAGCCCACAAAAATATTACATGGTTTATAATTTAGTACATTAAATTTATTAACACCTTTACACTTCCTATTTACAATTTTAGATTTCGGTGTTAAAATTAAAATTACGGTAAGATGTTATAAAGTGCTAATGTTATATTGGATCTTTTTTGTTTTGTATTCGTTTGGAGAACGAAATCAAATTGAAAATTAAAAAATTAACACTTTTAACTTCGGACATCACACCTTCCTCTGTTTTAATTCGCGTATATGAAAGGAAAACATTATGGCGCTAATATCATTTTATTTAGCTGCTAATTGAGTATTGAAACATCATAGCTATAAAAACTTTCTTTGATCTCCATTTTAGCCGCAGAATGATAACCATACGCTTTTCACGGAAATAATGCTCTGTATATGCGGTATAAAACGTAGCTAAACAAATCTTAATTTGGTGTAAGTACACACCTTAGGGTTTTCATCAAGGTCCACTGGCAAACAGAATTAAATGAAATACTATCTCCGGTATGATATATTGTGTCTTCTCTAGGGCTACACGTTATTTTTATAGGTTCCTCCTTTACTATCTGTAATAATACCATGATTTAACGAATTTTTCAAAGCGTATATTGTAAATGAAAAATGAAAGCTATAATCGAATACATGAATTGATAAAACTGGCAATCCGAAAATTCAGATTTCAATGCAATTGTAGACGCTGCGATAGAATCTTAATGTATAAGAACAATTCGGACCCCCTTCAACAATATAGACATATAGACAGTTACAAGTGTCATCGTACAAATTTTCCGAAGAGACTATGCACTGAAATTCAATTTCTTCGATTAATATACTCCTTATTCAAATTAATTCACGGAATTTATGATTTTAATATCACATATCTACAGAATGACATCAACCATGCGTTCAACCACTTGCACCAATTACATTTGTTAACGCAATTTGATTGAATTCATTAAACAATCTCCGACCAGCTGTATTTTAATGTTTAAATCTCCGAGATGGAGCTCTTTATTGGATATACAGGGTGTAATAGATGATAATACGGACTTTCGCTATTTCCCAATAACACACACACACACAACAACCTAGATTCACAATGGATACGGATTATTTAACTAAATTGGAATCGAGTAGGCTTAGAAACCATACAATATATATTTTCTACATAAGAGTATTCAGCGAATTTTTGACACAGACTATAACAATTCCCGGTACTTTAATGATAGTAAAAAATAAATAAATATGGATATAGATTAATGCTGCTAGTGATATATTGACATGTGTAAGTACGCAATTTATGGCGAATGTTTAACATATTTCCTGCGTGGGTGTTAGAGCTGTAATTGTCGTATATCCAAGGCACAAAAGCATAAATTAAACAGTGAAAATAATAACGTTGTAATGTAATATGTATTTATATATTTTTTACGTGCTATTTATCCTTTATTACATCTTTGTGAATATTATTTTCATAATCGTCATAACAACTTAAATGAGTCAGAAAATACTTTGTATATAGTTAAATTCTAAGAAAAAAAAAATTATTTTAGGCCTATTTATCGAGATCCTTTATAACAAATTATTGTAATTTTACATGTTTTTTCTTGTATTTTTTGTAATTGTTTTAAGGTTATTTAATTTTAACTTTTACAATTCAAAACATGACTACCAATGTTACAAGCGCGTTCGAGCATTACCCGTCGGATACTGTGACTTCACGTGGTTCTTCTTAAAACTTGAATAATAAAAGAATACCCTGATCGAATGGTTTATAAAATAAATGATTTTATAAAAAAGGGGCATTCACAGATGGACAGACATTTAAAGAATTCATTCCAGAAGCAGTTTTTGATGCTTTTTAGGGTGCCGGCGATGGGATTCAGTTTCGTTAGGTGTCCGAAAAAGCGGAATACCAACAGAATGTTCCGACATCGTGTAAAAGGTTCCTCATTCGAATCGGATATGTACCAACATATTTAATTTATCAGAGATAATGATAATGGGGAGGAACTAATGGGGTATATAAGGAAATTTAGGATCTCTTTGTTCGCGCGCTTGGTTAGAGACTTTTTTTTTATTTGATTTGATTCTATTCGCTACTTTAAAATCTACTTACATGCTATTACTGGTGTTCCAATGGACGTGAAATGATTTCGAACAATTGGATTCTTTGCACAGCAACACAGTTTCCAAGCAAATAAGAAAGACCACAGTTAAACAAGAGGCCTTAAACCCGGGGAACATAACGCCGCACTTTTTAACAACAGCCATTTTTCTTTTACGGCTTTTTTTCACTAAACACTATTAAATAACGCAGAGAAACAAAAAAAATACGCACAGTTTACTGCATCACGCTTTTCCCCTTTTGTAACACCGTTATTTTTAAAAAGAAAAAGGTAACGTCATTTTTTTTCTTAAACTTAACAGAATAGTTAGTTATGAAGATATTGCGGTAACTAACACACTACGTATATAATAACCTTTTTACAATTATTTTGGAATGATTTCTAAGAGAAAAAGTCTCTCCCTGTATATACACAAAGTTAAAAAATTACTGGACTTGAAAATGAAATAAATATCTATCTATATATATAGATATATGTATATATAGGATAGAATTCAGATCGCGTTAATTTTGGTAACTTTTGCTAATCTAAATTGTTTGAACGTAAGGAATAATACTTTATATGTTGACATTTTTTTCGTATATGTGTACAACGCGTAATAATCTAGGAGGCCATGCGAGTATCGGGCAACCACTTTCGTATAAAGTCAGACGCGATCTGAAGTTGTGAATTCTCTGATGCGCGCTAGCTAGTGCACGCTGCCAAGCGCAACCGAAAGCTAAACGCGCTCTATAGCTCGACTCTTGTAGCCTTTACGAAGAGGTTTGCTTGTTCGCCTGGTGTATTTTCTCCGCTTTAGAAGCAAACATTTTTAATCGTCTTACTTCGGCTTCGGTCAGTATGCGTCTTCGGTTATAAAAGCAGGTGATATTCGGCCCTACAGGTAGAATGCAATGGTATAAGGGGAAGGAACTTTATTCTGCAGCTCTTCTCCTGTAGACATTATACACTTATGAGCAAAACTGATGATACAATGTTAATGTTTTGACTATAAGGAAACCTTGCATATATTCATTGTAATTAAAAGAATTAATTGAGGTCGTAATAAAGTACCGATTTTGTCAATATTTAACCCAAGAAAAAGGTTCTAACTTATTTTATGCCTAATCTCCCTACAAGCAAATTTTGGTATATTTTCCCCTTTGGTGAACCTGATTTTGTGCTGGCATGATTTGCTAGTGCAAGCCTTTTCGATGATCGTCGCATTTCTTGCTGTAGATGTCTCTTTTGCAGACTACAATAAAGATTCGGGCCAATGTAATAAGTGCATGCTCACTGCATTTTGAATAGCTTATCTGCTTTTTCATTTCGGAGCCACTGTACAGTAACTTAGTTATTGCGTTCCAGTTACTTTAATATTATCCACACATGCATATACCAAGTCAGATTAAGGTAATAGTGTTGCTTGACTACCACGTAACCAATACTGTGACTGGAATGAACATCCAAACAAATGTTATCATCTATCACTCAAACAAAAGTTGGATGATTTTTTATTAATAGAATGATCAGGCTCTCTGTTTTCCAAACAAATGTAACTTAGAAGAGGGATGATGATATATCAATAAATTAATTTGGGAAAAACCTTTCTAAGGATCCGATTTAAGCACTTGAATATTGCATTAAGGAAATCGAAACACTAGAATGGAAGAAGAATTAAAAAATGTAAGCAGACTGTAATGTATTGAGTGCCTTTCTTTTAAACAGAGGAACGAGGAATTTTTGGAAATCCAGATTTTTTTACATGGTTTGCTTACTATTTGCTTACTAGTAATAATGTGCACGAGCGACATTATTACTTCCAGAACAAATTTCTTTCTTTGATCGAATCAAGAATTTCCACATTTTGATTTATTTCAAACTAATTCTTCTAATTTGTTAGAAATTTGACCCTTTACATTCTTCACACAATTCCCAGATTCCCGAATCTTTAGACAATGTTGTAACAAGATAGTAAAAGATAAATTCGCATCCATTTTAATTTCAAGATTGAGTTTGCATCTATGTAGTTTCTCTTTTGTTTTGCCGTTTTAGTAAATTAGTAGAACGTACACTTACCTCTTCTTGTATATAATAGCTATTAATTTTCTTTTTATAACTCAATGTTTGAAGGAATTAAAATATTTCTTAAAATATCAGCAACATATGTTTTGCCAAGAAGTGTACAATCGGTGTACCGTGATCCGATGAAGATCCCAATACTTATGGTATGCAATATGTTCATGAATTCGAATTCTCCAATAAATTCTCCAATAAAACATACGACCATGGTCGTCTACTACGTTGCAATCACTCGCCAGATCAGTATGTGTATACTGGTTTATGGTGTATACTGGCTTGTGTATGGTTTATGCCAAATATCCAAGATAATAACTACCATTAATTAGCCCTAAAGCGTATCTAGAATCGACAAAAGTTTACAACCTTAAATCATGAACGTCAATCTACATTTCTGGGGGCAAATTCAACGGGGCTACCCCGTATCTTCCTAGCAATAAAACGAAGAGTACGATTTTCAATAAATATTTCCTTTTTTCATTTTACGATCGGCTCAGAATTCTTAGTTTCTTAAAAATTACGTATGCGATCAACAGCAGGATATACGGGGTGTTTTGAAAAGTCCAAATATATAATTCCGTTTAAGGAATAAATTAAATAATACTATTCTTTTACGTGTTACTATGTAATATATAGTAACATTCGAACGAGATTTGTGTTTGATCCAACTGCTGTCCTTTTAACATTTTGTGTCGAGTTTGACGGAACTAAAACAAAACGGCGAATCATCTACTTTGCAAATCGTATCCCATGCTTCCCAAAATATTTAAAACTTTCCTCAACACTCCAAAGTTGTCTTTTAATCCAAATTATCCCAGACATGATCTTTTGCATTAAGATCCAGATCTAATACTTTCTTGCAAATAATTCTGTTAGCATGCTTGAGACCATTATCTTGATGCAACATAAAGTTCGGAACAATGAAACGTTATCCTGATGGTAGATCAAAGTCTTTGAGAATTGTTACGCATCCCTAAGCAAAAAATAGAACCACTTGTTTCTTGGGCGAAGGAACGATTTCTGAACTACGATAGTGCGCGTTTTAGTCCATCTTACATAGTGAGAAATAGAATCTAGTGAAAACGTTTTACTCCACATCAATGTAAGCTGTAGATATAATATTAAACACTTTTGTATGTGGTGCTTCTCACATTTGATTTCATAAGATATTTGTCAATTCGTTATTGAAAAAATCACTTTTTAAGTAAACTGTAGATGATAGTTGTCGTACTTTAACCAGGATTCCAACGTTAGGATTGCATTTGGACGACCTGTAGGTTAAGTTGCAAAATTCTCGAAACATTCTGTGTAACAGAACCTATTTCTTATTACTCAATGTTCGAACGTACCTCTTTATTGTTTTAAAGTTATTGAACCTGTTACCTTGCTTTAAATTGAGCTATGTTGTTAAAGGTGCGAGTTCAAAAATTCAAATGTATTTTCTAAATATGTAGAAAACTAATTCGAGAGTATAACACTTTTGTCTGCGGCTTCGGCATCGTATCTAATATTTAAATTTTCTTGCTAGCATGCATAGCGATGTCTTGGCAATAATAAAGCCAATCAAATATCTGTCATAGCACGTTACAACGTTGTATTATTTTGTTTGTATTTGAAAGAATATTGATGAATAAAAAAATTGCACGTCATTTTGGCCAATGAGGAATTAGTTCGGTTAGGTAGTTAGATTCATATAAATATACAGTGTAAGTGATTTTCAATATTACGTATAGGGCTCTTATTATTTTTCCCTATATTTTTAGAACTAAATTTTATATCCTGTCCTACTTCAATTAAAGACAAAAATTAATATGAAATATCGATATATATCAATTTCCTTATTTCTTTAATTTAAAGAGGATGACACAACTTTGAAACATACATTAAAGAAATTTAATTGAAAAATGTAGGTAAATGATTATACATATAAATGTTCTAATCAGAAAGACACATGATTTTATCTACAATAGTATACGTTGGAAATTTGACATAATAGGTAATAAATTCACTGTGGCAATGTAAAAAGAAATTTTGAAGTTTTATTTAAATATCTAAGACGCTGCCAGCATAAATTCCCTTTATAAAAATAGTTATAGGTTTGTTCGAATCCGCAGTTGTAAGCAGTTCTAGAAATACCGCACATGGCTGTTACGAGTCCGCTGTTCGACCCATCCAGTTGTTTAAGCCCCGCGTAATTCGTCGATTTGAAGGAGACTAACAGTTGTTTTAATAAAGATTTAGGCTCACAATATTCAGTATTTAATATACCTTATGTGCTGTATTTCTACTAAACGATATGTTTCGAATTTTTTCTATATGCAAAAAATACATAAATGAAGTTCGGTTGTTGCCAACATTATTTTCGCAACCTAGTTATTTACCTCTTATTTTTTGCCTTGATAATACAATTCTCAATATGTTAAGGACCATAGTAAGAAAAATACGAGTTTTCCATCCTGTATATATACGTATACATAGATTGAAATATCAAATTAAGTAACAGCGTTTTTAGCCTGTTAGAAATTGTGCAATTTAAATGACTATGTTTTATTTTAATAACAACTTCAGACATTGTCAGCATTACGAATGTATTAATAAGATAAATTTATTTCATATATTTTATTAATCAATTACCTTTTTTTCTTGGTTGTTCATCTTCTTTCTTTTGAAAGCGTTGAAAACATTAATGGATTTTTAAACGATAAAGTATGTACACATAAATTTATTTTATATTATACATTAGCATAGTGCGTTTCCAACGATGAAAGATTATTCTACGTAGTGAAAAAATAAAAAGTTTTATATTATGTATACAGATTTTTTCTTTTCATTTAATTCAATTTAAAAATTTAATTGGCCAAGATGCATTTTCGATAAAATACTTTAAAATGTTCCAAGCTAACTCAAGTATATTTCAAATGATACCTTTGATAGATTATACATATAAATCGGGCTCCGAAGTTACATATACGAATGTACATGGAATTTACAGGTGTATTTAAGATTGATCTAGCATAGGAACATTATTAGTGTTGGCTTATTTATTGTATCTGTTACCAGTAGTGAGATACTATACACTAACACGTTCAGCTTGGGTATTAACTCTTGCTGAAGTAACTTATCTCTGGTCGGGCACGTTTTTTTCCAGCATGCTAATTCATATAAAACACTGATACGATACAATAAAGCTCCTTGTATTTGAAAGCCTAAGTAATAAGTAGAATTTCAGATTCGGGCTAATTCGATTACCATATTGATCTTTCGAATTAATTGGAGGAAATAGAACGCCCGAGGACGATAAAATCGAATTTTTCCTAATTCTATTTACCTGAAGTGTGTCTTTAAGGTTTTTTTTTTTTTCATTTCGAACTCAAAGGAAGATAGTACAATTAGAAAAATTATTAATGACATATCTGATGCGCTGGGTAACCCCTTAAGTAAGTAAATTTATTAAAATGACTTGCAATCTTCTTTTAAACATTTTGATATTGGTAACGTCCTTTTCTTTAAATAGCTAGGTCATATTTCTTACAAGTTATATCGTAGTTTTCTAAAGCGTATCGCTTTAAAAATATACGAGGGTAACGTCTTAAATTTGGAATTTTCACGATGATTGGATGATTTTTTATGTAATGAAGCATCATCAGAAAATGTTGTTCACAATTAGTTTGCAGAATTTCGTTGTGGTCATGCACCAAAATCGATTGTTGTGACTTACCGTAATATAGAAGCATCCTGAAACATGTTGAAGACCGCCATTACACTAAATTCTGCAAGAACTTGGCGATTAAGCAATAATCACCTGTTTAAGTTTCTCCTAGGTGAACCGAATTCAGCGAATTGATTCCAGAATCAAAGATGAATGGTATACAACAATTCATAAAAAATAGCTTGCACACAGTACGTTAAACAATTGATTATTTTAAGAAAAAAATATCAAATTCCGCGAATTCGCTTGATTTATCGCCCAATGACTTCTTTTCGAATGTCAAACAACGTGTGCAACGATTTTTATCCACTCAAGAAGCTGTTGAAGCCCTCTAATATGACACATTGATTCGTTCATGCTGCAAATATCCCATTATAAAACAAAAAGTATGCCAAGAAGCTATTAGTGTCTCCACGACGTAGGTTGTACCTGAAAATTCTAAAATCCAATTTACCCTTTTCACGAGAAAAAAAAATGAATAATTTCAAGTTCCAAATTTCCTAATAAAATCATCCTTTTTTCAAGCGCAAGAAAAAAATATACGTCCCAGAAGAGAAAGCTTGTTAATTTATTTCACGTCAAATTCACGGCCAAATTTCGCGTCTTCTTCTTGGTTCCATTTTATATCGTCAAGTTTTTGTCCGATATGTAGTCCGACAAAATATTTTTCCTCAGCGTATTTATTCAGTCAAATCGTTGTAATTTATTTACACGCTGAAAAAAATAATTTTGAAACCCGCCGCTACCTGTTTGCTTATGTGTTATAATTTATAATATCGGTTAGTTACATTTATTCAAAAATTAAACGTGCCTCGTTTCTTTGTAACGAAATAAAAGTGAATAAATTAGAATTAATGGTTTTGTTTCGCCGTGTCAATTGCGAAGGATTTTTTATTGATTATTTCCTTTCATTTATATTTACTATTTCTTTTTTTAATAAAGGGCTCTGTAGTTTTTAGAAAAAAGTCTTCTGTGATAGCTCCAAAGAGTCTATCCAGAGAGTTTGAGTTCATAGGACTCAAACTTAGCGAACTTTTCAACAAATGGTTGTAGATAAACAAAATTGTTATTGCTGCATCTGGTGACACTTTTTTTTATGTAAAGTTGAATTGGAGCCAAGAATAAAATTAATTGAATCGTTACCAATTTAATAATTTATAGGCAAAGCTATTCTCAAGTATAAAAATAACTTTGAATACTTACGTGTATAAGCGAATATAAGGGAATAAACTTGAAAATAATGAAACCTTTTTTTTATTCGCTTTTGGGAACTAAAATGAGAAGAGCGCGGGGTGTTCTCTTCTCTTTTGGGAGAGGGTCCCATTATAACCATCTTACGTACTTTTCAGCGATATCAGCTTTAAAATGGTAAAGGAAAAGAGTCGATGATTAATATTCGCACATTAAAACTTTATTCACCATCCAAAATCGAATCAGAAGTTTGGAGGAAAGTGCATGTTTACTGAAATGCATTGTAAACGGCCTTTCTGTAAAGTTTTTGGGGGTAAAATTTCGAAGGAGTTCACAATAGTCCTGTTCTTTGCTTTCCATGAGGGAATAATCGCTGATAAATTAACAAGCATTTAATAGAAGATCCATAGTAGAATGGATAATCCGAAAAATTATTCAATGACGTATTATTGTCTTTTGATATGCATTAATTCACGCGTAATTTCTTTATCTGGATGATCGGGAATCTTTTTATCAATATCTTACGTTATCCTAGAGCTAGAGGGTACCCGTCAGAGTCCCAAAAGCAAAAAAATCTGGGTTTTGGCGTAAATTTTAACTCAGAACCGATTTACATAATAAAATTCAGGCATTATAATAGATTTGTTATAAAATGTGAGTAATGATACCCTATTTACAGAAGTTAATTGAATATTGATCTATACCGCGAAGCGCTTTTGGTATCGGAATCCCTGAATATAATAGTTTTCCCCGCTTTTTTGTAGTCGTATGTTAGGGACTCCCTCTTCTATAGACTTTAATGTTCACTTATTGCATAAAATAAATCATTTAAAGCAATTGGATTCCCAAATAATGGAAATCAAGGTATATAATGTGAGAAATTTGATGCAAATTGGATATAATATGATATACAGCCTGTTTAGCAAGGAAAAAGACAACTGCATATCTCTTTTTTTTTTCAAACTCAATACCTTCCTTTTGACTGAATCTGAATCGGAATCTGTAAAATATTTATGACAACCTTTCTTATAACTGCAATCAGCCTGCCTATTTTCCGGGAAAATAATAATTTTTATAAAGATAACACGAACATTTTATTTTGCATTTTGCATGTAACAAGAAAAGATGAATTTATCAACAATGTTAATAATACTTAAAAAACAAATGAAAACATACTTCAGGCTCAAACATTAAGTGCACAAAACAAGATCCCTCAAAACAAAAATGAAATCAAATTAAATCAATTGCTCAAGCGATCCTGCATTACGAATTTCATCGCCATTGCACCAAATGTATTTGTAATTAACGCATTTGAATATCTTATAATCTGAACCAACTGATCAACCATAATCTCCTACAATGGATCTCATAGACGTGTGAGGATTGTACTAATACACGTATTCTATAAGCTTCATTCTTTGCTATTCTTCTTCAATTTTCACATTTACTTTTAGGAAAATTACCAGAATTTTTGGCGTATTCGCTGCAAGTCTGTCTAGTCGCTGCAAAAAAAGTATGATTTAGCTCGCTTTTGTCTTCTTTACCCATTCCCATCTTCCCAACAATATTCTGTTTTGTCGGCATTATAATTAAAATATTCTTTTATTCTTCAAGGATGCTATCTTGATGTTGAAAACATATTATAATTACCGAATTCGACAAATCACTCTCAATCAAATGAACCATTGTTTGCAACATCGTTTCATTTTCTGTTTATTTATTAGAAACTCATTGAAATAAGCATTATTATTATTATTTAAATTGCACCATCTGAAGATGAATATTATTGAACAGTCCCCGTACATCAGGCGTTTGTTAATCGAACAATAGATGAGGGTACAAGAACAACGTATATTTCGATAATTAGAATACTTATGTGAAACGTATTGCATTTAATAACATATTAAACACCGACATTATCTCCTCTTATAAATCTTAAAACGTTTTAAGAAAAATTACAGCATACGAGACAACACCTTTTTGTAAAAACTTAGAAGATTGGTGACCTACGAGGTCAAACATGAAGGTATTATTATGGATAATAGAAAATTTTTATATGTACACCAACAATAAATAGAGTTATTATGTTGTTTTCAAACGATTTACAATTTCCTTTACATATTTTTATTCCTCTCTAAATTTCACGTCAACTAAAAATAACTGATCCGCAAATAGAAGCCAATTGAATATGCATGTACCATCCTGACAAATTAGGGTATCGCTTTTCAGCCCTTATGTCAACGTGGAATACTCCCAAAAAAAAATAATAAAAAGAAGTTAGTAAGGGGTGTGTAGATGGATTTAAAAATACAACCACTGAAAGGACTACCCTGAGTTGTTGAAAGTGAAACGTCAAGGAAGAATATCTTAAAACGTATTTGCTGGAAGTGTTTACCCTTCAAAATTGAATGTATCGGTTTTTTTTAAGAATCTAATTATTTGGTTTGTTTGAGGTAGGATATTGTTTGTGAAATTGTAATTTAAAAGAAAAATCGATTTTCATCCCCTTTTATCCCTTTTAAATTGTAAAGATGGTGTTCGTTGATGATTTTACAATTAACATTAGAGAATAAACTTTATAAATTATTACGATATCTCTTCTCTTTACATCAGTATTGTCTGTTCAACAAAAGGCTATATAGTTACACAATCAGTTATGCCTTTTCTTTGTGTAATATCCCAAGAATATTAACAATAGATCAAATATGGTATGTGTACCTAGGTACACAGGTAGTGACTCTTAGAAAGTAACATAGGTCATGCATAGAATATTATGTGTACCTAACACATTAGATACCAAATATCACCTATTTGTTATGCACTTAAAACAAAGTGTTCCTGTACGGCTGTTTGTAATATTCATCAAAAATCTTTGTACCCAAGAAAAATTATAAATAAAAAAAAAGGATTAAGAACCTGAAAAGACGTGAATAGAACTATAATTGACTTGATATATGTGTATCTTATACATGTGTTTGTTAATCTGTTACGTTGAGCTTTAGAAGCAGTTTATCTTAGATGAGATTTACAGTATATATACACTGCTTCTCACACATTTTGAACAGATATAATTTAAAGACAAATTAACCCTTGGAATTTCACAAGGATACATTTTAAGCTCATGAATTACCCATGTAAATTTTTCTTTCCACCAGTTTCATTAAATTTCTTTTTATTTCCCAACGATAATAATAAAACAATTTCAATGAAGGTTACTGTATTTACGATGTTTTCATCCGCTAGTACACCGATATATTTACATTAAATTAGCCTTTTTGTGTTGGTAAATGCGTTTTAGATTCATTACCATTGTCTTCCGCCTCAAGCTCTTTATATTCTTGACGTGTAAATAAATTAACGAAAGGATATGATTATTATTTTAAATATTACTCGTCCTTTGTATAATTTGTTGCTCGTTCTCGTTACTATGGATTAGGTTTCGGTATTTTTATACTAAGTTCTTACAGGGTTCTTATAAAATTACTAAAATCACAACAAGGAAAATTAAAATTTTCAACTGTTAAAGTATATGACGCTCAAACACGAAATAATTCCTGAAATTTGAAATCACGAATTTGAATAATGCATTTTTAAATCGAAGCGTTCTTTGTTGACGAAAAAAGTGCTATGTCTGCATGTGTTTGTAATTTTTCAAGCTCTGCTTTAAAATAGGTTAAAGAAAGCGTTTGGAGACAACGTTTTGGACTAAATACAAACTTAGCCATTAACCATTTTATTTATGTAAAAATAAATCATAACATTTGTGTGCATGACAATATGAAAAACAAAAGATACATTTTGTAATTCCAAAATAAATCGTTGCTTCTCAATATTATGGTGGTAGAACTGGAATAGAAAAGCAGTAATCCAAGACGTGGAGAATTATGAACAGGATAACAAAGCTAGTTATCTTGAGATCTCATATGAATCACGAAATATTTAGTATATATAGATAATTATCTTCTTTTTATTGCTTCCTCGTCAATATAATTGTGTGCGAATTCTTGCCTTTAAAAGGACGTCATCTTCTTTGAGTATTCCGTCTGAGGATATTCTATTAACGTTACGTAGAATCTATGTAGGTTCTATCTAATTATCACTGGCAGGCAGCGTAATATATTCATCAAATAAAGGGGTTATAACATGAAAGCGCTGACTGGTATTAATATCCCGCTGGCCAATATTAAGCTAATATTAATTCTAACATGTTTAATTCATTAATTCCGAAAATTTCGTAAATATACAGACGAGTTAGTTATGACATATAAACTGTAATTGATTAAAAAACTTAGTGAAATAATTGTAGATTATGATATTTGAATATCTCCTAAATATTCGTGTGTAAAAGAAAGACGGATCCAGATAGAGGAGGAAGAAGAACATTTTTATTGATGGAAATTTCTTGATAGCGTAATAAATTTAATCGAAACCAAATTTATTAAAATTGACTGATGTATGACCAATCGCTTGTGTTGACAGTAAAATTAATACAAGTACTTTTTCTATTATTACTCACGTATGACCCCCATTGAATAAATTTAATATCTTAAAAAGTGACTTCAATGTATGAGTGATGTTTGTCTACAGTTCTTACAAATTATTACAACTTTAAATGCATAATATTAATAATGTAGTTACATGTGTTATGAATGTATTTTTCTTACATATGCAAACTGATTTCGTGATTAATATTATACGATGGTATTTACGATTAGAATAATCTCTTATTCTTTTAAAATCTACGAAGGTATATCATTTAAGATGTTTTACATTGCCCAAGGTAATTGGTTATATCTTGACCCCCATCTTAATTGGTATTCCCACCAAAAACGACGATTTTGTTAACATACTCTTTTGTTCAAAAGTAAGCTGTCTGAGAAAATAGTTTATGATCGACTTGTTCCAGTTCTTGGGCGAACACAATCTTCATGGATGTAAATCCAATATTTTCTAAAACACACCAAGTTGTCGCTCTTCTAAGCCATGATCCTTGAACTCCATTAGTTTTGAAATTTCTGCAACATTATCTCTTACAGCAGCATGTTCTCCACATTTTCAGTTTTTTCCAACGATTTGACGAATAGTAAGCACGGAAGAATAATTACGAGGACGACAGCTTCACGAAGTATTCACAAAGAAACATTTTATGGATAATTTCTTCGGTCTTGATGAATTATCAGGACACACTAGATATAAATAACAACTGATGACAGCTATAATATTGTAAAAACGGTTGCCAACTCATCTCTAAATCATCATGCCGGTAACGGTATTTTTCTTACTTGTTAGTTACATACAAATGTAACAAAATAAAATGAAAATTTTCGAAATTATCCTAATCGAGTGGTAAATTTTGTAGACGTTCACAATAAATTTCGTGTTCGAACATATCTTATCTGATATAATTTTCCCAAATTGGCACACCCTTGTTTACACACAGGTAGCAAATGTAATATCTGAAATATGTTCGCGCTCTATTAAATTGAATACACTTTAGTATAATAAAAAAAGGCGCACCAGGCAGGATTCCAATAAATTTGGAGCCGCTTAGAGAGGTATAATCCCTTTATATGTATTTTAATGGTTCGTTACTCGCCAATCTTTTCTATATTACGTTTTCCTTCTCTTAATTTTTCAAAGGTGTTCCATGGAACATTCTGTATTTTAAATGTGGAATATATCGTTTTCATGGCGTGTCACTCAAGAAGAAGAAAAAAAGAAAAACGAGAGTAAGGAGAAGAAGAGGTAGACGTGCTTAATATAAGTTAATATACTTGTATTTGGTAAAAGACAATGAAGTCGGGGGTATATAAAGGAGTAGCGTGGTGAAAGAACTGTCAGAGGGTATGTCGCCAAGACCGGATGTTTTTCAAAGCAGTTATCACCTTCATTTAATACGTTCTGATTTCTAAAGGGGTTCCATTCAAATATTCAATTTCTCTCACATACATGTAGTATATAGTGCATACCATTTCTTTTCTTTTTCTCGTATATTTTACCGCCATCACCTTTTTCATTATGTTATTCCTTTCTTCAGCTCCTCATTCACTTCCCTACGCCTTCGCTTTTGTTTATTTAATTGTAATACTATCTATTCATGTAAAGCATTCGTTTGTACACCCCTTATAATGCTACCTGGTTTGAAAATATAACCTTTGATATTATTACTTCTCTTCAATCGATTTATTCGTAAGGAAAGGATGTTAGGCTTCACTCATCTTGCTAGAGTACCTTTCTGAAACCCTCCTAAATCCCATTATTTTAAAACCTACATATATTTTCGAAGCTTGTTGGATGAAAAAATCACTCAAATCAACCACTTTGCATGTGCTTAAGTGTAAAAGCAGACATCAATGAGTTTTTCGGGCTCTGCGTTAAATACGGATTCTTGCCCAAATAGAGAAGAAATTAAAAAATGGACAATACTATATAATTAAGGAAGATCTAGGAAACTACCAGGTCTTTAACTGGAAAGTCGAGGTGTGAAGAATGATCTTGAGACCCTTAATAATTAACATTTTCCTTTTGCAACGCCCTAAAAAGATTATTCTGTCTAAGAGCACCAGTGGATATATTCTCATCAAAGTTTAACCATTTTATAAAAATTACATTGCTATCGCAAAAAGACTTTTAGGCAGACTGGCTACATAAATTAATAAAACATGAATATATGTCAATTTTATAACCATATCAATAGCAAAATCTTGTGAAAACTTAGTTTTATATTGTAATTGCAACCTTATTGTATTGTTATCCTAAATGGCTCATAGGTGAAATGTTTAGATTCCAGTGGTCCAGCTAAGCAGCGCTGGGTTAAGAACCAAGGAAATATTTTTAAAAAGAAGATGACGATATTGATGAAATTTTGCAGGTCAGTGCAATAACACATAGTTATATCTGATTTAGAATTGTTGTTCAATTCCGGTGACCGGAAGTACTCTTAATTTTTTTTGTATATAATTAGGATGCCTTATATCTTTCAGGATTTGTCCATACTGGTTTTAGAACCATTATCTGTAAAGTTTGGAAAGATGAAATATTTTACGTTTACTGAACAACTAACTTTATTTAACGTAAATTAATGACAAAATAAGAATCATCTTATATAAACAAAACTACTTCAAACGTTTAAATTGCTCGCCGTTTATATTATCTTTTTCTGAAATTTCTTAGTTACCTTTTCCAAGACTTCAACGGATCAAGGTCTGGAGCGAACGTGCAAGCCACTCAATGATCGATTTAGAAAAATAGCTATCAGGTAGCTGAAGGTAGAAATAATTTGGGTATTCAAAAAAGACTCTTCCCCACTGAAGTTTCTGTCTATAAGTCTGTGTTCTACAATTCTCATCCAAACATTTAACTTTTGTGAACGTTGAATATGGGTTTCATGAATCTAGTAAGGACTGTTATTTGGCCTTGAATTATGGCGAGTAACTATTCCGTTTAAAAGAAGTGGCCTCATCAGAAAATACCATATTAGTTGTTTATATTATAAATTTCCATAATTCTTTCGCGAAACTTTAGCCGTTGGTCAAAATCATCTAACACAATCGACAAAACCGATTAATAAGTAGAAATTCAAGTTGCTTATGCTTAGTTTGTGTAAAAACCAACAGGAACTATGTTAACTATACAGTGCTTTATTTTTCCATATCTTACAGATAATTGTATTAAAACCGGTATAAACGATTAAGTATAAGCAAGATGTATTATAATTTACAAAAAGATACAGAGTGTCTCGTTTAAATAAAAAAGTCGAGAATACTTGCGGAAATGCAGTAACAACAAAAAATTCGATATTAGGTGCATTATGTGTTCTTACACTTACTTGAGAAATGTCATCGTTTCCGTTTTAAAGATATCTCCTTAGTTCCATTCTTTATTCAAACTCGGTATATTATATGTACTTAGCTGACAGTGAATGAGATTCTTGACATCAGAGCTGGATATCGCTGTAAAAATTCTTTAAAGGCTGTAGCTTTCTTTATGTGTTTCTATGCTATTAACGAGGGTTGAGTCAAGGGAAAAATAATATAGAAGAATTCTTAATAATCGAAGTATTAATCAATTTATCGATAAGTATTTCCGATTCATTTGTAGAACGAAAAAAAATTAATGAATCTCATACTGTGAATAAAATAAAACAGTAAAAGTGCATCTGTTGGTGAAAAATCATTATGCAAATGAAGAAAGACGCTCTGAGATCGGGTTGAAGGTGTCCGTAGACAGGCCGAATGAAGCATGTTCTAATTCGACACTTGTTTTCGCGTTGAGCAAAGTGTTGCCATGCGTAAGTGATCAAGTCGGGTGAGCAACATAATACGTGCGATGTAGATGAAATGCGACAGGCGACATTCTAAACAACTTACCAACCATTTTTATCCACGAAGTAGACCATGGGGAATGCAATATCATATGTCACAGTGGGCCGTATTAGTTAGCGGTCAAAAGCAGGGAGGCCAACTGTTGTATATGCTACTGTTCGTCAACCGTCAGGTATATCTAGCTTTATTGTTTTTTTTTTCTATGTATATAAAACTAGTAAATTATATATTAAGCGTCCTAGGGACCCCGAAACTGGATAGACACTTATAGCGAAACAGAGATGTTACATCTTTTATTTTGTAATTCAATAACCTAAAAAAGGTTGAAAATAAATTACGGTGTTGAGGATATAGCGGTGTAGGTACTCTCAAAGTGTTAACTTCTTCAAATTACATCGTGTAATACACTTAATTTTCAAATCTTTAGAGATATTCTTTAATACATGAGGGAAAAGAAATTCACCAACTCTAAACATAATCACACTTAATTTTGTCAAACTATCTATCATTCATTATTAGTTAACGATCATCTTTTTTTCTAATATATTATTAATGATAAAAATAATAATTAATTTTATATTTGTTAATACAAAGACTAAGATAGTTTGAAATTAAGAGTATTATATGGGGATAGTTTGAAAAGTTTCGAGCCTCAACATGATCCATCAATATTCTGATAATTTAATTCTTCCATTTGAGAGGAGGTAATACGTCTATGAAAATTAAACCCACATTGAAGGCTATTTAAACATGATCGTACCAATTTGGCTGCTGGTGATCGTTCGGAACGGTCGAAAATTGCAATCATTACTGTTAACATCAGAATAGTTCACCACTAGACGACTGTCGAATTAAGGTCAGAGAAATAGGATTTGAGAAACAAGAATGTTTTTTTCCCATCAAAATAACGTACCATCTCACGATTCAATGGTTACCATGGTAAAAATTCATGAATTCGGCACCAAAATGATAGACTACCCAGTGACTTTTTCTGTTTCCTAGAGTCAAAATTTCGCTCAGAGAACATAGATTTTCATTGAAGGTACTATCTAGAGCGTATAGACTTACAAGGAGAAATAAAAGTGAATATAACAAGAAAATGCTTGTTTTTTGTTGGAAACTAACTTTATTAATAATAATTTTTTATTATTGGAGAAGTTAGCTTAATATTATGCTGAAATAAAACAAAAACGTTGAAAAAGTAATCCCTGCAACTTCTATTCTTCTTAGATACAAAAATTTACGTAAAATTACGTAGTAAGAAAATCACACTTAAAACGTAATGAAATGAAATAATTTAGAACGTGTTGCACGACGAAGCAAACTATTTAATTAAAAAATTCTGTTTGGTTTAGTTATGCGAAGGTTAAAACAAAAGCAGTTGGAAAAAAAATAACATCGAACGAAGGGTAACCGAATGCGAGAAAGATAGAAGCATCGCAGAACATTTTTGGCATTCGAAGATTTGTTGTAAAAATATGTACGGTGCTGGCGTTTTTGCTTTTTGCTTCGTTTTGTTTTTGTTTTGCTTTTCGCGTTTTCGTACTGCGTGATTTTTAACAACTGATTATTTGGTGTTTGTGGACGCGAAATGTTTTGAATGTGTAAACTAATGAATATAAATACATACATATAGGCTGTTTTGTTATTTACTCCTCTCCTCACCTACAAAAGCATCCAGCTGAATTTATTTCACTTTTTTCTTATTTTAATTCCCCTCTGTATTCGAGTTGACTCCTTTAAATTCTCAGGTAACGTGTGATTTCAATGTCTTGTCTTTCCATAAATTTTACAGCTAAATACTTCTGTTAAAATTTAGCCTAGCGTAAATTGCAGTTCACTGTAGGATAATACCATGCACATATTAAACATACTACTACAAGTACCTACCTACCTTGCAGTTTTCTTTTGAATAACTTGAATATTTTGGAAATTGAAGCAGCTGAAAATTAAAATAAATAGAACATTACGTAATATGCGAAAATGATATCCTGAATTTTTAAACAATCAGTATTTATATCTATTTTAAAGGAAGATAAAACGGCCAAACTAAATATTAGAATCATGTTGGAGGATAATCTTGATAAAAAGGATTCTTTAAACCAGACATTATTTCTTTAAGCATATCTCGTTGTTTCAATGCAATATTTTTTACACTTAAAAAGACGCCTAATTCCAATAAAGAAATTGTTTTTTCCTTTAACTCAAAGTATAATCGCTTTCTTTGAAACAAAATCCATAATTTCTTTAAATTAAAGTTTATTTTCTTCCATTTAAAGAAACATTTGCTTCTATTGAAAAATCATATTTTTTTGTGGAATAATTCTTTTTGCTAGATCTAACTTCTTTATTGCAAAGAGATGTTAGTTAGTGTTAGAATGTGTTTTTTATTTTCAGGATGTGCAACGTTATTGTTGTCCCGGCCAGTAATTGTAAATGTTTAAACTGTTATGTTTGTATGTCAATTTTAACGTGATTAAATTCGAAAATTACAAAATTGCTGACCTTATTCAGCTACAACCAAAGATTTGAATTTTTCAATATTTGCGATTATAGAAAATTACACACACGCGCATTGGTTATTGTTTTTCTCTTTAGAAGTAATATTGCGAACAAATTACAAGTTTTTGTCTTTTGACAAAAAATGTGGAGACAATCGAAAGTTTGTTCAATAGGTAGGGTTTTTTTAACTGAATTGGCTTATTCCCAGGTAAGTAATTCTTGGTGTTAAGGTTTATGTATGTACGTGCGATTACGCCTTGTTGTTAATTCGAAGCTAAATTGTAACAATACGTACAATCTACTGTTCTCACAATGTCTATCAGAACATGTATCGCTGTGTAATATAAGCGGCCTATTCACAGGGCAACGCTTTAGCTCTATCACTTGTAATACATATACAGACATAAAACTCTCTCATTACCATCTTACAAACATCAATGTTTATATTTCTTTTGATGTGTTTATTATAACTTGTAAGTTTGCTTTAATTTAGACCTTTGATGTAATACTAGTAAATTAAAAAAAAATATTGATATTGCAAAAATTGGATGGTACAACATTAAAAGCAGTGGTTATTTGTTTATTTTGCTTTGAATGAAAAAACCATTCTATCAATGTAACGCAAATTTAAGATTGAAGAATAAGGCTTTGGCCTAAAAATAGATAATAAGAACTACAACACAAATGATGCTAAATAGACAAAAGTATAACAGCAATAAAGTCCTGGTGTATTAAGTGGCTAACGCGTATTGTAGCATTTCACGTTATTTTGTTCTCGACAAACCCTACAAAACTTTGACATATCAACAAGCAATAGTCATATGTAGTTAGTTCAGGTCGATTGTCTAAGAACAAGTTTAGTTAGCAGATGTTTAGGAGTAGAATTGGTGGCAGAACGAAAAGTAAATATCCAATGATTACGTAATTGGATAATAAAATATGTTAATTCCAATCTAAACAAGAATTTAGAATGCCTGCAATCATACCCATAAGTGATAAATTCTTTCATTATTTCAAATGTGGTAATCATGAAATATCACGGGGCACAAACTATGTAATATAACGAAAGACCATTAATTTTGATTCCAATACAACACCATTATCTACACCATCTATGAGCAATGTAATTTCAAATCCATCATTTTTTTTCTATTTTTAATTGCAAAGAATCGATTTTAAAATCATGGTAATTAGTTGACATTCGTTGATTAACGAAGCCCGTGCATTTGGTTCTGAGTATAGTTCTTTTTCTAAGAACTATATCGGCATTCTAGAGGCTACTTATAACATATAACATATAACAACTCCAGTATTTCATATAACTGGTCCTATGCGGCGATTTACCAAAATGCCCATCCAAGATGATGTTGTGATTTCCTTGTCCTACTTTATTGGGAGTATTGTACCGCCGAATAATGATCCATTTTCCTGTTAAAGATTCTTGCGTCTGCATTGATCCATCTGGCCAGATGATTTTGTTGAAAGAATATTAGTCGAGTTGTATTAAATTACTACCAAGCTGTAGCTAACACAAGTAGTCGTTTGGTTTAAATTTATTCTAACGTGAAATTTTCGTGTTTGGGGCGAATTTCCTGGCCCCGCTTCGTGTGTAGATAGTGTGTTGATGGTTTATTATTCGTCTAGAAAATACAAGATTTACATAAACTTTACAAAAGCAGACATCTAATTTACCATTTGTAAAATATCTCATTCATTTTCATTAAAATTCCTGTTAACATAAACATTACGCAGGTCGGTAAACAATCTACTCTCGACCAAGTTTCTATTAAGATCTAGAAAAATCATACGTTGTGGTGCTGTTCTGTTTACACTTTATAATCGCTATTCTTGTATCTCGGTTCGATGAATAAAAAATACTTAAGATATGGCTTTTCTTCGTTTAGCTATAATTAAAATATATTGTTCGCCAATTAAAACATGATATCAAAAACTTTTAGTAACATCTTATATATAGTTGAAATCAGAAAAAAATCCAATATGGCGTTGATAAGAAAAAAAGAAGGTCGCTGCCAGAAAGGACCGAAATGTCATACCAACATTTGTCACTACAACCTAAGTGTTGTAGTAAATTGTGATTATTATAAGTTGTTAATAATTATAAAACTTGTGCCAAAAGTGGGATGTTTTCCTTGCCAAAGTACAAAATGCACTCCATCACATAATTCAAAGCCATCTGCGAGCAAAAACCAGTCTATATACTTACGAAGAAGAACAAATCTTTAATGAAGTGGATCTAACCAAAACAAGAAACAATCCATTTACGCAGGTCATCCAGATCCTCAAGCATACCGCTGTGTTCTGAAAACAATCATATTAAAATGATGTGATGACGGTAGATATCGTGAAATCGAGTCGCAGCATGACACTCAAAAATCACAAAAATTATGGCACAACAAGAATTGCCGAAAGTTCATTCAAGATTTTGCACAAGTAACTCTCCCTTTATCAACGTTCATTTAGACAGTACTAGTCTTCAACAGCAGTCCTTTAAAATGTTAAAAACAATTCCTACCATAGTACCCATCCTTCAATATCCTGATTCCACAAAACCATTTATTCTTACTCAGTCTCAACGTTAGTGATTCAGCAATTAGAACTGTTCTATCCCAAGCTGGGGTTGGTAAAGATTTGCCAATAGCTCACGCTAGCAGAGAGAACATAACTATAGCGCTACAGAAAAGGAGAGTGTTTCAATTATTTGGGGCATTAACCACTTTAGACGATGCCTGTATTGATGAAAATGTATTATAGTTACCGATCACAATCTGGTTACTTCGTTACTTAACGTCAAAGATCAGTCTCTGAATTGTTAGGATGACGACTGATATTAGAAGAATATAAACTCGGTAAAAGAAATAAAAATGTAGTCGCATAATCCATCCAAAAAACGAAGAAAGTGCTATTAATATCATATAAAATTACAAAAACCTTCTCAATCAACTCTCATTATTTTTGATCGTTAACAACAAAGTTAAAGAACACTCACACTGATAACAATGTTAGTGTTAGTGTAACGCTGATCGTTAGATACGCTGTATATGAAACTGGTTACTTACTGAATTTATGTTCACATACATCACACACACACTCACACATCAAACAAATGTACACAAAACCTGTGCGATTAGGCATGTCTAATCATAACGGCATCTGACAACAAGTATATATTAACGTTAGAGGATGACTTGACTAAATTTTCATAAGCTTGTGCTGCACCATAACATGATAACTATAGCCGCTAAACTAGTTGAAAATTTCTATGTAATTTTGTTATACCTACTGATCAAGGAAAGGATTTTACCTCTAAACTGTGTCGAAATTATTCAAAAGCAAGAACATAAACTGTAACGCATACCACCCTTAATTCAAGTCCAAGTTCGAGAGAAGCAATGTAACATTTATTGAATATCCCAGACGTTACGTCAATAAAACACAATTAAATTGGGATAGGTGGTTAATCTTTGCTATGTTTTCCTTTAACAGTACTTTACAAACCAACTATTCTTTAATATCATCGCTTCACTTGAATTTAAATATGCATATGACGCATATTTAAATTAACTAAAATTAAAATTGCAAATATCACATAAACTCGTAAAAGAAAATTTAATTAAAACCAAAAACTCCTATAAAGTATATTATGACAGAAAATCTGAATTCGTAATACATTCGCAAAAAGTGAACATCGTTCCGGATGTCCAGTGGAAGTGACTATCCCAGAAATGATCAACAAAATCCAGGATATGACTCGTTGATCCAGGAAAGCGAGAAAACCTTCCTTGTTTGAAAAAGAAGATCCTATTCCAACAAGGCACGGATGCACACTTACGCAGTTTTGATGTCCAAAACTATGGAATGAAAGTTCGAATTAGTGCAAGATCCACTGTCCTCACCCGCCCCAGTGACTTGTTTTTATTTCCAAATTTGAAGAAATGGCCTGGTGGACAACGATTCACGTCGAACGACGAAGTCAGATGTCTATTCTAAGGATCTCCTGAAAATCTACTTTTTGGAGGACTTAGAAAAGCTGGAGAAACGCTTGGAAAAGTGTATAGAATTAATCTTGGAAAATAAATAAAAATCTACCTAAAGTACTTTGTTTGTCTATTTTTCTCTATGGATCTCTTGAACCTACGTAAATACTCCTCAGAAAATCATCCTTGTTTATTTGTCCTACCGAATTTAAATATGTTTGTTTCTGTTAATGAGACTCCAATTCCTGCTAACCATGTCTAGGAACGAACTTTGTTATTTACTGTAAATATAACCATGGATATAAAATAGAAAATAAATATCAACTCGACAATACATAATTTTCGTTGACATCTCTGTGTTTCTTATTTGGAATTCATTAGAATTGCAAAGAATTACGTTGATAAATAAAAAAGTGATATATAAACATTTAGAATGGTACTGGTCCATCAGCACTATACGACGCAGTTTGCTTTACCTTCTTTTAATGTACAATTAAAATTATTTGGAGAGAAAACAGCACTTTGTATTTAATGAATAATATCAAAATTAATTAAATATGCACTCTGAAGTGTTAACTTTCTATTAATTATGCATTACGGTACTAGTATATGGTAAAGATGTTTAATTATGTATTATTACCGACATGCAGAATTTATTAAAAACCGCGAATAAGTAGATGGAAACGAAGGAAAAAATAAATAAATAAAAAAGGCAAAAGGAGAAAAGTAAAAAGAAGAGACACATCGTGTGGTTGATTCTCGTTTTGTTGGGAGCAAAATTTACAAGCGTAGACCGAACGATGCACAGAGTTTGAAATCCGCTGCTGCACCAATTTAAAATGTATTTTCTAAATAAGCCGATGCTATACGTTCCGATTGCCATAGATTAGAAGAATCGCGTCTGTGCCTTCGAAAAGGGGAACAGGAATGTAAACATGAATGTTGCATGAGTTCTTGTGAACCGTGCCAGTCATAACTCACAAGTGGTTGTGTCACCGTTAGTGCCTGTTTAGTGGCTGCATCGACGGCCCAAAGAACAGATTCCTCGTCGAACCTAACCGAATGACTCTTGGGTGATGCCGCCACCACAATCTAACACTACCTTCCTTTAAACTATTTTTTTTTACCTTTTAGGATTCATGTTAGGACAAACAGTTAACAAAAACTAGTATACAGGGTGGAATGATGATCGATAAATATAATTTGCTCTTTCAAGGGCGCGTTTAACTTTATATTTATTTACAGGTGTCGATTTACATACTACTTGACAAACCCAACCCGCACATACCGGATTTAATGAAATTTTGGTGATTTTTCGTTAATTATATTCTATTAAATGACGCTGGAAATTTGCACCTCATCAATCAGAAAACTAAATAGACGAAAGAAATATTTCTTTATTATTTTATTGACAGTTTTGCGTAAAACCTTCAATTAATTGCCTTAAAAAAAGGCAATTAAGCGATAATATAGAATTACAAAGAAGACAAATTGGATTAATGTATCCAAAAATTAAAAGAATAAAAATTATCGATAGCCTAGCCTAGACAAAAATTTAGAATATATTGCAAGTTTTCCACAATTAACCCCCTAATTACGTTTAATATTCAGGTCAAAGTTCCCAACATAAATTATCTGTTGCACATTGCAAAAGACATGATCTTTACGAGATACGAGGCGCAACCATAACTATATCCAGTGACAGTCAGGCAGTTCTAAAGGCTAGCAAAGGGTAGTCATACGAATCTAGTCTGACTCACGAATGTATACACAATTTAAGGTAATTGAATATGTCCTTCACCGGTCCTAACCATTTTTGTGGCATATAAGGGAGCCACATAAAACAAGTAATTAAAGGACCTCGCACTGGGAAAATGTTCCAGGACAAAAACAGGCGAAAACATTCATATCAAGCTCGTCTAGGACAACAAAAATAGTGCTAAGAGGACCATAGATTACTGGCGGGAATTCTAACAGATTATGCAGTCCTAAAACATGACCTATGCAATCCAGGAAAATCTGAAGATCAAAAAAGATCTGAAGACGCCAGAACGCATTCTATGTAAACGTGTTGCCATCAGTCGCACTCGTCAACAACATTTTAATAAACTATTTCTGGTATCTACTGAACTGAAGGATGAAGATCTGAGAGTAGTATGAAAGTTTGTTAAGAGTCTTCACGTATTCTAACGCATATAAGGGCATTTTTTTATTAACGTCGCAGTGATTAAAGGCATTTGTGCTGTTGCCCGATGATACTTATACTAATACTAATGTATGACATTTGAGAAGTGATATTTTACTTTTGATTACTTTCAGTATATTAAAAAAGACGATGTTATATGACAATA
Organism: Oryctes rhinoceros; assembly: GCA_020654165.1. NCBI lineage: Eukaryota > Metazoa > Arthropoda > Insecta > Coleoptera > Scarabaeidae > Oryctes > Oryctes rhinoceros. The sequence continues at coordinate 10,005,868 of JAIOKQ010001013.1, read as the reverse complement.
AAATAAAACTTTCCCCTTAGCAATATCCTTTTTAATAATAGCAAACAACGTCTTAAAAAAATACATGTTAGATAAATTGCACCTTATCAATGTTCTAACTTTAGGGTGTCCTGCTGTCTATCTAACATATTCTCATTCTCCCGGCGGAAAAAAAGGAAAGTCGGGTTATATGGACTGCCGACAACACTTCGGTAGCTACAGAAAAACGCACTTCAACCATTAACTATTAATTGAATGTTCATTCTGAGTTGCTTCTGCTTTCATCCCGAAAAAGAAACGATCCAAGTTCACGTTTGCAACATAGCGTTTTTTCAGAACATTTGTCAATGTTACTTAAAGCTTCGTAAAGTCACAATCTCTAACCATCATTACTATACTTTCTGAAAGACGTTTTAGGGAATTTTCTATAGACGGAGGCTCTAAAATAGTATATATATATGTCGGATATATTCGTATGTAGTTAGTTTCTATCTATGCAATACATAGCTACACATTAAAAAAAAAACATTTTATTTTTATTTGAGAGGAGGAACAATTTTGGATTGATTATCCCTTTTTTTTCGAAACGGAATTAATTTAAAAAAATTAATGCTTTCAGTCGTGTAATATTTAGTTCCTATATTAGCGTTCTACCGAATCATCTGACGAAAATCCAATATATTAAACTAACTGAACACAAGATACAAATGAGGATTCGCTATATTGAACTATGATTTACATTATTTTGCATCCTATATCGTGAAACCTTTGATGGTATTACTCTTACTTAAAAAAAAATAGTTCACGTGCAAGTCGCAATTAATTATCCCTAAATGATAAAGAATTAGGCCTTCTCTAATATAGAGCAAATATTGAATATTGAAATAACCGTTAGTTACTTTATCGTCAGACACCGTTTCTAGAATATCCTTTCATGTTTTTAATTTCAACAATTCATCGCAAGTATTTGTAAAAATGATTATCACCACGGCATGAATCCAATAAAGTACCTGAATAATAATAATAATAATAATAATAATAATAATAATAATAATAATAATGTAATATGGGCTATCTGAAAATTTTACAAACTCTAATCGCTTACATTTAAAAAAATTTGCAAAAATGTTGTTTGTTATTTAAAGTGGGATTTGTGCATAATTTATGTATTGTACGTACAGATTCTGAATCAAATATATATATATATACTTTTCTGTCAATTTGCGTATTCCAATTATTAATAAAAATTGAGTAGTTAATGCAATAATACCATTGTGCACAACTACGTCCAATGAACTTCCTGATGATTAAAGTTTACTAGGATTCAACATTATATTCAATACTACAAAAAAGCTTTATATTTAGCCTCATACAAAGGACGCCTTATTCGATGAAACTTTGGTTAAACATTTACATCAAACGTTTGTGTATTACGCTGAATAATAATAATAATAATAATAATAATATAAGAAAAGCAGGTACATATAATTCATTTTCGATGCCTTCCGAAATATAACACACGTGCATGAATTTTTGATGTAGAAATAACAAGATTTAAGGGTTTGAATTTTTCATTTGCATAAATCCAATAAAGGGAACAATATTTACTGAAAAGTACTTTATGTTTGACTTAGTTATCTGAGACCGACCTACTATAGGGTTATACGTCTACGTCAATACGAAGTTTTGTACTTTGTACTACATAATGCAACAACTACTCCATCTATCATTGTCAATTACCTATAACAAGTATTTATGCAGGATTGGTTCTACATCCAAAGGAGGCGAATTGTCCATCTGCCTTTTCTCATCCCCCTTTTCTATACGCTTAAATCTGTATCTAGCGAACTGCACGATATATACTTTACACGACAAAAGTCTATTTTACAACTATTACACAGCCTTACGATATTATACACGAAATAAATAAAAATATTTAAAAGTAAATGAGAATTTCACATTTCCCTGCAGCAAAGCCTCCTAGAAAATTAATGTTTCTTTTTTTGTATTATTTTTTTATAATAGTTAATAGCGTTGTCTGTAAATTGACATATATTACCACATGTAAATTTGCTACGCTTTTTTTTACAATGATATCTTCAATATTAAATTAAATCAATCTATTTTAAATAAAAACATGTTATTTAATTAAAATTTAAAAAAATCAAATTATAAGAAAATGTTTTTATTTATATTAATAACAAAAATATATGTAAAAATTAAATATTACTTTATCACTTTAATTTTTATGTAACAAAAGAAAAGAAAGTATACAGGGTTACTTAAAAGTATGCAGACGGCGACTTAGTAATATTAATACTCAGTTTAGATACATATTTTATATATTAAATAAAAGTTTGTTATGAACATTTTTATCTATTTAAGAATGTTTGAGTTTTTGTTTTCAATCATTGCCGACGTAATTTCCTTAAATGGCAACGGTAAATTTTACTTTGGGCATTTTTGTTTCGTTACAATAATTTTTTTTTAATAACCTGTTTGTAAGAATAAATAAGTTAAAGTAATTACTTAAATTGTCCTATGTTACTACTTTGACAACTTTTTTATATTTAACTTTTACTCTATGATTCTATAACATTTTTGTCTCTACAATAATACTTTTGTTCTTTGTTTTACATGAATTGGAAAGCAATCAATAAATTTACAGATACATCGAATCTATCTTCTATTATAGCTACATGGATACCTATAAATAAATATACAGTACCTAAAAAGTATTTAAAGTTAAAACATTTAAAGGAAATAAATTACAAAGAAAAATCACCCAAGCGTCATACACTACACTTAAACTAAAATGGTTCTTTTCAAAGCATACAAACAGACAGTTGTAATTAAGTAATTTTCAATAGCGTGTTAATATTTTGCACTATTTTCTTTTGTTATATCCTGAGCGAGAACGTAGAAATCTTCCCTTGCCTACATATGCTAGTAAAAGGAGAATTTACGACATGCAAGTAACTCAAAGGGAAATTGGTCTAAAATTAAATTGTTACAAGCTGTATTATCTTCTTCCTTAAAACTAGGATGTATATAGTATACGGATTCACATGCGGTATTTTTAAAAGTGACGGAAAATTTAACCACCACTAACGGAAATAAAACCACTATTATTATTAGCATTAAATTACGCAGAATAATTCGTGTATGTCATGTTATATTAAAGACGGTGCACGGAATATCGGCTTATAATAGCGAAATACGTTTGCATAACACACTGTATATGTCAAATGCATTTGCGTTTCTTTGTTTAAAAGAAAACATTTATGTCAGGTAATGAAAAACGAAAACCCTTTTTTGTCGCGACCTCACTTCTACAGTTTACAATTTTTTTGCTAAGTTTGTTGATTAGAAACCCACGGAATAATCTTCAGTTCTGTCAGTGAAGTCCCGGACCTATTTAGAATAGTAGTTTCGGTAGTAATCGATATATACGTCAATTACAAACCTAAATTAAATATAAATTAAAATTAAACAGGTATTTTAAAAACGTTTAGAGTGGTAATCGTGTAATCAGTGAAATCTAAAACGTTTGTGACTACAAACACTCATAATCTACATACTGATGTTATTCTAAGGTATTTTTTAAATAATAGTGCATCCTATATTACATTGATTTACATATTATATTTACATACATCCTATATTACAGTACATTTAAGTACTGTAATAGTTTTGGAAATATTTCAAGTAACAAAAAAAATTTCTATTTTGCTTGTGTTTATTATAAAGATTGGTCGTTATATCAAGATTAGTAAATAAATATGTGACAATCCAGTAACGATTTTTATCAGGATAATTACATATTTTGTTAGATTAAATAAACATCTTGTAGTTCCTAACACCCCTAATAATTTTGTTTGTTATTTGCTAAATAGATAGATATTAGTAGATAGCCTTTTTTTGTATAAGAAACAAGATCCTTTGTATTTAATTAAACCACAGCTCTGTAACATCAGAAATTCGTCAGTGGAAATCGTACAAAATTGATGATCCCTTTTTAGTAATTGCAGTAATATAAATGTACCTCTAGATATGTGTCTGAGAGTCTAAGTTAGAGTAGAACTCATTTATCAGTGCCCTTCGGATTGTCCACAATCACGAGATCCTGGGAAATAAAAGACTAATGTAGGGTTTTTCTTCTAGAGGCAATTGATCACACCATTCCTAATTTCTTTTGATGATTTCTTTTATTAACTTCAATATGTTTTTTTTTCTTTACCGCCGAACCACGTCAAGTAGATCATTTAATCGCTCGTTTTTTAGGATTGTTGATCGACTAATTGCCGTAAAATATCTAATTTTATGACGTTCGATATGTAAACAAACAAAGCAGTTTACTAGATTTATCCGATAATATTCTAAATGAGTTAAATATTGAATGCAGACGTAAATTCGATAGGATATAGCATAGGTTTGTTTACAATCAAGGACTGCTAGTTTGACGTTCAAATTAAACTAAATTTTCGGGTAATATTATTTCAATACCCTTTTGTCCTATCGCTCGTTTTACCCGTTTTAAAATTCGTGGAATATATTTACTATAAATTAAATATTCAAATCGTTTTAAATATTACACGGGGCCCTTTCGATGTCGTACTTGAATAAAGTTGTAGTATTTTCAGTTTGTTAAATGTAGTTATTGCAAGAAATTGCATTCTTGCATATTGTTGAACAGTATGGTAATAAGTTTAATATCAGTAAGCAGCTTGGTGGCCCCGCTTATTGTAATGGTTGTCTACTTGTCTGATACATCATTGAACTTCGTTGTCATGGTCTATGTTCTCGGCCACAGGTCAGGATTGAATTTTGAAAATTGTAGAAACATTTAATTAAGAAAATAACAAATTTAAAACAACTATATGTATCGCCGATAATTTCAACAAATCATCGTATAAAATAGTCACCTATACTTATAATTGTTAATTTTAATTTTTGAAGCTACTCGAATATCCTAACGACGGCGCAGACTTCTTTAACAATGTTGCAATTATTTTGAGAAGTGAACATTTAACCTTGCTAAAATTTAAAAATTATTTAAATTAAATTTCTGCTCCCTTTTTTCAGCGGAAATTTGAAGAATATATTATTATTAATTATTTATTTGCTAATTAAATATTTGCCTCGTTACATTGTTAGTTTAGATGTTCAACTAGCGCCCAACCTTTGCTTCATAACTTTTGGGTGACATGCACAACAAATTTTAAATTGGTAAAATGTTGTTTTAACTATTAACTTAAAAAAAGCGTAATACCGTTAATTATCAATTATCATTGTTAGTTCCTTTGTATGTTTTCTTTGCGTTGTTTCTTGTATCATTGGCATTGTCGAACAATGTAATAAATTACTTGCGATAATACATTATCAAAGGTCGAACTACTCGAACTTAATCCAATTTTATAGGTGATTTAAGTTAAGAGATGATTTAAAGTAGCAGAAGTGAAATCGTTATTAATTAGTTACAGATCCTCAAATACAACTGCAAATAATTTTAAGATCTGTGATACAGACAATTTGTAACAATTACTGAAACAATATTGTAAGAAACAAGGGCGGCAAAAAACTTGCAACGTTTACTACTATAAACTTGTATATTTTTTAACAATTATGCAAGCGTATACATATATCAAACATATTAACGATTTAATATAATAAATGTTAGCAGTTACTGCAAATTGTAACAATTCTCAGAATAATATTAGTTGGAAGAAGATATCTAACTCAATGTTTTCGCAACTCCAACAGATTTCGCCATTTGCAAATAATTACTGGTTGGTCAGTACAAAATCGTTCCTGCAACGTTGTTGCAATCATTTTCACATTTTCTTGTTATATGTACACAAATTCTATTTATTTATATATTTTATGACCTCAAAAATGTTAGTATTGCTATCTACTGTATTCTTAAGATGAATAAACTATGTGTAAGTAAGATTACGTTAATTCAAAATTATATACTACAAAATGAGATAAATATTAATTTGTGTTTTAAATTTTTGAGGACGTCCCTGTTCATATATTGTTAGTATACAGTACACCTCCGGTTTTAATCCTTAATGTATGTGACCATAAGGTGCTGTCAAATCTTCCAGCAAACAATAATATATGTATGTTGAATGGATTCACTTGCATTGGTAATATGGGTATACATGACATGATAGAGCAGATAAGCCATGCAGCACGCATGCGCGCTTCGTGCACATTTACTTTTTTTCTCTTTATATTCCGATTTTGTGTCGTATTTCTGAAATCTGTCAGAGGTAGCCAGGCAGAGAGATTTAAATAAAAAACGTATCCCAGCGTACCGAAAAATTGCATCTCGAATAACTACACAGATAATTAACAACTGTGTGTGTAGATTGGAAAATAGACTCACCTACAACTAGAGAGTTTTATTTCCATTACGTATTACCTGTAACAAAGTAATAATCAATTAAAAATGAACCCCATGGGCTCGCTATGTTTTTGACGCGGCGGTTATAAATTTTAACGTAATAATCGTGCTAACTTAAACGATTCAAGCGAAACTATTTTCTTGACAATTGCTTCAATCGGAGGTTACGGGCGTCTTCGATGTTGTGGTAGTTGCAAGTTGTAAGTTTCCTCTTTGAAGATATGGCATTAAATCAACAAGCGGCACATAGCCGACAGTTCATTTATATGAGCCAGTTAAAATCGAACTTATACTTGACGTACCACCTTTATCTACTCTATCATTCAGTTATTTGCAAAATATTATTTTTGCGCTCGCATACAAGTGTGTAGACATCTTCATAAAACAATTTTATTATCCATCTTACCAAAAATTAAACTGACGGAAGTTTTTGTTGTTGTTTTTAAAAAGAATCCTATCGAAATCTTGGAACGGATATATACAAGGTACATCAACTTTCCGGAATTTTAAAATTGCGCCCTTTACGTCTTCATATATACAGGAGGATGACTAATAAGTAAATTAGAGAGTGATCCATAAATTTGAAAACTGAATTGTCAACTAGTAAATTGAATATTTATTTCGATAAAGTTATCATTGCTTTGTATTTTCTTATATAATGACTGTAAAGAAGTTACTAAAGCAATAAAACTGTGTAAATTCATTATAATTTTACTTAATGCCGTAAATTTACAAAAACACTTTTACAGCGACATTCCGTAAGATGATTTAAATAAATTAAATTTCACGAAATTGAAAAAAAATAATTTCAGCGTTTACAGAAGTGATTATAGTAACACTAAGATTGCCCTTGTAAAATTTCAGATATCATTTCTCGTATTGTTCAGCTTCAAGCACATTACAAAGGAAAAAAGAAAATGAAATAAAATCTTTGCCATCGAAAAGGTTTCCATCCAGAAACCGTGTTGATATAATTACTTCGTTGCTACTGGTTACAATATGTTCTGCTTTCTGTTAGCGATATTGAGATGTATATACACTGTATTCCGCGTGGAATGAGGCAACGGCATATCTTGGGAACGAGCGAAGAAAATATTCTAAACTCTGTTATAACTTGTACAATAGAAGCACTTAATATTTTTTTAATTAAATATCCTATTTTGTTCTTTTCAATTTTTGGAATCTGTACCATATTTGTGATAACTCTCTTTATAACTGCTACCAACCTTTCTGTTGTAGTTTTCAGAAAGACAATAATGTTTGTGGGTTAACTCGAACGAGTTAACACAAAGGATGTAAAAGATCGTATTCTTTAAAGGAAATAATCAAAGATTGAGTAAAATCGAGTATGGTACGTTGAGTGGAAAAACGAAACCTTCAAATCGAAAGCAAAACTAAATTAAATGATTAAAGATTCCTCCATTATCTTTGTTAACGCCTAATTAAGGCTGTATTAGCTACATTCGTCTTAATTTTTCGACTTTTCTGGAAGGTGAATCGTAGCTTGCACTTTTAAACGTCCCCAAGCAAAGTTGTTTGAAGGACTTAAATCAGTAGAATGAGCTGATCATCCAGAAAATCCAAAGTTGAAGTGTTGTTAAAAACTGTTCTTCTAGTATTCTAATATTAATAAAATCTTTCGTAAAAAAATTAAAACTAGGTCTTCATCGGCGTCGTAAAATCCATCACCAAATTAACTTTAAATGTTTAGTATTTATTGGATTTTAATATCTTATGATCCGAACCAGCCAATAAAGCGCAATCTTCTACAATACATCTCACAGACGTGTGAAGGTTGAAAGCAGCACTTGTCTACTTCGAATTTCTAGTTTTCAAAAATCGAACAAAAGTTAGAATGTTCCATTAATAACATTTAAAATGTATTTAATAAAAAAAAATGCCCACGGAATACATATATTTGCAACTTTGCAAGTTTTCCAAGTCCTGAAATATAGGTTCGTTCCCGAAATATCGTGCTGTTCCATTCCTCGCTGAACGTGCTGTATATATATATTTGAACATACAAATGTAGTTTATATATGTATATATTCCGTTCTAAAAGTGTACAAACCGTGTCGTTTTTCACTACGTTTAATTTGTTTAATGATTGTTGCCAAACTTTATTTGACAAAAAGCGGGTCACTACAGTTACCTGTTACCTACCAACCTTTGTTTCTCTTGCTAAAGGTAGTTCCTATGACACTGGATATATTTGTATCTACTAAGAAAAAAGATGAGACGTGGTTAATCAAAATTTGTCTGATTTACATTTTGATTTTTAAATCAATATTATTTTAAAATCTAAAATGTTATGTGTTTTCCACGTAATATACCTCTTTTCAGGATAAACTACATGTATATTAAAGTCTGTTACTGGCAGCTCCAACGTAATTTCCACACTGGTCGCTGCCTGTATAATATTAAATTTCATTGTACTCATCTCTTATAAACAAAAGGCCTTCAATATTAACCCTTGTTTCTATAATAATGGCTGTTTGGCTTTATACAGAAAGGTCGGCTAGCAAATATGAATTAACATTCTCTTATAAGTGAAGATTTAATTATATCCAACATAACCTTACCTTATTAACGGAATTTTAAAGAAAAATTACAAAATTACATCTGTCGTTGCGGAAAGGGTAACAATCTAGCTTACCATGAAATAATTACACTTGTGCGCTTTACACAAGAGAAAGGTGTGCAAACGAATATAAAACCGACCCCTATGCACACTGTCACAATAAATAAAAAAATCAGTCATTACCGAGGCGTCATAATAATCACCCTGGTAGCAATGATGTAAAAGAGACCATGTGTATAAGAGGTTTTTCGAATAGGGTGCAACCATAGGGTCTGCACGTCTATATACTTGCGCGAGCTGAAGTAAGGACTTAAAATCAATAAACCTTTCAATGCAAAAAAGGGATATACTATAGTATCATCTTTCGATATAAAAATTCTCCGGAATATTTATATTATATTACAAAATCTTAGTATTGGAATCTTGGAATCACTACCTAAAACCACATAAAGCACGGAAGTAACGGTATAGTGGGGTCTCCTGTACATCTTCAACTTGGCGAGAAAAGTTTTGTAGGTTCCCTTCGATTTTCGTTAAAATAATAAGTTTACTTCGCTCTATCGAAATGACTATCTTGGTTATCTGGAGTTATTTGTGTTTTAAAGACGTGACGCTTCTACGGTATTTTCTAACCTCTATTCAAATAATTTTTCACATTTCTGCTAGCATATCTGGGATCGTTGTCTTCCTGAAGCACGAGGTTTGCGCTAATTAAATGTCATCTTAATGGTACAAAAAAATCTTCAAGGATGCTAAAATGTTCCTCAATTGATTTTCAAATGATTCTGGTTAAAGAACCAACACCCGATAATATTTCGCATTCCCAAATAAAAACAAACTATCTTCACTTCCTCCATCTTTTAACTACAACATTTAGCTAGCTAATTTTTTAGTCGATTTGACCCTGTATTTTAAACTTTCCGATTATATTCTGATTCAAAAATCTGCACTACATTCTCAATAGGTTCATTCTCGTCTTCCATACATCTCGTGAAATACTTAGCAAACAAATTCTTTCCCCCATTGATAGATAAACCGCCTCAAATGAGAATAGGAGTGTCTTTCAATTATTTCGTATATCTTTAAGGTATGTGTGCTGCGTATGTACATAGACTGTAAGGTGTCGCAAAGGAGAAGAACTTTATTCAAGCAGGACACTTGAGCTCACAAAGCACGTTAAAGACGTTTGATGATCTAGATATGCTCGGGTGTTTTACCAGTATTGTTTGTGGAGTACTTAGTTCTGAACTAAACTTTGCCACGTCTATAGTTCGTCCTTGTTCCTTCATAGCATTTAACCTCTTCACTTGAAGAGATGATCGTGTGATTTGAATAAAAGACTTTTAAACAGTTTATTCTTCTTCAATCATTTCTCGTTAAGGAAATTGAGGTTTGACGAAGGAATATGTTTCGGAAAATAGCGAAATATTAAAACTGGCCGTCAATACACGTTTGTTTTTTTATAATTTCCTATTGTGCATTTGGAATAATTTAATACATTACTGAACATTTCTGGAACGACATGTGTACCATGAATCCGTTCGCTACTGCGAAAGCGCATACGATTCCTTTAACATACAATACATTGGGGAATAATCGAATGTGCATATTGGGGAAATGTTTTATAAATCCTGTTTTTGTTTATTACCTATGCATAATTCAAAAATTTCAAGGATGTTTTGAAGATTTTTACGTTTGAATCCGCTGTAATTTAACCTCAGATTATAATCCATAGCTCCGCTTATACCGTATACTCTTTCTTTAAATACAGAAATTCTAGAGACTTTTGGAAAAATAGGTTCTTCCACTAATATTTTGATATACTCCTAATTTAACAATGTAACGTACTTGGTTTGTGGAACTTCCTAAAATGTTCGTTTAATCTAATCTTTAAATGGCATATGAAATTATCCGTAGTTATGTTCTACCAATGTTCTTTGCTAGTTACAGAAGACATCCGTTTGCCATGAGTTATTATTACACTTGCGCCAGTAAAGCTTCTTAAGATGTTCACTCCGAGAACTAAAGTAATGAAAACTCTATTGTGAGAGCGAGGAGCTTCTAGTAAGGTTTCCTTTCCGTTTCCAAGGTTTCTTATATGATTTGCTGAAACCAGTAATATTGATGATTTTAGTGGATACTTACAAAAACAATGAAAGAAAAAAGTTTCTTTTGGTACAAGTATTTATTCTTTTAAAAATAAATAAAAATCACTACTCACTTATTTTTTGTTTGCTTCAGAGACAAAAATAAATCAATTGTTTGACGTGTTGTGTTAAAATTATGGAAGACAACGCGACGTTGTCGATTATTTTTTAACTGCATTGGTTACGTCTGCGAGCACCCAAATTGTTGATTGTTGCTTAGTCTGTGACTCGTGCGAATATATTCAAGTTCTATGATAATTTTGAAATTCATTTGTGGAATTCTTTGAGCATTTCCTCCTTGTATCAGTTGACACGAACTTTTTTCAGCATGAATCGAATTATATCGAGCACTTATCTGGACAATTTTTTTTATAGCACCAACTTTATTACTTTCTGAAATTTATCGATATTCTTCCTAAAGGTATGCTTGAGATTTCAAATTCCAACGTTGAAAATTAAAATTTTTCCTATAGTTTCACTTTACTGGGAAAGCAAGAACAAAAGAAAGAGGGTAAAACATCTCCCTAGCATCCTGTACACATGTACATGCATACTCTACCGTTTTATTTTCAATATGGATGTTACAGACTTCCCCGTATTCTTTTAGAAATCTCTATTACAAGCGAGCTCCGTCATCAATCCAGTTATTAATTCATACACGGTTATGGAAGAGTTTTTGATGTATCTAATAATTACGAGAATCTGAAATTAAAAGAAAAAAAATACGCGTGTGGTTTGCTCCAGCGAGGGTGGTGGATGTGTGAACAATACACCGTTGCCGGGAAGATCATATGCGTATTGATATTGTCATCTTTATCTAGCATAGAAAGATTAAAGGTGGATGCGTACGTACATCGTTGCATAAAAATTACACCGTACACTGATATACTTGAAGGTTATACACGGCGTAACATTCCATTGTATAAAGGGTAACATCATCGAAGGATAGGTCGTGGTAGATCCGAGTGGAAGGTCCCCACCATCCACCGGATAAAAAAAGAGTTTTCTTCTGGATAGAGGGTGCGTGTTGAACGAAACTATGTCACAGATTTTATTACATGGTGCGTTCATAAAGAAACGTGGTATATATAGCATTTGCTTAGTATATAATTGCGTTTGTAAAATTAAATATGTATGAATATAACTTTCCTCGTTCACACTAGGCAGAGTGAAATAAAAATAATCTTTTAAGAATATGTATACACATGATGCTTATTAAAAAGTTACCTTTTTAACCTGGCAAATTAAAACAAAGAACATTATAATTATTGCGTTTTTAGATGCTTCTCTTCTGCAGTAGTGATTCTTGCTTTAAACGATTTTTACTAAAGACTTCTTCTTTCTCGGGCTTACAAAATTTGACTACTAACATTTCAACTTATTCTGAACGACAGCAGCATGATACAGTTTTCGTAGATCTTAGCAAAAAGTTGGTCGCGATTGAAACATTTACCGAGCCTCGTAATGATTATGAAAGTTGTATGGTTCTTCTTCTACGAACTATATTGGCAAACTGGAGCACTTGCCGGCCATGCAACAACTCCAATACTTCCAATCCAATTTAATGTTTCTTCCTACATAACCGGTCCCAAATGCCCACCAACGAGTTTTATCCAAAGCAATGTGGTTTTCTTGCCCTATTTTATCTGGAATTCTGTACTGCTCAATAATGTGCTGTTTTTCTGTTAGAGGTTACAGAATTGGTACATTTTGATTCATCTAACCAGATGCTTTTGTTTAAAAAATATTCGTCTTCTAACCTTCCCACTAACTAATTGCAGTACTCCAGTCGTATTAAGTTGTCACCAGGTTGTGGCTAACATGAGTGGTTGTTAGATTCAAAACTTATTTCGGTTCTCCATATTCGAACCTGGACAAATTTAATGCTGGCGTAACTTCGCGTAAAGATATTGATGATTTACATAAACTTCGTAAAAGCACACCTCTCTAAAATATGCTGTCGATTTTCATTACGCTACTTGGTCAACGATAACTAAAAAATATTTAACAGTTTGTCTTCGTTGGCGTACATTTTCTATTATCAACGAACAATAATTTAAATGTTTGACAGTTTCAAATTTCATAGTATCATCATTTCATTTTAAAACGTCTTCTTGGTCAGTTAACTTTTGTCACGTTATACATGATTGAAATCAGAAAAAAAAACTCTAACTGGGTCAAAATCAAATATGGAGCCGACAAGAAATAAGAAAGTTGATGATTCGGGATGTCTTTTTTCCCTCCAAGTCTAAATAAAGATGTTAAAAGCAACAAAGAAAATTAGTATTTTTTCGTTTTTTTTTTTTTTTTTAATTTCGAATGTGATTTGTTGCAGATTAATTTTCTCTTCGGATTCATAACAAATACAAAATTTACCAATTCTGCCGAATAATAAGCGTGATATGGGTATGGGTAATGGTTGAAAATGGATCAGCCTGTACATAAATTTGTATCTGAACATACAGTTTTCAGTTTTCCGTGTAAAACAGCTTCAATTTAGTCGCCAGTAATAGCAGTAACTGTTGAACCATTGGAATGAATCAGGATTAATTAATTTAAAAGGGTAGCGATATGTCATTTCATTTGATGAGTAGCAGTCGACAAGGTGAAAGGGTTCCAAACGGAACACCCGTTATAATGCGTATAAGCACGCACAAAAGGGTTGGTACGCATCAGAAGTAGACATTCATACTAAGATAATGAATTGCGTGCTAATGAGGGCGTCCCGGTTATTGACCAATGAGGTCCCTGGAAACTTGTCAGCCATGTTTACAACCGCCCACAGAAAGAAACAAAAGCCGAGCGAAGTTTACAAGGCAAAGAACAAAACGCTTGCCAATCCCTTTCTTCAAATTTCAGTTTTTCGTTTGCGGTACCCCCCTTATAAAGGAAAAAATAAAATCTATCGCTGTCTCCCTTCAACGTATTTCTTATTTAGAACCTCCCTGTGTCTTACCGGTATTGCGTTACATTTGAATTTATCAATTTTGAAACGTAGTCACCGCTGAAAACAACAGATGTCGCGAGTTTATTGTTCTATTCCGATGGTTATATTCTTAGTTTTCTTCAAAGAGAAAACTTATAAAGGTGTAGGGTGTACCCCTATTTAAAATATAAAAAAGGACGAACAATTTAGAAGAGAAACATGGCATCTGGACGTGTAATTCAACACGAATATGGCGTGTAATAAAAATTCACCAATAGTTTTTAACTTCTATTGTTTTTCTTACTTTATAACCTAAGGGGTTTGTCCCTTGTTTAAAAAAACAATAAAGCCCTGCCTAGTAGGATATAACACGCCTTTTACATATGTCCATTCTTTCACACCTTTTTACTTTACAAAATTTTACGCCATGTTGATTTGGATCAATTAAACTTAAGCGGATATGATTACGTGAGGGGAATTCAATATATGCCTTAAATGATGTTCTAGTTCCTTTTTTTTTTCTTTTCATCCTGGTCTCGTTTTCTTTTTTTTACATGCATCGTACTGATTCATGGGAAATTTAATTATAGTAGTAGTAGTAGTAGTAGTAGTAGTAGTAGTAGTAGTAGTAGTAGTAGTAGTAGTTGAAAAATGTGTAAAAACATTTTTCAAGTCAAGTTGTATGATCCACGCTCCTGTAAATGCTGCTGGAAATCACAGAATCTCTGGGAAAATTTCTATTTAAAAACTATCTAAGGGCATTCATATGCTTGAGGGTATATTAATTGTTTCTTGTGAATGTGCGATTACTTTAGAATATAAAATAAATGATAGAAATAATTTCCTAATTTAGAAGAATTCATTGATTGAATTAGCTCAAAAATCATCGGATATGTCGTAGAACCTAGTTGATTTTCGTCATTATCGGATAAAAATTACGAGATGGAAGGATCAAAACGATGTGTATCTTTTGAACTATAAATCGATTCTAGGAGTTAATTTTATTCTAGAAATGCCGTTTAATAAATGTGATACGGTGTACAATAGATGCTAGAACGCTTTAAAAAAAATAGCAAGAAACTCAAGTTTTAATTTTTTTGCTTCAAAACGTTATCGTTATTCTTCAGAAAGTAATGTAAAGCCCATTAAGAAGATTTCAAATTGTAATAAACGCAAAAATTTGTTTCGTAAAATCAAAAACATCCTGTACACTGTAACACTTAAATTCTCTATGCTATATGCAATCAAAACATCCGACGAAAAAGCAATTAATACCGCGTAAATCTAACATACAAAATTATCTAAAAACGTCTTTTAGGGTGTGATATTTCCCATAGAAGAGAAAAAAAATGCGATAAAGAATTTGAACGTTTCCATTAGCGAGAACGTTAGCTAGACACGGCTGCGTGTGGCATTTTATATTATCCTTGTATTTGTCTATCTCTTTCTAAACAGAAAACAAAATAATTACGGATTTATTGGAATTGAAATTACATTACTGATTGATAACTCGTTAACAGTTAGGTTCATTTCTAGCCAGTCCCAATGGAAGGCTTAATGCATCTCTGTCTCACTAAAAAGTACACCTTTAAAATATGGCATAATTCACTGTAAATAAATTGTTATGTCATTAACGTTAAAGTGATTTATATATTCCTTTTAAAAGTTTTTTCCTTGCCTAGCTCTTTTTGTACTGGGAATTGTTAGTCATACATCAGATATTCTACTCAATAAGAATTTGAATTTTATTCTATTTTATCGAATAAACAGTTCAATAAGAGATTTTGACGGTTAATTGAACCACTATGAGAAGGAATTTGATCTTCGCGCGTCTTTTAAATAGAATTACTTGAAATTGTTTGCTTCTCATCTGTTTATATAGACGATTTTGCATAAATAGATAGTCAACCGGTTGAAGAAATTTGCGATTTTGCAAAACCAATCGGTGTACCTTTGAGATATTGCTGAAAAAACGTGGCGACGTTGTTGGCTAGAATCATCGAAATCCCATAAGACCTAAGAAAGCTCTGGATACCATTCGGGAGAGCAATGCTGCGTAACAGAGATAAAGATGCGTATAAGTTACAAGCTTAGCCCTAGCAAATTTTGAAGGTAGAATTATTTTAAATTATTTGTTTCACACCTGTTTATATAGATAATTTTATCGAAAAAAAAGAATGTTCATACGTCAAGAAATAGTTTGATTGGCATTGCAATTGCAGTGTTAGCGGCTATTATCTGCGATTCAATAGGTTGTAAGAGCTAAACATTGTTAAACGATATTTAAAGTTTGAATTATTTGCTGGCTAGTATTCATTCTTTTTAAAAATCCTTAAATAGGGGATCAAATAGCAAGTAACATGGGTGTTATTCTTGGATGAGAGGCAATAACATAACAGTTTGGTATAAAATAGAATGTATTATTCGTGTTTGCGAATATTCTACAGCCCCAACACTTAGAATACAATGTTGTTAATGGAATAGTGATTGATTTACAAACGTATTTCACAGGTAGAACAAAGAATGTTGTAAATGGAGATAAAATAAGTGCATTGAACAAAGAAAACGTACGCAGTACCTACACACAAAAGGTCCTCTACTGTCATAAGCCGAGAAATTATTGTCAGTAACATAATATAAAGTAATCATAATAAAATTTTCAAGTGTACAAGTTATATATGGACGCTAGTTGTCGTTTTATTCAATTCTTGTTTTACTCGTTATTTTACGGTCACAATTTCAGATACTCAACAGCTAATGCATGTACAGGGTATGTTAAATCAACCATACCATCCGTTATTAATAATTTTTTTGGAATAAAATAAAATAAAACAATGTGAAGATAGTTATTATTAAATAATCTTATACTTTAGACTCCTAATTACGCCAAATATTTCTTTATTTTGTACAATTTTCTCTGTAAAATACCCTGTATATTATACTAATGCACATATACAGACATATCAATAAGTGGGTGTTTTATAAAACAATTTTTTTTAGGTCAAAATGAAACGCATTACATGCCTTCTTTTAAATACGATGAAGAAGGCGATAGACTTTAGAATTTTATGTATATAAAGATGGACTATATTAGCTAAAAGCATTCTTGTGTTAAATAACTGTCCAAACCGTTGATACCCATACATTACCTCGGCCATACACTAAACAGCTCTGATAAGACAATGAAAACCGGATAAGAGTTTCTTTATTGATCACTTTTCATTGGTTATTGTAATATTAATGTACTTAAGAGCGATAAACTCATTTCGTGTCTATCTATAGGTGTTAATCTAAATAGGGGAGTGCACAAATATACGATAAAACTATTATATGGAATGTATTCTTTTACACCTCACAAGAAGAATAAGACATTCATTATTATTTCAGTTTTTTTACGTGTAATAATGCATTTATTTATATAAAGAGCATTGTCAAATGCCACTCCGGGGTTTATTTTTAGCATCAACGATGGTATTCATGTATCCACTCAATATAAAAGTAATCCCCTTGTTTACGTTCGAATATTTTGTCAAATTCCTTTGCTTAATCCCTAATTTATTTAAGGGGAAGGGTCCCTCAGTGGTCGAACACCTTAAATCGGATTTAGTATGTTATTTTACGGAATTGGAATCATAAGATTATGCTTGTTTATATTCAATGATCGTTGTCTAATCGGCAATACTACTAAATCATGTAATGTAGCGTATATTTGCTACTTGTTATTATTAGTTAGCTCTTTTCTCACATAAAATTTTTAATATAAAAAATGAACATCGTGCGTAATCCACAAATAGTTGATTTCTAAAAAAATATTTTAAATTTAAACAAAAGCCCGCCAAATATCTCCAAACATTTAAATAGTTGCTTGCGGCGATATCTAGCGACATTTTGTTAAAAAATTTAGAGGTAATTTCCATGGCAAATAGGAAAGAAATCTGTAATCAGTAAATTTTCTAATTCATCTGTTTATTGTAAGAAGAATATTTATTTTATTATCATTTTTGTTACTTGTTATATACATTCACTCAAATCTTATTCATTCTTACATTAAAAAGTATATACATTTTAAAATGACAGTGACGTCACTATACTACACGATGTATACACATAACCTGTTAATGTTTCGCGTGTTCATATTTCAAACAATTAATAGATATAAGAAGAAAAATTAACTAAACACTTTAAGAAATGTCGTTTTTTATCAAAGGGAAACGTAACTCTACAAATTCAAAGGTATCTTTGTTAATTGATAATTCGTTAAAGTTTGTAATTTGTTAAACTTCGTTGTTTAAGTAGGGAATATTTAACGGGGTTTGTTTAATTGTAGTACTCAAAGGATAGTGTTAAGAAACGTAAATTAAATAAAAAGCAAATACAAGAAGATCTAGAAGAGGAATTAACAAGCGGTAGTGATGAAGATGATGTAGAAACGAATAAGAACAATGTTACTGAAGAAGCTGAATCTTCAGATAGTGAGTATGAGACTGCACAAGAAAAGAAATTACGTCTAGCTAAAATTTATCTAGAAGAAATTGCTAAAAAAGGTAAGAAATCAAATCGCCAATAGATTCAAATTTTGAGTTTCACTTAATTGCATTTTTAGAAAGAAGAGGATTAAACAATGAAGATGAGGACGAAAGGACTGATTCCATTGCTAAGATTTTGAAGGAAGATTACCTTAAATCTGCTGGAAAACTGCATAGTTTAGTAGCAAATCAATACGTGTCAGCTGATCTAGATAATATTTCTACTATGAAATGTAAAAATCATAAGGGAAGCATAACTACCCTTTATGTTTCAAATAAATTTATATTTAGCGGAAGCAAAGATGGTACTATTGTAAAATGTAAGTTACTGTTATTTTCTTTTGCTATGCATCCTAAAAAGTCCTATGTTTTAGGGTCTCTAGATGAAAATAAGAAATTGGGATATATTCCCTTCACTAAGCATCATACGATATCTAATAAGGTAATCGGTCATTCTAAAATGATAACTAGTTTGGCTGCTTCATCAGATGGAAAATTTTTGGTAAGTTAGCTTTTATATTTCTGCATATTGATTCCATAGGAAAATCTTTTAGGCTGCATCGGATAGTACAAGAAATATCCAAATCTGGGATCCAGAAACTCTAAAACATGTAGAAACCTTGAAAGGTCACCAAGATAGTGTAACAGGTTTAGCTTTTAGAAAAAACACCCACACCCTTTATTCTTGCAGTAAAGATCGTTCGATAAAAGTTTGGTCATTGGATGAAATGGCATATGTAGAAACATTATACGGCCATCAAAACCATATAACATCGATAGATGCGTTAACACGAGAACGAGCGATAACTTCCGGTGGTATGGATAGCACAATTAGAGTGTGGAAAATTGTAGAAGAGTCCCAATTAATTTACAATGGTCCATCAGCTAGTATAGACATCGTAAGGTTGTTAAATGAAGAGACTTTTATATCAGGAAGTGCCGATGGTGCCATAAACGTTTGGGGTGTTAATAAAAAGAAACCATTGTGTACCTACAAAGAAGCACATGGTTGTGATCCTATCACCAATGAACCATATTGGATTTGTTCAATTGCCGCATTAACAAACACAGATTTGATAGCTACTGGCTCGCAAGATGGTCATATAAAACTTTGGAAATTAAACGATAACTTTAAAAGTATAAATTTATTATTTACAATTAATATAATAGGATTTATCAACGATATATCGTTTACGGAAGATGGTAGATATCTAATAGCATCAGTAGGTAATGAACACAAATTTGGAAGATGGAATGTAATTAGTGAAGCTAAGAATTGTGTTTTAAAAATCCCTTTCGTTATTTCAAAGAACAACTAGGCAAAAATGAATTGTTATTAATCGTGTTTTATACAAGGAAATTGATCATGCTTATTATTTTGTTTATAACTGCCCATGAGCAGTTTGTTTTAAATTCCCATAATGTTCTATTAATTTGATAAATCCCGTGCGTTCGTCTTTATCGTTAAATTATTTATAAAAACACCTTTCTTAACAATGTCTCCATTTGTATTAAATAAAAAGAAATTGTTATATTTTTATTTACATTATTTACTTTTTTTTAATGTTATATCCAACACCTCGATTTACAATGAAAATCATAAAACTTATTCTATTTGACGAATTTGTACTATTTTCTCTGTTTCGATTTTAACAAATAATCCATCACCATCAGAAAAAAAAGTAAAATAATTTAAACACAACTAAAACGGATATTCAGAAACAATTAGAAATATCTTTGCAACCATTTTGCTATTAAAGATATGATTGTAGTAAAGCTTCAATTCCAGCTGCAATTCGATCTCTTGCGGGCCTTCAATTGATCTGATCAAAGCTAAGATTGCCTTGTGTTTAAGCGTGTTCATCCTGAAGAAACCTTCATGGGCTTTTTCGATACCTTCCGGGCAATTCACATTGACGATGCTCATTGTAAATTCAGCTTCTGATCCTGGCCACACTGGTCCTCTCATTTGGAAAAAGTCTATGTGTCCTTGGAGTATCGGAAGTTTAGAAATGAAGGTCATGAAGTGATAAGAATATTGCTGAGGCATTTCAATGCAGCTGATATCTCTATGGTCACAAGTATATTTTGCTCTTTTGCATCGACTCTTGTGTTCCGGATCTCTGATGTAATTTGGCGGGCATTGAATCGTGAAACATTTGTAGTTCCCTCTAGTGTTAAGGCACGTTGCATCTGGTCTACCGCATACATTGTCCAAGCATTCATCAATGTCTAAAATGATGAATTCAAAATTATTGGGTAATTGGGTCACACTATGTAGGTTACAAAGAATATGGCGCTTTAAAAAATTTAAATTTCAAATTAGCATCGCTATTCCATATTTATAATTTTCAAAATACCTATGATTAACATATAATCGGAATTGGTAATTAAAAAAAACTTTTTACGTATTATCTATGTAGCAAAACGGAGGTTTTTTTGCTTTACCTTGACAAGTTCTACCGTCTGATCCTAGTCTATAGCCTCTGGGACAACTACAAACGTAACTTCCTGGCGTATTTTGGCACGTTGCTATGCATAATTGTTGGTCCTTGAATTTTTCGCACTCGTCAATATCGGAACATGTTCTGAAAGTACATATTTTGCAAGTTAATTACACAATTGTTTTTTTTTTTTTCGAATAATACTTTACCGGTTATCTGAATTTAGGCTATATCCCCTATCGCAGGAACATCTATAACTTCCCCAGAGATTAACACACCTCTGTTGGCATAATCCTGGCATTTCACATTCGTCAATATCATCACAAATATCTCGGCCCACTTGTTTTAAACCATCATGGCAACGGCATTCAAATGAACCAATTGTATTGATGCATTCAGCATTATTTGAGCAAGCCTGAAATAGAGTAAGAATTATGTCCTTAGTAACCGATGGAATTGTTTTATTTACCCTTCCTCTATAATATTCGCATTCATTAATGTCTTCACAATGATTATTTGCGTTCAATTTATGCCCTGGCGGGCAGGTGCAAACATGATAACCAAAGCCGTTTTTGCAAATCTGCGTACTAGAGCATTGATGGGTTCCTCTTGCGCATTCGTCAATATCTAAAGACGAGACAATTAAAATATGTTTGTTACTGGTTCTCCTATTATCTTACCAACACACTCAGTTCCAGCCGAGTTCAATTCAAAGCCTAGCTTGCATTGTAACCTAGATATGCATTGGTATCTTCCATTGAGATTTTCACATCTTTCTAGTTGAGAGCATGGGTTATTTTTACACTCGTCGATGTCTTCACAATCTCCCTTAATGTTCATAGTGTAACCCGGCAAGCACTTCTTCTTTTGGGATATCAAGACGTTACTCGGATAGGGCCTGAAAGTTGGAAATGTGAAAGTTGTAGAAGTCGTATAGTACAATCTTGGAATTCTTTCGCATCTGTAAGATCCTTGCGTGTTCTTGCATTGGAATTGCAATCCTAGGTCTTTGCAATTATGTGTTCCCAAAGCGCATTCGTCGTCATCTTCGCAGATATTATTAGCATGGTTTAATGTGTAACCTGTTCCACAACCAGCGGTTCTAGGACAATAATAGGACCCTATGGTGTTGTCACATCTTTGTCCTTCTGAGCAATCGTGAGTTCCAAGCTGGCATTCGTTTATGTCTATGAAATAATACAAGTAAGGACAATTTTCACATTACATTTTTTGATCACTCACCAACGCAAGCTCCAGTTATATCTTTAGTAAACCCTCTCTTACAATTACAATGATAACTTCCATGGGTGTTGATGCAATCTTGGTTGCTATCACAAGTATCTTCGTCGTAGCACTCATTGATATCTAATAATTAATTTTATATAAAACTGTTCTTCAATATTACACTAAAAAATAATTACCTATACATGTTCTATGCCCCTCAGAATATTTAAACCCATCTGGACATGAAGTTGGGATAGGTTTTGGAGGTTTGTAATATGGAGGTCTATATGGTGTACGGTCTGGTGGTGGTGGCCTTTCAGGCTTCCTTACAGGAGGTGTTGGCGGAGAAGATGATGATTCAGGGTCTTCTGGAATTGGCACATGTTGTGATGGTATTTGCGGCCGAGTCGATGTTTGCGGTGTTGTAGTTTCTTCTTGTGGTCTTCGCGCGGGATAGTGTGGTCTTATTGGTTGAAGTTGCTGTTGAGACGGTCTATAAATAGCTGCAGAATGAGAGCCTGCTTGAACAAATTTCGGTGAGGGAAGGGTTGTTGCTTCGGTAACCCTTTCAGTAGTTGTAGGAATCGTTGTTGGAGCAGGTGTCGTTTTTGGAGTTGTATAAATACTTGATGGATAATCGTATGGGATATTTGAATTTGGAGCCTTGTTTGGTATGCAAGTATGTCCTCCTGATTCATTTACGCAAGTTTCATCCGGTCCGCATAATTCTTGATTTTCTTCGCACTCGTTGATGTCTAAATTCGATTTTTACAAATTTTAAAACAAAATAAATATCTACGCTATACTCACCTTCGCAAATCAATGTTACAGCATTCTTTTTAAAACCAGGAGGACATCCTCCTTGGGTTGTCTTATCAATGCATGTATAATTTCCTTTGGTATTTAAGCACATTTGCGACGCTGTATTACAATCATGTTGCCCAAGGATGCATTCATCAACATCTACGAGATTTATAACGAATCATTAAGGAAAATACCTAGAATTATCGAATACCTTCGCAGTCTTGTATAGAATCTTTAAAGAAGAACCCAGGTGGGCATTTAATCGCATTATTCTTGCATTCGTAAGATCCTACTGTGTTAATGCAAGTTTGATGGGCCCTGCATGTGAGGTCAAATTGACACTCATCGATATCTGGAAAAATATAATCAATTGATTCTGTTTTTTTATCGATTTTTTTGCAAACAAACCATCGCAAACTGTCTTGTCCGCGTTAAAAATGTATCCTTCAGGGCACATGTCGTAGTCTTCTATGTCGTTTCCGCAATTGTAAGATCCGGGTTCGTTGATGCAGGCTTGAGATGGTAGACATTCGTGGAGACCCAATTTGCATTCGTCAATATCTAATTTATATACAACAAAATTTATCAATCTCGTCAAATAATGGTATTTCTTCTTTACCATTGCAAGATACTTTGTCCTTGTCCAATTCAAATCCTTCGTAACAAGAACATTGGATTGACACTCCAGTATCTTTACATTGATGTTCACATGGATTATTTTCATTACATCGATCAACCGGGGTGTTAGGTAATTCCATTTGTGTCAAAGGCGTCTTCTTTATTTTACAGGAGACACCATCTGCCATTAAGGTGTAACCTTCCTTACAGTCGCATTTGTAAGAATCGTGTGTTGGTATACAAATTTGAGCGCAAACATCGGTGATTTCGCAAATATTTTCAAGAGCTGTAAGTTAAGAAGTTTTGGAATGTTGCAAAGAATGTCGGTACATCAAATTACGAGGATAATCATCAGGTGGATTTGGTTTGGTAGCTGCTGTGGTGGTTGGCTTCGTTGCTATCGTTACAGTTGGTGTGGTTATTTCCGGGGTTGTTGGAGTACTTTTTGGCCTTACACGGTCTTTATTTTGGCAACATGTAGAGAAAGCGTTGTCATAAGGTTGACCCAGACCAGGAAGTATGCTGCAGGATTGTCCTGAAAGGCCGGTTTCTATACCAAATTGGCAAGCTGCGCAACAATCCTAAATAATTGGAATTAAAAGATGTCCACATAACATTTCCCTTAATTTACCTTTCTAAAATCATTAGAAGATTCATCCTCTGAACTTATACAATCCCTTCTACTCATTGCATCATCTTGGCCCAAGTTACATTGGATCTCGCGAGCTTTATTCTTACAACAGACGTCTACAGATTTCATACAAAAGCTTTCATCTTTCTTATCAACGTTTGGAAATGGTGTTCGATATCTGCTACATGGCAATCCCGATTCACCATGGATGGTACCGATCCCACAACAATGTTTTAAAGTCACAAAATTTAATCCTGAAAAAAATTGGTTGATCTCCAAGAATTTTCAGATAATAAATAAATTTCATCATCGCTGTGATATGATAAATTAAAGTTCTAAGAAATCAGATGTGTAGAAATTGTTACTTGTTTATAAAATCGTGTGTGTATATATTTTTTTAAGTTAATCAATGTGCTATCAAAACACGGAGTTGGATAAAATGCATGTTTTTTTGCGGTCACATTTTTCTTTCCATTGATAAAATTATTTATGCGTACATTGGTTGATGAATCTTGTAATGTTTGGCCATGACATTGGGGCATTTGGGAATTTTTATCGTAAAATTGCAATGCTTATGGGAATGTTTTTTAATTTTTATTTTAATTTGGAGTTTCTGCGAGTTTTTTAGGGAAAAATATGTTTGATTATATAGATATTAGGAACTCAATCAAACAATATCTTTTTTTCTTTTATTTATTTAGTAGTAACAAGGAATTAGATAACTTATTAATTGCATTATTAAATGTTTATTTATTTTTGTGAAAGAGGAATATATTCCAATCGAATAAATAAGGTGTATTAACATAGTTGAATATTCAATTAAACTAAGGCCAATATCTCTGGGTCAATTGAAAATGTTTTTTCTTGAATATATTATAGTTAAGAGAATTATTTTTAATGAAATTAGGATAAAAAGTTCATACCATGCGCCTCTCTTGAGATAATCGCGAAAAGAAACACAAACAACGTTAGCTTGAAACCCATTTTCGGGGATGCTATATTCCTTTTGTTGTGCAACTGATCACAACGCACATCATACTGACATAGACTCGGCTTATCAATTATTATTCTTCGTTTATTCAAACAATACTTCACGAAGCAGGGTGTCTTATACGTATCAATTCGTCATTAAAGTCAATATTAACACATTGGAATATTTTCACCAATTCAGAAATAATTTAGGAGCAACTTTCAAAAAATACCTTTTATTCTTTTAATTTCGGACATCGTTTTTTCGAAATTTGAAAATTTCCCGCGTTTTCTTCCAATGCTACCACCCTAGTTATATTTGATAATTTAGTAATTTTTTATATCATTATGTTGGCCGCGTACTGTTATTAATTTACGTGTAGATTTGTTAGATGGTTAGACGTACGTGTCTCTTATTTAAAACAAATATTTTGTTTTTTTAATTTCCAAGTTATATCATAGACTGAAATCAATCTATAGCAGTTTAAAATTATTTCCCGTGTTCCTCTAGGTACGTCAGAATAATTTATTTATTTTTATTTAGTTATAAAATTCGTAAATATTTTAGATTTAAGATGAGGTTCTTGATCCATATTGTAACCTTACTGCAGATATTAAATCTGTGCATTTATTTTATAAATGCACAAAGGGTACCACCAGGAGTGAGCCCACAACATTATCAGGTATGTACAATTTTATTTCTTCAAGCATAGGTTATGGTGTTAGTTTAGCAGAGTATTTTCAAAGGAAGTCAAAGAACAATAATCAGGCATTTATTTTAATTAATTGAACTTGACGGAAAATAATTCTTTAACAGCAGCAGCAACAGTATCAACAAGCTCAATATCAACAACAACAGCCGCAATATCAACAACAGCATCATCAACAAGTTCCAGTTCAGCATCAGCAACAGGTTCCAGTTCAGCATCAGCAACCACCTGTCCAGCAACATCAGGTCTTTTTAATCTGTTTTACATTTTTACATTGGTTACTATTTGTATAATTCAAATTTAGGTCCCAGTACAACAGATCCCACAGCATCAGGTGCCTCAGCAACAGGTTCCTCAACAACAAGTGCCGCATCAACAACCACTTGGTCAACCCCAACAACCACATGGTCATGGCCATGGCCATCAACAAGGAAAAATTTTAGACACTCAGCATATTATGCAGGAAAAAGAGTAAGGTCTTTGTTTGAATACAATGAAAATAAGCTTATGCAATTTAGTCTTATTTTTATTTAGTCATATAGCTGAGCATATGGATGTACCTTTGGATACAAGTAAGATGTCGGAACAAGAATTACAATTTCATTATTTTAAAATGCATGATGCTGATAACAATAATAAATTGGATGGTTGTGAGTTGATAAAATCATTGATTCATTGGCATGGTAAGTATTACCGCCGCGGTGTTTTTCTTTATTGGAAAGCTTTGTTTTTATTTGTTTTTTCCTCATTCCATATATTTTTGTATGGTTCTATCTTCACCTCATGGCTTTGTATAATTTGCGTATTAATGAAGTAATTTCTTCGTGGTTGTATCCAAGTATCATTAAAAATGTGCATTTCATGCTACTTGTTTTTTCATAAATATGTAATAAAAATCAAAGTTTAGTAACAATAAAGAT
Organism: Oryctes rhinoceros; assembly: GCA_020654165.1. Classification (NCBI taxonomy): domain Eukaryota; kingdom Metazoa; phylum Arthropoda; class Insecta; order Coleoptera; family Scarabaeidae; genus Oryctes; species Oryctes rhinoceros. The sequence goes on along the minus strand of JAIOKQ010001013.1, from coordinate 9,978,977 downwards.
TTTTGCTGTTGCAGTTATAAAAAAAAAAAAAAAAAAAACAGTAAAATAAATAATAAACAAAATTTAGTTTGAAAACCCAAACTACACATTTTCAATTATATTTGGATATGATTTCTATTCTGTCTGCATAACACGATTTGATCGAATCGAGTCGTTGTAGGTGCTTAATGTTTGTTATCAAATTATTATTTGTTATTTGTCAGAACAAGGAAGTAAGGATCCAACACAAACCCAGATTGAGGATAAGATCTTCAGGGATGACGAGTTAGTAACACTAATCGATCCAATCCTTAATATGGACGACAATAATAGAGACGGATATATAGACTATCCGGAATTTATAAGGGCACAAAAGGTTTCCTCGCAAAATAATCAAGTTTAAACGTATGTCTTTGAGTTGAAAGGGTTTATCGGTTAATGCGCTTCGTCGTGATCGTCTTCTTCGTTGTTTTTCGGTATGTAATCAATTTTTTTGTCGCTATTTTAGGACCTAAATCAGAAAGGGCGCTAATTTTACCGGATGAAGATATCAGCAAAACGATTGATGATGCCCTAGGTCTGGCTGACATAAATAAGGATGGGTTTATAGACTATCACGAGTATAAAACCGCTAATACACTAAATAAATGAACAAATTTCCGTTCTTAAAACTGATAAACGAACGTATATTTGTGTAAATACGTAATTATTACATGATTTACATATTTCAGAGGTATAAATTAAACAAATAAAAATAAACAAAAGACTGCATTCATTGTCTCAACTTAAATAAGCTATATATATGTATATATAGTATATTTTTTATTCTAGGGATTATATTAATTACAATATGGTTGTGCATTTTGTAATATTATGTTATTTTTTGTTGTAAATATCAATATTTTCTTAAAGAATTGTAAAGTTAATAAAAAAATAAATTTTATAAACGTATTCATTATTTCAAATAGGTGAAAGCAACTATTTTTGAAGTATTCGTTTATTTCATATAGAGACATCTACTGATCAATTACTAAAACTAATAATTACAGAGTTCTATAACATTCGGTCATCGACGTAATTATATATATATATAATTATACATATATTTATATATGTATAATTGAATGTATATAATAAACTAAACTTGTGTGGTACGGAGGTTGCCGATACTTATCATACTACGCCACAGTCCTTGCAATCATCATTTATAGAATATTACCATTGGGAACGTACCGTATCGAAAAATGTTTACTAGCTGGTGCAGAATGTTTACAAACGGGTAATTAACTTATTTCAATACGACGGCATAAGAAAGTGCCAGAATTGTTCACATTATTTCTCTTTTATTTATATGGTCGTTGTTGCATATATCTTACTCATTTTAATGGTTCGGTTATCTTGATTTTAACCTATTTTTATTGACGAACAACAGCACTAATCATATATGTTGTTGTAGACTTCTGCAGTCGTTATTTTCTTTTAAAGAAGTTGGGTTTCCGTGTTGAAACCGCGTAGTAATTACGTAAGAATACCGACGTTTCACTCCCAATTGCATGGAGCTTCTTCCGGACTGCTGTATATTGCGTCGCTCCTGTACGGAAACATGACATTTTTCGTGCGGTTTCTACCCGGAAACCAAATTCTTTAAAAGAACACTAACCATACATTAACAACTTTCTATTTAGAACGATGTAGATGGCAGCGTTTATTGTTTCAAGTTGTAATCGTCAATTTTGTAACCTATTCAATATCTATTTGCGTTTCATTTATACCTAAAATATATGCTTTAGACTACAGTGGGCCAGTTTTGTCTGCACGTTAGGCCAGTACTAAGTTTCATGTATCATCGGATATCATTTGCAATAGTTTTGCAAAGATGCAATCGAGTCGGTTTGCGGCGATCTTTTCAACGATTTCAGTTTGAATGTTTGTAATTTCACGTTTTAAAATTATCTCAATTTCTAGTAATTTTCTAACCAAGTTAAGCATTCTTTTGATCATTTTTGACAGATTTCAACCCGTTAAATATGGAAATCGAGTTGGTTTGAAAGTTCAGAATTTTACGTCTGTATTTTGAGTCATTTTCTAAGGTGCAACGGAGGGCGAGTCATCTTTCGGGAGTTGTCGTGTAATTAGTATTTTGCTTGACATTTCGCTGATCAAGCTCAAAGCACAGTGCACGTTCGTGCACTGTGCTTCGAGTTGGCTATAAGTGCGTGTTACGACACTTTTCTATCTAACCAAGAAGGAGGGCTAGCTCGGGCGAGATACTGACGGAGCGTCACCTCTAGCACCAATTAGTGCTATTTCGGCGGTTAGAACGCTTCTCCAACCTATCTCGTTCGTGCACTGTGCTTCGAGTTGGCTATAAGTGCGTGTTACGACACTTTTCTATCTAACCAAGAAGGAGGGCTAGCTCGGGCGAGATACTGACGGAGCGTCACCTCTAGCACCAATTAGTGCTATTTCGGCGGTTAGAACGCTTCTCCAACCTATCTCGTTCGTGCACTGTGCTTCGAGTTGGCTATAAGTGCGTGTTACGACACTTTTCTATCTAACCAAGAAGGAGGGCTAGCTCGGGCGAGATACTGACGGAGCGTCACCTCTAGCACCAATTAGTGCTATTTCGGCGGTTAGAACGCTTCTCCAACCTATCTCGTTCGTGCACTGTGCTTTGAGTCGGCTATGAGTGCGTGTTACGACACTTTTCTATCTAACCAAGAGGGAGGGCTAGGTCGGGCGAGTTATTGACGGAGCATCACCTCTAGCACCAATTAGTGCTATTTCAGCTTCTTCAGAAGATTTCTAAGGACTGATGTTGTCTCTTGCTCCTGGTTATATATCACATTTCTGTTCCGCTTTGCTGATCCATCCGCTGAATCGCGTCGTTCATTGTATAACGACTCCTTAGTGTTAACTTCCCCGCGTTGCTGATCTTGTATCCGATCTTGTATTTCATATTTAAATATGAAATTAAAAAATTGTTATTGTTTGCTATATTTGCTATTGTACATTTCCGCTAAGTTCATTGCCGAAACGTAAATTTCAAGTTCTATTAAAAAAAAAAAAAAAAAAACTATTGTTACTAGCGGTACGTGGGTTAAAATTTTGTCTTCTTTGCACATGAAGGATATACTGAGGTGAAATAAGTTACAAAATTAAAACTGAATATTTGCGTTTATTGTTTCAACCACACAATATACATTTATTCGACATAATTCATCTATACCAGCATCAAGGATAACTTTTCTTGAATAAAAGTACCGTAACAGCAACACAATGAATTTTCATAATATCAACATGTATGTATTTTTTCTCTCATATTTGAAAAGTTTTTTTGAGCATAAATTGTTATACAATAAGTTACATTATTAATATTTTTTCATTTTCATATCATCATATCTCAAAATACAAACAAAAAATAAGCGCAAGGAATCTGGGAGAACATTTTTTTACTCTAGTTTATTAACTTGATAATTTTTTTCCTAATAAGATCGGCTACACATCTTGCGATTACTAATTATTTACTATTTAAGAATGGACATATTTGCAGATGCTAAATAACTAGCCAGACACTCAGTATTTTTCGTCAACTTACATTCAGAGATATAGTGCATGTATTATTTTTTTAAATTTAATATTGGCCATGGAATGGGTGTATGAGAGAATGGATCTTTTTTGTTGTTGTTTTCCTTAGATATATACAGTATGAGTATGGTTCGTATTGTCAGGTTTTGATATAGAAGTAGGATTCAAAATGGAATCTCCAGAAATATACCTTAAATACCTCTATAGGAATTCAATTTTGACTTTTGAAGACCATTAAAAGGATACCCTTACTGTATATGCGTTTCGTTTTACGTATGCGGGTGTGTGTATGCGTGTTTTTTTTTTGAAAGAATGGAGGAAAGTAAAACGAAATTTAATTTAGCGTGTTTCTTACAATAAAAGTGATTCTTTTTTTTAACAAAGAAGAATTTAGGTTATTAAATGGTGCATACTATATGATGATTGGGTTTTAGGGGAATATTATCCGTAGGGATAGAAGGTGTTAGGATTAGCATAAAGGGCCGTTCACCAAAAAACGGCATCGGCAGCAACGGCGAATAAATATTGAAATATTTACAAATTTCTCAACACAAATTCGCCGACAAAACCAACAATACATAGATCGAGACTATTATTTTTTTGCACTATGCTTTTGTTAAAAATGCCCAAAGAAACGTTATATTCTTTTTTTGTTTTCAATAATATTTTTATTAAAATCGTATTAAATTCTATTGTTAATTATACTTCATTATTATTAAGTAAATAATATTATTGTTTAGTTATTAATTTGCTTGGGGCACATATTGCCCCTTATCTTATATAACCCATTTATACGGTGTAGAAACTTGTATATTAATGAAAAATTCGAAGTTATTTGTTTTTATTAAATATGATATTAAAAATGGTACATGATATAAAACACAGGTAGTGTAAGCTCCTTTCATATTTATTGTTTTTTCAATTGTAGATATTTCGCTTATACGTTATCTTCTTTGAATATTTAATAAAGGGTATAGGTTGATATAAAATGAGCAGCTTTTCTAATATACTGAATTCTCTTTTGTAGTCCCACGGTATTATTTATGTAAAAAAATCGCAAGATGAATCCTTAAAATTAAAATTTTATTTTTTTATTGTATAATAGATATGTATTATATTGATTAAGCATTAAATAAATATTGTCCCCCTATATTTCGATACTGAAGGATTACCCATTTGAATTCATCGAATCTATCTTTAAAGAGCTAACATTACCCGAAAAATATAAACAGCGAATTCGTCAGCTTTCTTTTTTTTTAATAATACAATCAGGCAAAGAAATCGGGGGGATCTCCCGACTTGTTTTTTATTTATTAATAATTATTAATAACAACATGTGGCGTTGAATTCGCTGTCTCTATTAGTGGCGTATAAAACATGTCGCTTACCCGCAATTTCGGTTTTTTTTTATAATATATATATTTTTTTCTATTTATCTCTAACTGATAATTATAGATTATTTTATTAATTAACTTGCGAAGTTCATCACAATTACTTTTTTTAATATAGGTGGACACCTTTAATTTGTATCAATGGGCTAAACAAAGGGCAGACACTTGTGTGGTTTTCAAAAATTATTTAGCGTTTTTGCAGGCAAATTCTCTCTGGGTGATATTTCGCGGAGGATTTTTTTTTATACACGCACAATACCCAACACCTACAATTATTCCATCAATACCTACCATTACCATCAAAATATTTATTGAGAATACAATTAAATTTATTTATTTACCTTATAACCTACAAAATTTTCGAAAAATCGTAACATTATACACAGCTAAAGACGCAAAAGGTTATATTTTATTTATTATTCAGTTATTAAAATAGGAGCAAACATTGTAGAATAGTAAACTTCACAACACCCTAGACCTACATGAAATCCATCTTACCATTTATATAGACCATAGACGTGCATGCCAAAACACTACCATCAATATTGGAGAAAAATTTATATGAAGAAACTTTACATATCATCCTTGACACAACAGTCTTTAACGTTGGATTTTAAATATCCCGCGCGAAATATGATTTTTATATCATTAAAGGAGATCGAAAGAACGAGAGAATTGCTTCAAGCCGCGTAATATTTTTGAATGTTCGTATTTAATCACTTATATAACATCCAATCAACTTTACATATAGAAAATTGCTTATATTAAATTTAAGATTACTTATTGTTTTTCAATCATGAACACAAAATAATATCGTTAGATGTTATAAGAGTAATAATATTCATTTAAAACTGCAACTCTAGAGGAATTAACATTAACACGTATCAAATGATTTTATACAGAAATTGAATCGATCAATTATACTTCTTTGGCGTATCCATATCACCTATAATATCTTCAAGCTACTGAAGGCTTTTTTTATATCCTACAACATTTAATAACAGAATATTTTTACAAATTTTGGAAGCCTCGATTTATTAACAATTTGTCCGACAGTTCTAGAGGTGCGGGTGATGGGTGACCTCGATATATATCACTCATTCATACATTTATATTACTTAGTACGTGGGACCTGGGTTCATACCATCTTTTTTTTTGGAGAAACACGAAACTAACATATATTAACAAACAGCGGGTTTTTATCACACGGATACATTGACGAAAGAATAGAAACTTTCATTTCATCAAATTTATTTTTTTTTTTGACGAAACTAAACTAGAAAATTGACTTTAGAAAAGGCATTTCAGATTTTTTTTATTCTTTTTCTTATTTCTTTTAAGTATTATTATTGTCCCAAAATTGCTTCTAGTATATTATGAGCAATTCCTTATTAGTAAAGCACATAAGTCAAATAGAGTAGGTGATCTTACGTCGTCATGTTGTTTTTTATTATTATTATATCGTATCCGTCTATCGATAAATAAGTGTTTTATTAATTCAATTCTTTTTTGAAAAAGATACATTAATTTAACCGGGATTTTGAAACTGCAATAATATAGTACGTTCCGTTAAAACAAATTTTTTTTGGGCAGCTAGAAACTTATGAGACATACTGTATGTTTCAGTATAATTTTAAATCATGTCCCCAAAATCGAAACACAGGCGACTTGAACCATCCACCCCGAACTACGCGGCCTATGAGGTTATAAGCTCGCGATATTTAAAACCCGTTAGGCTGTTTGTATCTGACGAAGTAGTTGAGGGACCTGTTTAATATTCTCGGATCTCGGTCAATACTCACACCAACTATTCCAAATATCGCCCGGTTACGATACCGTAAACCACGTGGTTCGTAGGAATGATGCGAGTGATTTAAGTCGCCCTCATACTTGCTCAACAAAAGACTATTCCCAAACGAAGAATAAAATCGAAACTTATTTTAATTTATTTAATTAATTGAATGAAATTTATTGGTTAAAAAGAAACTTATTTAATTTAAATATTTTACTTTCTCAAATTCGTTGTAAAACGACCTAACGAAATATATATATTTAAATTATAAAGCTTCACCCGTACGAGAAACTATATAACATCGACTTTTTTTATATAATTACTATTTTAAGAATGTATAAACTTGAGTAGTTCCCGGATATTATGTATAATGTTAATTCCACGGCGTTGTGAGTTTGTAAAAAAGTCTGATTGTTGATATTTTGAAATTGATATCTGCGTGGTGTAGTAATTTTCGTTTTTGCACACAAGTGCCTGCCTTTTTGTTGTTCAACAGCTTGTGAATGTTCCACAGGGAAGGCACATTGCTGCTGTGCCGACACGATACGCTGCTATTGTATCACAGTAAACGTTCATAGTCTATCTAGCGGTACTATAAAATAGTATTGAAAAACTGCATGATTGTAGGCGACGTCCCTACTGGACAATGATGTGCGGCGCTGATAGCAACACCGCTACCGTGGCGATGATGGTGAACAAGGTGAATATGATCAGACAGAAGCGATCGACAACCATTGCTGCGAATTTCCAATCACTGATCACTTCGGCTTCCTCGTCGGCTTTCTTCATGCGATTTGTTATGAATTGTAATTCGCGCAGTATGTTCTGCAGATCCCGTTGCGTGCCTGTACTGGGCATAGCAGCTTCTTCGATGGTCGTAGGATGTCTTATGAAACCGGAACCCAAGCTCGTAGTCATTGATGCGTTATTTCCGCCGGAAACGTTTCGAAAATCGTCGTCGATATCCAATACATTGGCTAGTAAACTTTTGGAAGACCTTTCTTTGAGTTCCAGTTCCTTCATTCGGCTATTCATCAGTATGGTCTTCCTTGTTATTTTCTTCCCTGGTCGACTCATTCCAAGACCCCAAGGCAACCATTGTAAAAATACCGTTTTGATCTAGAAAAAGAAAGACCACCACCTCATTTCTTCGGGCCCTTTTCTTTTACTTTTTTGAAAATCGTTTTCTCCTTTGCACCGTAAGGATTTTCGAATATAAACTGGCAAACATTTGTGGAATCTCTTAAAGGCTAGGAAAACACAAACAAGACTTACCCATTGTGGCATTTCGTGTATATCAGCTGTTCTATGATGGTAATTGAGGACAACAACAGTAAGTACCACAGACGATGCAACCATGAACATAATGCAGTTGAAGTAGGTGCCTGTAACAGCCATTTAGTTACGTATCCGCTTGACTTTTTGATCAACGCCATACTACACCACTACATAGATATTTAACTACGACAACAAAGGAAGTCGAAAAGTCATCTACGTACAACTCATAAAGGTAAACAAATATATGTCGATTAGATAGAAAAAGAAATGAATGAAATCATATCGGTAACGAGAGTTCAAGAATTACGAAAGAAACGAAAAACCAAATTGTATAACATAGTTGGTTATGTACAGTCGTTTTGCCAAGCACAAACATCCATCGTCAGAATCGTTACATTACAAACACTCCATACAATACGCTATGTGAATTGATAAATATACAGGCCGTTCTATATAGTGTGTTCACTATTAGGATCTCGTAACCGGTAAGAGGTACAGACCGAATTAAATAGATATTTTCCTTTGGAGTTACATAAAAATAATGTGCATACAACTTTGCATTTTTTTTTTTCATAAAAACCCTATGTGTTCTGCCTTATCAAAAGTTAATAAATCACGATTTGTATTTTGAAAAAGATAAATAAGTTCCAATAGCGTATTTGAATTTTGCTTTTGTAATATCGAAATACTATTTCTCAATCCCTCATCATTTACGAGATCCCAATTGTAAGCATATTATCTTGGACAGTCTGTATACAGGGCGTTCTCGCGGTGAGTACCACCAAGAAGTTTCGCGAGATAAGTCAAAATTTCGATTCTAAACCATCCTTACAAAACACTCTCTCAGATCTGGCTCGCCATGAAAAGCCCTGCATAATCAAAAAGAAACAAATACAATACTACACAAACATTTTCAACATTTGATTTTTTCGTAGATATTACACTAAAATGTATCATGATCTAAGATCGTACCCTCCTCAAATTAAATATACAAGGGTTCAAACAAATTATCGGCCGAGGTTCGCCTGGCAGAGTCGTGACCTTGAAATATATGGTCTACAACGTTGCCAAGCGACATTTCTACTTTTTTTCTGCTTTCGCTTCTCACAGAATTATTACGCGATCTTCGGTTATCCTTTTGGATTTTATTTAGAGAAATGCCGTTTTAATTTGGTTTTGTTCGGGTTATTAAGATGGGAATGAAAAAGCCATAGAACAGACGAAAAAAAGGACAGGCAAAGCAGAACTGATATTAAAGATATAGTGGCGCTTCCTTTATTAATATTAAGTGCGTAATTTTTTTAGATGCTAGTTTATGTCTGGCTTAAGACTGTGCATTGGAATGGAGTGAAGTTGATTTGTCAGTTAAGATTTTTAGAATCGAAAATGTGTTAAAATCTTTCTCTTTGACGGAAAATCAAAATGGTAATATAATAAAGGTGCGTCTAGACGGATAAATGATTTGCGCAAACCGCTTAGAATCTTCGTGTTTGCAGCATAGATTTTAACAACAACGAATTTTTCATCTTAAGTTCATTTAAGCAAACATAAAGGTAATTCACTAAGCGCAAATCATTCATCCGTCTAGACCCACCTTAACACATCCGTTTTCTTCGTTTTCGTTCAGTTCACTCCATCCTATGGTGCATTATTACCTGCTGTGGTTGGCAGTGGAGGAGATTACCCAGCCAAGATACCGTTTCACGAAACTCACGACCTCTCCTCTCTACGTACCACAAAATGATGGTTTTAATATAATTAATAACACACAGCTTGCCAAATTATTGATTAAATAGGTGATGATTTACTTTAACTCAATTTCTTTGTTATGTTTTAAATGGATTCAAAGTTAGTGGATGTATTTTATTTATGGTATCGGTTTATTTAAAATCTCAATCGTTTAAAGGAGTAGTGTTCGTGTTTGTTTTTTTTTTTTTTATAATAATAAAGTTATACGAGGAGGTAACGAGTCATGAAAATCATAACGATAATAATAATAAACTCAAAAGTCCAAAAAAGAACATAAAAATATAACAGTTACAAACAGTTATAGGAAATGAAACATATCAACAACAAAACATACAGATTAAGAATACTCCTAGTGGGACAGAGCCATTTGATACTTGGAGGTGAGAAGGTCATTGGCAAACAAGAGTAAATCGGCCGAAGGAGTGCTGGCATAGACTCAGGTCCGTACTCAGCCCTGTGCTGCCTCAATTCCATGATGAAGGGCACTCGGGTAGGCACGGCACCATAAGCCACTGGCACTCGCTAGCAGAGATAATGAGTAAGAGACTAAGATTGCGTATGGCCCGTCCTAAAAAACAGGGCATCCAGAAGACTTGGCAAGCGGATCTAGGGTCTAGGATTTTGTGTGTTTGAGGGGGAGAGCTTTTTTTTTGGAACATGAGGCGACACATGTTCACAGCGATTATATCAGATTCAAATTATGCATTGTTACTTTACTCTTGATTTATTTTTAACTATCCTCGGTCGCAATAGGTAACTAACCAGCGATGGACTGGATTCATCTCAATTTAACCAACAAAATTTTGCCCTCGAAACCATTTTCAAGCACTTTTAGGAAGACGCAAGTTATTTAAAAGACCAGTCCACCGCTGCATATTTGATCCATTCACCCCATCAACAAATTCTGTACAAGTAACTAACAAGCGTTATAAGAAATGTCGAATAGCTGTGGCAATTTGGGTTAAGCGAAGTGCTGTTAAATAATCCCCGTGAAAAGTGAAGCCACGCCCAACTAAAACCGCGACAATAGAGTGCATTTGAGTGTTTTAATTTGTGATCATCTTTTTTTCTTGATTGGTTTTCTTATTTAAATCAGTAATCTTGCAAATAAAAAATAACATTGTAAGGAGCTTATTATTCCGAAAGTCTAACCTATCAGGGGCACAGCGTCGGAGGTCTGGGTTATCACGTGCGCCACCAGCAGGGAGAATACAGTCTGTGACAGCAGGATAGTCACACCTGCAACAGACAGTTGCGTCACGCGAGGCGTCTGACCTGTGACCTGTGCCGTGTTATTCAATTAAAACAAAAACAAAAACGAATCTTTAGAGAAATATGATTTTTTTCAATCCGCGTTTGCTGCCGACCCTCCAGATTTGATCACTTGATATCATTTTTCACTTTATGTCTTTCTGTTCCAAGTATCCGGCCTGTCCCGATTACGTTTCAAAGAGGAAATGTTTAATGGCAACGACATTAAAGGGAGGGACGCACACTTCCGATATTTGTTTTTTTTTTTTTGTGAATGAATCGATTAATACCCATTTGGTAATTAAAGACGTGGATAAAAAAAAAAAACATAAGCCGAATATTTAGATAGCGGTAATAAATAATAAACAGCACTTCGACCCAACCTTGCCGACTGCAAAAACATTTCTTCTTTGATATCGTAAATAAATAAAAAAGCAAATACACAATAATACAGTATCAATATATATATACCTCGAAATATACAGTGTACCTCGAAAAAATCACCGACAAATTCTACTGGAGAATTATAAAATTGAGATATTTTCTTAATATTCTTTTTTTTCGAAAAAAAGTGATCAAGAAAACGTTTTCAATTTATTATCCTCTATCATTTGTAATGGTACGGCGATGGTTTTTAAACGCACCCTGTATAACTCGAATGAAATTAGACAACTCAAAGAAATTAAAAAAAAGGAAAAAAGATTAAAAAAACCGCGCGCGGATACAAACAATCACATATACACAATGAAACACATATGTCATAATCAGGCAGCATTGAGGGTATGTAGTCAGCACAGGCAGGTCAGACATAGAACGATTTGGTACCTAACAGAGGAATGGCGTCAGATACTTGGGGCAAGGTTTCTGCCACGAGGTTCAGGAACACAGTCAACGAAAGCAAGATGGTCACTCCTGCAACAGAACACAGCTTGAATACAGCTAAGAGCTCCGATGTTCATAGATCTAGTATCTATGTACATACGTGACGATATTTCCTTAAAGATTTCTTCGTTTTCCTTTCAGTATATACTTATGTATATATTTTATTCTTAAAATAAGCTCGGAATAAAAGTATGACAAATAAAGACTTATTCAAGGGAAATTAGGCTTGAAATAAGTATATTTCTTAATAAAGATCTCAAAAAACGTCTCCTTTGTTTTCCCTTTTCGCTCTTTACATTCCGCATAATCGGCTTAATTCGATTTTCCATCTTAACTAGTACAATGTCGGACAAAAGTATTTCGGAGGTTTTAAAATCATCCTCATATTAAATATAAAACGAAATATAGGACGAGTACTTTAAAAGAGGCTTATAAAAGGTGCATGGAGTATAATATTATAATACGGGAGATTTTTATGGATAAACGAATAATTTATATTTCCGTGTAATCCGGATATGGTTTACATGTGCTTTAGATTTATAACTAAATGGTTAAAAGGAAAATATAAATTACTGATATCTTTTGATTCTTTTGCCATCCCAAAGCCTGGATGAATTCGAAAAATATTTTCCGTATCGAAATTATCATTGTTTCAGATTTAAGCATGATTAGTACTCATCCAACTTAAATTAATGCTAGAAAATTGTATTTCTAACACTAATTAACAAAAAAATACGCCATATTTTTTTATAATACCTTTCACGACTTTTATTAGTGCAAATGATAATTTTACAAAAAAAAAAAATCTAAAATTTCAGTTTATTTGACAAAGTTAATTTGAAAATTAATCCGAATTAAAGTATTATTATTATTACTATTTAAAGATTATCAAGGAGTTTGTAGGAATTATAGATGAATATATATATTTATTTATTTAAGTAATTAAATTACTTAATTATGTTTCATATTATTATGCTAGTCATAATTTGGGAGTGAACTTTGCCGGTAATATCTCGATTGTTACTTTAACAATTACACGTCATATTAAATTAAATTAAATTATACTGGAATTATCAGTAATTGTAGTTAAGATTCTCATTATATCGTAGCCATTTCGGTAAGCTCTAAAACCGATTGATTCATGAAAATGATCTCGTTTTAATAGGAAATTGCAAGTTCGTATATTCCCGAAACAGTGCAAATAAAAGCTGTACGAAATTCTTTATGGCTTTATCGCGTAAATGTACCAGATACGTGATGCGAAAGCATCATCAAGATATATCACAATTCACCTTTAAATAATACATTGCATTGTACTCCTCGGTGCTCTTTGTTTTAGGTAAAACGTTATTTGTGAGTTACGGTGGTCGGATTGTCGTACAGATACGTTTTGTCCTATTTTGTACGTCAATATTTCACCGAAATGAAAAAAGGGGGGATACGGCGAAAAGTTTCCTTGTTAATCGATATTATTGAAATGAATTTGAGTAGCAAGTTTGATTTTAACGGTATATGAAAAGAAGGAAAATCGAAGAAATCGTTTTCGGAGGAGGTTAGCTGTAATAATCGTTGAAAGTTGATCATATTTCTCTTTGAAAAAGTACTTACCGTTGTAAAATATATGAGTACGAGTAATATGTCTATGTAATTAATAACTCTACTAATCTAATAATCTCTAATACAAACACTAATAGATAGTGTGTACAGGATGCTTTTGTTTCCTTATTCTTCAAGGGAAGGTAAAAGGTTTTGGGATTTAGGTATAAATGTTCAAAATAAAAAAGTTAGCGGAGAAACAACATGCAGTTATGACGCCCTCCAAGTATCAATGGACAGTCCTGCAAGGGACATAGGGCGTCAAAACATACGATGCTCCTGGTGGGCCTAGCGTACCTATCAAAGGAACTGCATCAGACGTAGTTGGTATCTTTTCTGCTACTAGGTTGAGAAATACAGTCAATGAAAGAAGTATGGTGACACCTGAAATGAAATTTTGAATTTTGAAAGTGTCTGTTCCCTACTAACGCGGCTCTCGATGTTGTTGTTTAGTGAAAAATTGTAGGAATAAGTTGTTTTGTATATAATTTTCGTGTCGTATCTCTCGGAATATTTTATCACGTTGTACGTACATCGCTTTTATTTTCTTTTTTTGTTTTTGTTTTAGAGAAAGTGTGTTGATGTTGAATTTTGGCTGCATATTATGAACTGATGTCGTGTGATTGATTGTGAGAAAAATAAAAAACAAGAAAAAAACGAAACACACTAGAAAAAGATGGACATATTGCGTGATCTATCCATTTAGCATGGCCATCAGTGTTTTATAAAAAAAAAGCGGCACCCAGAAAAAAGATGAGTGCAAAACAGACAGTGCGACATATTTGCATGTACCTAATGTTAGCTTTTCGCCCGAATCCGGTGGTAAAGTGAAGCCAAGTAGAGCCATCGAAGAGATGAGTACACAAGGAACTATTAGATTGAAGAAATAGTAGAGTGTTCTTCTTCTGATTTGTATCGTAAACGTCACGTCAACGTAAGGCTCTGGGCAACACTGGTACACAATGGTATTCTTCTTCCCAGGCATTCCTGAAGGATAACAAAAGGAAAAAAAATTATTTGGAGCTCAAAAACGAATAGAAGCAATGACCAAAACAAAATTCTTCTACGACCTAATCCCCAAACAAATAAAATCAAGGGAATAAAGATTTACTGTTATTCATTTTTGTCTTTAGATTGTTATCTTAAAAATTATGATATATCACTAAATTTTAAAGTTTTTAAAAATGTTCTCAATTTCTCAATTTGTCCATATCTCAATTACGGGAAATGTCAAGTTATAATTAGGATTAGAATTGGAATAAAAAGAATAACAAGATAGGATCATTTGAAATTTAGAAAAATTTGGGATTACTTGAATTTATTGTACCATTATTCCAAAAGTAAAAGAGAATTTTGGGATTTGCGGAAATCGATCCTTTTAATTTGGTTTAATCTGTAAACATTACGCTGTGTCGTTTAGAAAGTGTAAGGAAGTTACCAGGAGAACTCAAGGTGGGCGACGTGAAAATTACGAAGTCTTTAGATTAGAATCGTTTGGAGTTATTTAGGTCAAACTAAAAATTTTTGGTCATAACTCCGTTACAAAAAAGACTCACCTATTAAATACCATTCCCCGTTCGTTATAAAATCCGATAGATCGCCGCCTTCTTCTGATTTCAAAACCAGATCCAGCTGCACAAAACTTTTACATGTATTCACCTCTACCCTATTCAACGTTAAATATGCATGCCAGCTCGTTTCAATAATATATCATGACACCGGAGAAAGCTCATGCTGTAGAGAATCTTTTTCAAATTAATAGTGTAATGTCGGTCTGCTCTTCGATCAAAGAAAAATGAAGAATTTATCGGAAGGAAGAACAGATTTTGAAAGATATTCGGGATGATTTCAAATATTTGTACAATCTACGAGCTCATTTTGGCTCACCGAGACAAGTTGACAAAAATAAAGATAAGAATAGTTAGTTGTTCATCAAGTGTCGAAACGGAATGGGAACCTCAAGGGAGTTAAAGAACGTCAGGACATAGAATTCATGCATTCTGCATTGTGTTCACCTTCTCGAAGGTTTCCATCGATAACATTCAGAGGATTCGAGATTCCGGCGAAAGGAATGAGGACATGCTCCTCTTATAAATAGCAAAGCCATGCCCAAAAAGATAAAAATTTCTTCGACATTGCTTATATTTAAATACACGTATGTATGATGAGACTGCCAAAATTGGGATGAAGAAAGAAAAGGAAATGGTTTTTTTATAATGAGAAAATTATTTTTACTTACACGTCATGTAGATATCCTGAAACTCTAATATCTAAAGATTTTTTAAAGTTAAATCGTTCGGGTGCTTGAATTTAAGAAAATATTTTTCTTTTAAAACTACCTCCAAAAATTACCACAATTGCAATTTCTACGATATCTAGCGGTATAAGCCCAAGTAATACAAATAAATATAAATAATTTGCAGTTTATTGCTTGCAATAAAATATTTTGTTTTACAGTGTGTCATCTACTGTTATTAAAGCGACAACATACATTTCTGTTATTGTCTACAGGAAAATTAATGCTGCACTATTGCGTTAATGTATCCTACTGTAATTATTGTTATGGTGAAATTATGCTCATCCTGTATATTATATTTCGGCTGTTTTTTTTTTGTTTTTGGTTTATTCCTTAACGTGTTTCTAATGATCCAATATATTAGTTATTTTTTTTATTGTGAACGAATGGTATATTGTGTAATAAGTAAAAAAAAAGAAGGTCTATCATTATGATTAATGACTTTATTAGTTGTACCGATAGTAAAGCTTCCGTATTATTGTAATTATGTAATTATCATTTTTAAAATGATACCGTAGCCCTACAGTACCTTCTAAACAAGTGCAGCTTGCCTCCATCCGATTTTGGTATTGTTATTTCATCTCTCCAAAACCAAAAATTGACCCACTCAAGTTACCTCCGCATCCGATATAATAGCATCGCATGCAATAGAGGGTTATTGACCTCTCGCTTGCTAACCGGCGTCAAATGCACATCAACGCCCCCGCGTTTGCCCGTTGTAGCGGCGTGGATTTGTCAATTTCGAGAGGAACTATGTACGGATGAAAATAGAACGCGGAATACGCGCGCCATTCACTTCCGTCATACTACGGAATAAATTGGCTACAGAGTGTGAGTACGATTTCCAATTAGGATGAGGTCTAAAGCTGGATTTACATTTTACGAATGGGTATACGAGAGAGGCAAGCACCGGCGGATCGTTAAAGCCTTAGTAAGTCAATTTGTCGGAGGTGTAAACGTTTTCTCGTATTGCACGACCTGAGTTTATTCAGTTCTCGGCCGGGCGAAAATCGATTGGTAAAAGTATACGATACTCCCCGTCGGAAATATCTTGAAAATGCGTTTAAACAGGTGCGGGGATTATTTTTAGATCTAGAGAAATATTCACGAATTTTCCACATCAAACAGCCAAACGACTTGATTGAGATAACTAAAGTGACTATTTGAAAGTTATTATTACCGATAAGTTAGAATTAAATCATAATGATTCCTAAAATTATCTCAAAGAAAACTAAAGAAACTTTTGGTGGATGTGCTGGTATCGATCACTTTCAGGTAGGCTGATTTAAAGGCGTCACGGGTGAATTTGCATTTGTCAATTTTAAAATTTGGTATTTTATACAAAACACCCCATTCAGGGTGAACGTTTTATTCAACAACAATTTTACGATAATACTTTTTTTTATTTGCTTTGATAAAGCATCAAATGAAATATGAATAATATAATGATTATTCCTATTTCATATGTTTTTTGTTTTTTTTTTCTAAACCAACACATATTGAAATCAGACTAATAATATAACAACCGGTGGAATATTAAAATAACTAGAAAATTTTCAAATTTCCACGACTTGTTTCATTTCTTTGTAATGATTATCAACAGTTTGATCACCTATTACGCGTTATTCAATAAAATTAAAACAGCTTCAAAAACTGTTCTATTACCACACAGTTTGCGACAAGCACAATTGAAAATGCAGCATGCAACGTAACGTTCTCTCATGCTTTTCTATTCGCTACGCGCAGTTCAAATTTGGTATAATGTCAAATATTATAACAATGTTGAGTTAAAATCATCTCGTAACATATTCCACTACCAGATGGAGAAATTCCAGAGTTGGCCAGAATGCTCGCTTTGCCCTAGCTTGTCCTCTTTATTCGATGTAAAAGCGTTATGCTCGTTCAGCGTCAGTAGAAACATAAACAGGAGAGCTTTTTAAATTTTATTTTAGCGGAAAATTCAAAGAATAACTGCCAGAGAGAATATATTCCTTTAAAAACTATATTAATTACGAGGTATCTCTTGTAGATATTGTTTGTTTTGTTCGATGAAATTATTTTGAACAAAAAAATTAATGGTGTCGTTCTTACGTCGAGTTTATTGAATGACATTAATTAGAATCATTCATATATATGCCGAGTTTTGGTTAACGTGAAGTAAAATTTTATGGTTATTTTGTAGTCGTACGCGGAAAATTCCCCAGAGGGCAGTAGCATTACCCTGCTATATATATTAGGGTGTGACGATTTAATTTTAGAACGCATATTTCCTAAATAAAAGTGTTCCTCAGAATTCTAACAATTGTTAAGCAAAACTATTTTAATATAAATTTGAATTTATCAAAAGCATCTAGAAAAAATCAAGCTTTATTTTGTAATCATTTACTATTCCGAAATATGGAATTTAAATGAATTGTATATTCTTGCAAAAGATATATCCATGCATTTTATAAAAAAAAAATCAATCTGAATGCACAAAAACAAAAATACATGTTTTTGCGGTAATAGTTTATTGAAAAAGTACGGGACAGATGAAACTGTACGCCGAAGTTTCAAAATACATTCCCAAGACACTGTAAACTGAATTAAACTGAACTGTTCAGAATTTCCTTTACTACAATATAAATGAGCTTATTTTTGAAAATTTAATACTAATTCGTACGTAACGCATAAAAAAATAATTATGTTTGTTAGATAATGTACTATGTTCATTAAATTGTTACCAAGTTAAAGGTAACATCAACATTTAGCAAATTTAACAAGCAATATTAAAAAAAAATATATAAGGAATAACTTTGACATGTCATACGTAACTCGGGGAATTCCTGATATCCAGCGTTTGAAGCGTAAACGATGTTAAAAAATCCATCAAATTTAACTGAAACCTATTACTCTTCTGTACCTTCTAAAAAGCAAATCACCAGCTAGAAGATACGCATATTAAAATGATATAAAAATGAAATTCTTAAAAATACAAAGGACTGCCTATAATATGCAGTGCGCCCACCTAGTGGGTAAGCAGAAAATAATTGTGTCCTTGGGCAAGTTTCAGAGAAATGTTCAAGTATTTTGAAAATAAAACAATGAAGAAATAATTAATAAAAACAAAAATAGTCACCGAAGTCGAAGTTAAATTCGTCTTTCAATTGCCTTTCCTAAAACACAAAATTATACAGAATGTTCTATTTCTAGTCTAACATTAACGGCTACTGTTTAGGATATAGCGTTATTCTTTTATTTTCCGTAAAATAAACGCTTTTAAAAATGCACACCCCCTTCCTGAAGCAAATTCGATTATTAACATCCCTCAGCTAAGAACTTCGGATTATCACCCCAAGAGGTTACCAAAGTCGCTTAGCAGAGAGATTGTCCACACTGCTGCTCCATGCAAAATAGCAAAATCTAACGATACAGTCACATGGTTCCCTAATATAGTGACTAGAGAAATGGATTCTGTAATGTCTTTGTATGTGTGTATAAGATTTTCGGAATACAGGTAACATGATCACTCTTAACTAGATTGGCGTGCATCTAAAACATCAGCAAGTCTTCAAATCCAAGTCCATAGCTCGGTTAGAAATAGTCCAGTGATCATGTTCTATAGACTCGGGGTATATTTATTTCTGTGAGGAGTGTGAGAATTCTTTCGGTGAGCCAAAAATGTTTATGGGTAATGTTTGATAAGGTTTATATACAGGGATTTTAGCTATTTTTAAGTAGAAAATTCTCAAATTAGCTTTGCAAATACATAATCTCCTGCATACAAATATGTTAAACGGTGATTTCTGTTGTTAGCTTCAATGCGTGAGTGTCGTTCGAGAATGTGTATTATTAGCAGTAGAATGGGTATATAAAAAGATGTATAGTATCACTGCAATACCTGATTGCCGTCATAGGTCCAGCTACCGAACTTCATGTCACAGTGTTGGTCATCAAATGGGAACCACGTAATGTCTATCTTGCATGTGCTCTTGAAGATACCCGGAGGAACGTACAAGCAGCTGCCGTTATGTTTGACCACAACGTTTGTTTGGAATGTCCCGTCGAAACCCTCATCAGCACTTCATAACAACACAATTTATTAAAATAGCCGGTCGAAAGAATCTTAGATAGTGCTTTTCGAGAATTGTGGTTTCTTTTATCAAAGGTAGCTGCGCATTTCTATTTCGAATTTATTTAACTTCGTATTTTTTGGGCATGCAACAATCATCCAGCAGCATCTCAACACTGAAGTACAACAGAAAAGATCTACAATCTATTTTTTAGGAAAATAGGCTTTTTTTTGCGGACGCCATCAAGTTGGGTGCTAACTTGCCTTTTTTTGCTTTCATTCTAGGTTTTTGTACTCTTTCAGTTTTGCTTTTAAGACCATTTCATCGGTGGCATACGCCTTTAGCATTTGTTTCATTTATAGTTTTCGGATATAGTTTTAACCAGTCAGATGTTTAGTTTAGAGGTTTTTAAAGGGATAACTCCATATTTAGGCTGAGTGCTGTTATTCAGAGAGTTTTCTGGGACCTTCCGGCCCAACAGGAGTCGAATTTCCTAATTGCTACCTGCCACAAAAAGAGCACCTTGCAGTCACATGCCAAAATAAAGTAATTTGCTTTGCCGGTATCAATAAGCTTTTCGACTCCAGTAGGTCGGAAATAGCTGTGGCCCACAGCAACGGCAAGCTGCCTGTGTACTTCCCACCCAACTTTCACGACAAACATACTAATTGTAAGTAAAAGCATTCAAGCTGTATGCCTCTTCGTTAGACCTTCACTATTGTATTAAGAATGGTGTTTCTGTTACTTTAAGCAGATATTTCCCAACGTAATAAAAAGCAATTTCAAAGGTAGAATTTCATCATTTCAAAAGGGAGTAAAAAAAAAAAAAAAGTATTACTCGGAATTGAAAAATGCTGCTTCAGGAAAAAACAAATTATAGAAAGGAAATCAGCAACAAGATCAAAGAGAAAATGAGAAAAAAATGAAAAGGTCATACGATGTGGCATGCAGATACTTCTGTTTTCACCACATATAGGATTTCCATCATATTACGAATATATCTTTTTTTTGTATATCCAAAGAAGCGTTTCAAAATGAAAATGGAAATGAAAAAAAGTACCCTTTTCAGACTGTGAGAGATACTCAAAGCTTAAGGATCAATATTTAACAACATATACGTCTCAAGAGTCACTTTTGATAATAGCGTCAAAGTGAAGCCATCGTTTCAAGTGCTAAACCATAAATCGAGAACGATTGACTCTTAAGAGGTACATCCTGTCGAGAGGCATGCAACAAGTATACAAGGTCTTGTAATAAAGAATATTGCGTAATTTGCATTTTTTTTTGTTTAATTTTTTTCTTGGAATAGGGAATAGGATACTATCAAAGAATATTTAAGAAACAAATAGATCATTTATCAAGCGGTACATGAGAACGAGCAATCCACTAAACTTGTTACCTGTTATACATAAGAACATCAGGTTTCCACAGTTTGTTTGGCGTAATTCGTAAATCCTTGACTCCACCATATTCTGATTCATTCCAGCGCAGGTTGTAATCGTTCCATTCCTGAATAGAAGTAGAATGAAAGTTACGTCTTCTAAATTGATTCAATAGAACATTTATTACATCGACTCTTTCCTTATTTTAGATTTTTTTTAGGAGAGATAAAGCAACGTCGAAAGAAACTTTCAAACCATGCGTAGCTTCCCAGCGTTATTATTTATTGTTCTTTGTTCAAAGTTCAACATAGAAATAACATGTTATTGTTTAGTTTATCTTAGAAGGTTTTTGTTATATTAAAAGTTTCTTTCATGTTGCATTAAGCATGGAAGAATAACAAAATTCTAACTGATTAGTTTTCAAAATTCATAATGAAAAGAAATATATTATCATAATAAATATTACTTATTCGGCGCATAGGTCTTGTTTGGAATAGAGGCAAAAAAAGCAATAGAATTGTATAGTACACGTAGCATCTAGATTTGCGGGGTTATAGATATTGAAAAGTCGATAGCTTTGTGATATCAAAGATCCAAGGGTAATCTGCACAAAGGTACGGTTGAGAATATCGAAGTAAAAAAAGAAGAACATATTTCTTTGTATTCGGTAAATAAATCCTCGGCACGGTTCTCTCCTAGATGTGTACAACTTTGTAAGGGTTTATCTCGGAAAATCAAGTTCAAATTGTTTTTCCGTAAACATCTGAAAATGTTTTCAAATTCTTTTCTTCGTGTTAGATACGATGTTATTCTTCCTGTTTGTTTGAAATATACAGAAAACAATACACGCACGTCAAGCGTGCACAGCACGAATTCTACCACAACATATACGTGTCTTAAAAAGCTTGCAGCCATTGCACCTAAAAGCTTATTACATGCACGATACATAATAGTATAAGCGACAAGCCTTTCTCGCCATTACTTCAAAATTACAAAAAGGTGTGTTTTAAGCAATACTTGAAACAGAAAAAAAATTTAATAATCTAAACTAGTAATGACGATTCGGCAGATACAGTCGTATATGTACATATATACAGCGTGTCCACTTATTGTGCGCGTAGAAGATAATCCCTTCCCTGAGAAAATTTTGATTTCTCTTCTTCAAATGTTTCATTTAAAGCAGGTGGTGCATATCAACAACTGGCCTGAAACTACAGTTTGCTGCTATTTGCTTGGAAAATTCTCGTTTTTCTACTAGGTGATGCTAAAAAATTGTCACGAATCGAAGAGAGGCATTTAAAAATACAATATATATACAGGACGTTGTTTTTGAAAATACTAAACTTGTAAACTGATGTTATGTTGTGCAGGAGTTACTCAGGGTAGGAATTATCTTCAACTCACGCAGTCAACAGACATGCTATATAAATATATAAAGTGGATCGGAAGGAACAGGCCAAACTACCGGAGCGAAAATAATTTTAAAAACCTATATATTCTCAACAGATTTTTATTTGTTTTCAAGTTATAGCTTGATTAAAACGTTTTAAATAGCATTTTTGTGAATAGTCCAAATTGTCGCATATTTTCGTGTTAATATGTTTTAAATTAAATAAAAATGTCCTTTTTTTGATTGCTCATGTAAAACAAAATATGCAGCACTGCATAAAATGTTTGGAGATCAATGGTAGTATTTTTGAACATGTATGAAATGTTGTTTATATGTAACTACGCCAAACCTCGATAACAAATAAAAATCGAATAAGAACATACGAGTTCTTTTACATTATTTTCACGTGTGCAATACGGTCTTACAGTTTGGTGCGTTTCTTCTGACTCACTCTGTAGAGAGAGAGAGAGAGAGAGATTTGGATGTTTCATCTTCAAAGTTCATGCACTTTTTTAAAATCGTATAGAATGAAGTTTCCATTGTTATTCGATTTCTTTTGCATGCCTACTTCGGGATCTGTTTTAGTTTCAATTTTAGCGATTCATGTTTAGTGTATTTGTATTACAGAGATATTTTTTCTCAGTTTAAATGTGAGTACCGATGGTGTTTAATAAGCAAATACGCCTTGTTAGGGTAAAAAACGAAGACATAGAATCACATCTTTTGCTGAGAGAAAAGAAAGGATACAATAAAATATGCAACATATATCATAAGGACATTAGAGATGGAAGGATGTACAGAAGGAACCCCTTAGTAAATATTCTATGTATCAAATTAAACAAATGAGAAACAGAGACCCTTATCATGCTTTCTGTAAAAAGAAAAATAAAAAAAATTTAGTAAAATTGATAAATCAATGAAGATTAAATTTCCCCATAAAATCAAGAATGCACCTTGCAAATGAAAAAAAAATATCGGTAGTCAGTTTTTGTTAGTTAAAAAGCAGAGTTATATAATGTAATTTAAAATATTACACACACGGCAGTAAAACCCTGCAAATAAAATAGAACAGTAACAAATACAAGTATTAAATCATAATGGTTACTTACAACATAGTTAATATATTTATATCTCGTGTAAATTGAATTTAAAATCCTTCTTTTTTTAAATGAAATGAGTTAAATTTAATTTACACTTACGTATATGTAGTAGGTGCCTTGAGACCTTTTAATCGGTTCTTTCTTTTTTTGAGAAGATGGATCACTACAGACTACATACGCTAAAAAAAACATTACGACTACCGCTAGGGTAGAGGACGTACAGAGGGTGTAAATACTGGGGATGAAACTTGGATAATCCCTTTGGAAATCAATCATACGAATAATGTATTACCTACATAGGCTGTCCCAAAACTTTTAGTAATTATTATAGCAGATGAATACATTATCCACTAAAATAATTAGATAAATGTTTCAGACGCCTTATATGTTGTTTTTCTATAGAGAGATAGAGAGAAAGATAAGAGAGCAATGCTTTACGCTCCACAATACAGCTAATAATAAATTCAATCTGTTTACTTTTACAAGGATGGCATACTATAGCTATAGGGTTCAGTTATCGAGAGATTCTCAAATTAAAATGGGATATACAGCAAAAACAATAATAGTAATGAATAAATAACAATAATATCTACGTTGTTCGCTATTATAATAAAACAAGTCACCATCAGTAGCGTGGGTATTGAATTCAAAAACACTAGAAGGTATCAATAGAGTAAAAAAAAATAAGAAGACTCATATAGGAAAAATATACAATATAGTATGGATACGTAATATATAAACAGTCAACCAACTGCCGTGTGTGTATATATATTTAGTTATTTAGTTGGTTTTCACTTACCAAAGAAAGCCAAATATTTGTTATAAGGAGTTGATTCTTCTCGTCCTATGGTAAAACAATAAAAAGGGAAACATCGGTAGTTAGTCACATGACAAGGCATGCATATGGCGCACAAACACGACCAATTCTCCCAATTGTCCTAGACTAAGGAGACTCAGCCGTTATGTGCAACGAAGGATTTAGGGTTTCAAACGCGTTTCATTTCGTTTGCAAGCAAAAATGACCCTGAATCAATCGTAAGAGCTATAACGTCTATAGCCACATAGCCCAGAGACAAACACTAATTATGCCAATTGAAAGGGTTCCCGTTAAATAATTGGCATATAGTATTTGTTCTGCTGTCACATTGCGAAGGTCGGCTGGACCACATGGCACTTACCAAATTTAACCATGCGTTTGTCGTGAGTATCTGATTCTTTTCGTCCTAGACAGGGGAAAACAATAATAAAACAACAAGACCATACTTGTAACATTTTAACCGACTCTGATTTTTTTGTCAGTCCAAATTAAATAAAATAATAATAATACTTTATTTACCAGAGATAATTAGAACATTTTTGACACTTTCAGGCGTAAATTTTTACAAAATGAAAGGTAAAATTTACTTCTGAAAATGAGTTAAATCTACATCTGTAATGTTCTTATTTCCTTTGACAAAGATATCTTATTGGAAGAGCACGATTTTCAGGAAATCATATTTCGTGTGGTAATAGGCTATTAAAATACGTTAATATTACGCCCTCTGTTAATTAATTTTGAGAACAATCGAATCGCAATTGTTATAATAAATCAATTATTCAGAGAAACTCGTTACATAGGACGATAACATTTGAATATCATTGAAAAGTTTGCATATTCTCCGATAATTAAAAAAAGAACGAAATGTTTCGTTTCGTATTATTTGATTTTTGATGTAGCATTTTTCCGCATTTCTTTCATTTTTGCATCAAGCAATAGTTTTGACCCTTTCGTGGAGTTTTTACGAAGTATCACAAATACTCGATTGGATTTAGGCTTTTTTAGGAAATTGCGAAGGTTTTTCGAACGTTATCTTGTTTCTAAAAGTCCTTCTGAAAAAAAGTTTTGCATGCAACAGCAAATATTTCCTGATGTCCTGAGATAACATGCAGCCTCGTATTATAATGTTACCACTCCCTGACAGCATTCATTTTTCCTATAAATTCGTTTCGTAGTCACAACACCTTTTTCCCGACTTTAATTGTTCGATGTCTTGTTAATAACGGCTTTTTTCTTTTCTTACTTTTAATCCTTTTAATTTAATTAAAAAATGTTTAGATCACTTTCCGTACCAATGTCTGCAAAAAAGCTATTTTCCTACCCCGAAGAAAAATTCTCTTCCTTTCCGGTTCCTGGTTTATTTTTGAAGATATAGGTCTAGAGCTTACGTCTATTTACCATGAAATGAATAGCATGCCGTGAATACTTTTGACTTTTTTCTCTCAAATTTTCATTAGTCCGATTAGTTCCATCTGATTGACGATCCTTTGATTTACATTTACAGGAGACCATCTTGGTATGAATATTTAAGCAAATGTTGAATTTACAAACGTTATTTCCTTGAAAAACTCGGTGGCGTTTAGGTGTTGCAGATTTCAAAAATCGAGTACAAAGAAAAGCATTTTTTTCGAAATTACTCGGATAATATTCACCTCAAACAGACATTTGTTTTAAATTCTGTATTAATTCCTGAGATATTGAACAGATTCTATATTCGAAAATAATTTTTTATTATATTTACATTTATGGAAAATACAGGTGGTTCTTTTTTTATTAATTTTTCAATTTTCGAAAACTGAAAGTTGAACCAAGGACTTCTACGCCGGCTTTTAACTGGAATACTTCTCAATGGCTCAATAGCCTGTCTTAATATTTCACATTCATCTTAAGAGTAATTTGTTCTGCCACACGAACTTCAGACAGCGTTCTCCTCTTCTTAGGCAAATCCAATAAAAGAAATCATATATTTCTCAAAAATTAATTTCGTCGGAGGTACCAAGGAAATTACGGATTTCAATATCGTTATCTTGATTTTAAATCAATTTTAGAAAAACTTTTAATCCGTTTCAAATCGGTTACGAAACGTGAAGATATAGACATTGTAAAGAAGAAAAAGGTAAACAAATGTAATCATATCACGCTAAATATCGCGTTTGAGGCAAAGTTTTTCAATCAGAAATCAGAAATAAATAAAAGAGAAAACCAATGTAAATGGCAGAATTAAACTCTGAAACGTACTCTGAAATTATACAGCATACGGATACGTTACAAAAAGTTTATATATAGGCTTCAAACGAAAATATGGCTCATTTTATGTTTCGCAAGTAAATACTCGCAAAATACACGGCAATTTTCTCAACATTATTGGGAATTGGATATAATAGTAGATTCGTTATATGTTCGTATTCTTTTTTTACCTTGGCTTTGGCCTGAAGCCAAAAGCTTCAATGCTTACATTTACGACGAGTTCCTTTTATGAATGGATATGAATATAACGTAAGAATTATTAGTAAGTGTGTCACAACAAACGTTATATAAATAGATGCTTTGGTGTGGGTAGCAGAAACATCAATAATGTCGTGTAGTGCGTAAGGTATCCCGTATCGCATTGATATAAAAATAACATCTGAAGTTTACGATATATTTTTTTTTTCAATATAACATTACTGAGCTGGAAATTGCAGACATATATATATATATATGATATGTATGATATTTCTATATGTATATAAAACATCATACATATCATATATATGATATTATATTATTTATGATATGATATCACAGAATATACACTACATATATATTATATATGTAGTGTGTAATTTATATATGTTGTAAATATAACAATATTGTTCAAAAAAAAGCTCTATACTGACCACATCTATAATTTGTTGTAAAGTTAGGCCGAACTTGACTTCTAACGATTCAGATTCATTGGCAACTGGTCTTTCCAAGATGTTATACGGCGCAAGCAAATTATTCAAGAGCCTTTTCTCATGGGGCCCTTGTTGCGAACCTGGAACAAAAAATAACACTTCACCCGCTATAATAAACGATCAAATTAATAATCGACCATATTCATTCGAATTCCCACCGCATTCTAT
Organism: Oryctes rhinoceros; assembly: GCA_020654165.1. Taxonomy (NCBI): domain Eukaryota; kingdom Metazoa; phylum Arthropoda; class Insecta; order Coleoptera; family Scarabaeidae; genus Oryctes; species Oryctes rhinoceros. Next base: position 9,951,327 of record JAIOKQ010001013.1, on the reverse strand, counting down.
ATCTTATCCAAATACATTTGCGTAAATAAAATTGGAAGAAAAGGGAATTAAGGCAGAAACCAATTTATAAGATTAAAGCCGAATGGATTCTCTGGTAATGGAAGGTTAATTTAGAAAGAAAAACCGATTTATTTTCCAAGTGGATGGAAAATCAATTTGACCAAAAGCGAAGAGGTTTTTCATTAGGAAGATATCCAGTTTACCAGATCGTGGTTGTATTATTAATAAGGTCTCTTACTCGCCCAATAGAAAAACGCCGAAAACGAAAGATTACACTAATTAGTTAAATAAAAGCAACAATTCCTAAGCTTCCAGCCGTCAAATAAATGACAAACCATTAAAGCTACCATCGAATAAATCAACTTTCCGAGCGCAATATGACAAGTTTTAAAGTTGAGCCGATTTAAGAGCTACGTAATTAATTTTATGTTAACCCAAGAAGGCAAGCGAAAGGAAAGGAGATGGGTTGCTTTAATTACATGAAAGGAAAACAAGATCTCATCTGGTATTATTCGAAGCAGAAAGATACATTTTGAATTAAGTCTTGCATGACTTTGACGTTTTAGGGATAAAGAAGAAATATATGTATCTTCTTTCTTCTACGTTGAGAATTTGTTTTTACGGATTATACATCCTGTCAAAATAAATGCCTCATATTTGAAAATTTTGTGCTTCGTTAAATAATTTTTCCTCCCACTGTAGGTTTAATGATTTTGGCTTTAAAGCTTTATTTTATTCATTGAAAAGGTCACGAAAATGCGAATTAACATAATTTTCCAAGATCCGACCATAATTAAGGCAATCGTTTACAATGCAAACATATTAACCCATGGCTACGTTGTTAGTAGTAACATAAATGTTGAAGTTTACGTACGTTCTTATCAAATTATTATTGTTATTGCTATGGTGAAGCGTGGATCGTTATTCGGTGTTTATTTACTGGAAAACCATGAAAATGGAAAAGATTCCAACCGCATAACGGTTGAACTAGGTCGTTAAGATGATGACTTCATTATACTACAGAAACAAGTCATTTCAAATCGAGATATCAAACGTTTCCTTTGTGAGATAAACCCCTTTTATAAGATGTTAAATAAACAATGAATGAAGGTATTTTCTTGGTAAGAATGAATGTCTAATTCTTTTTAATTTCTCCGTCCTTTTCTCTAGAATTCTTAAGGGGCAAATTCCTATCATTTTCTCACGTACATTGCGGATGTCTGGCTTTCAAGAAGATCCTATAGAATTTCACATAGTATCTGTCAGTCATATCTATAAATTTATAGAATTGAGAACACATTCAATAATTCTCATTAAAATAATTACTTTTAAATTATACCGCTTTTAAAGTATTACAATGTATATGTAAATTTTTCTAATTTCGCGACGTTAACTTTAACGAAATAGAGTATACAATGTTTTACAGTTTGCTTAAGTAATTTGATAGAGAAGGCGAAGGCGGATGAAAAATGTTACTTTCTTGCAGCGACTAGGTAGACTCGTGTTTTGTCGACTCTCGGGGACACCGGTAGGCAACACGAATCTATTCTCATGAGGCGAATAGGCACGAGTCTATCTAGTCGCTGCAGAAAAGGAACAATTCCACCTGCCTTTGTCATCTCTATTGATTTATTTCTTTGTATGTTACCTACATAAATTTGCAGTGCATATTTACTTTAGTAGTACTACTGCACTTTGGTAGGCTACTTGATTCACCGAATCTCCTCAAAATCTATAAAGACGCTAACGATCAAAAAAATCTGGAATTCATTACGTTGGTGTTTTTTGTTTTTTTTTTGTATTTTTGAAAGTTAAGGGTGAATTGCTATTTAAATTAGTAGGGCTCTCGTATGACCTACATGAAACTAATTGCAAGTAATGAGGCATAGTATTGATTTCTAACTTACAATAGGTTCGCACCCTTATTTCATTTCCAGTTGTCATCCACGCTTTCATTTAATACTTAATAAGTTTGTATACAGCTTCGGCAAGTTCGTAAATTCAATAATTTGCGATCATTTTTCACTTGACGCTGGGAGTATTACCAATATAAACGTCACCCTGGAAAATACCCGAATTATAAATTTTAATAATAGCAGATACAGGTGAGGATATTAAAAATACACACTCAACATACATATTATGGGATATTTCAAGCTTTTCGATAATGGAATTTATTGTCCGCGAATTTTCGAGATAACTTTTAAAAGCACTTACCTTGATAGAACGGGTAATTTCCTTTTTTCGCTGTCCCCCCATTACCTACCCCCTTCCACCCTATCTCCCACACTACGAACGATATCTACCGTGCCTTTTATAAATCCCCCCCATTTTCCTTTTAAAAATGAATGAAGAAGCGAACGAAGGCGCAACAAGGGAAAGAAGGGTGATTTTCACACCCTTTATTTCGTGAAGTTCATATCCCATCATAAATTTTCTTCTAAATTTAGCACGAGATTTTTTTACTATCACATCCTTTCTAACTGATTTATTTTTTTTAAGTAAATAATAGAAAATTGCTAATTGAAGTAAAATACGTTTAGTGGTAGAACCTAGAAGAGGGTCTATTATTCTAAAGACCTCTGAACCTCTTAACGATGAAAAACGTTAGAAGTAAAAGATCAGCAGAGGATTCCATAATACGTGCTGTGAAATCGAACTTGAAGATTCTATTTTCTAAATATTAAATAAATGGTAATTAATTATGGCGTAATTAATGGCGTCATCTCCGCCATAAATAAAATTCGAAGTACTAAAATATAGCCTCAATTATGAATCCCTTTTTAACTTTTTTCGTTTCGCTAACAATTTGTAAGTGATAAATTTCGAACCCTGGGTATTTTCTCCTCCTTACAGATATTTATTGTATGTACCTTTTCTGTATAAATCCTCCATTTAGTTTCTTAAAAATTCATGAGAAGTTCAGCGAGAATGGAAAGTAGGGAAAGATTTTTTACGCGCTTTATTTCATTCACATCTCAAAAACGTGTTTACAAGGTTGATTTGAGAAATACTACTAGCCCATTAATGATGACAGATAATCAGGAAAAAAATGACTTTTTCCTAGTGATATTTTTTAGAAACGTCGTCTGTATTGAAGTCTAACGATTGAATTCGCATTTATCAACTGTTTTACAGAGACATTTCCAATGTCCATGAATTCCAATTTTCCATGTCTTTTGAACTCCCACACTTATTTTTTTTACATTGGGAAATTGAGAATTACCAGCTACGTAAGCTTGGAGTTTTAAACACGTTTCAAAATTTGATTAAAATATCCCCCTCGCAATCGCACAAATTGAAGAACGTGAGACCTTGACGGTCCAGCGGCACCTAATTCTCTTGTTTTTCCATCTTATTTTTTCCGACGCCTACTCGTACCTTTAGACCGTAAAATTTTAATTTAAAAATTAAAACGCTTTTAATGCAGTAAACGAAATGAAGAGCGAAAAAAGGTTGCGAGTCGACAGAAAAAAGTTCCGTCCGGCTGAGAGAAAATATAAATCTAAATATAATGGAAAGTGTAAGCCATCTAATTAACTTTTTTCTTTCGGTTGTGTCCTTAAGAATATTAAAGGTCCAAGAATCTTTTCACGGCGGCTAGCACCCGGTTAGCATTTGTATTGTTCAGAGCTGCTTGGAAAAAATTGTTTTAGATGAAAAAGCGTCGTGAAAAATTGAAAACGAAGGGGAATTAATAAGAATTTAAGATAATTAATGCAAAAATAGACAGATGAGGTGACATTGAGATCGAGAGAAATTGAATGTTACCAAGGCAAAATCACGTCAATTACAACAAAAGCCGATTTGGTAGGTTTCATAAAATTATTCTATGATACACTTGAAAGATCAAAGGAGTTTGCGTTTCGTAAAAATGCTTTTTCGGGTATAACTGGTAAACCTTCAATAACTTGCTCCGATAACGAAGAGCATTCAGCGAAAGCTTTTATAGGTCCCTTTGTTCCAGACATACGGTCTGTATTGTATCTCGTACGACCGTGTACATTGATTTTGATAGATTTCAATTCTCGAAAGAGGTGAATTAATATCCTCCGCATTTTATCGCTGAACAAATGCGGATAGAATCCAATTTCGCGTCTGCATCGAAAAATGACAGCCGTCAGCCTTTGAGTTCCTATTTCTTAAATGATTCGACGAAAAAAATCAGGCTGAATCCGCTTAAAAATCTTTAATAAGAAGAAATTTTTGTTTAGTAAATAGTTTTAAAAAATCTCATTGATTTTTAGACGGAGTGTCTATTTTCGCCTTATATAAGTTTAAAAATTGACTTTTAATTCAGTGGTTTTACTGATATACACTTTTCAAAGCTTAAAAAAACATACATTTTTAACATTTCCATAATTTTATGTCTTATGTATGTTTTTATCTTTTTGTACATGTCAATAAACGCAACATTTTTATTTTATTATTAGGAATCAAATTTGCACGTTACGTTTTTTTATTAATAATGTTAATAACAATTCAACATCATATGCAATTTTTTTTGTTTTTAAAGAAAAAGAGATCGAGTATTTTGTTTGTTGACATGGTTTTATCTTAAAAGAAAACTCGTACATTTCTGAAGGACATGCGATGCATATTTTTAACATTTTTTAACCTTTGAAAAATTTATATTAACAAAGTCGCTAAAGTCAAAATCCACTTTTCAAGTTAATTACAATTACGGCTAAGAAAGAAAGAAATTACATTATTTTATACCTTTTCCAAAGCCTCCTCGGATGGGTGAAGATTCCATAGTGGCGACTTGTGGGCCTAACATATTCTTCTACATTTTGAACAATTACGGAATGAAATTAAAATACAATTTAATTCGGGAAGTGATGAATTAGAGTTTTGAATGTTTACACATAAATTTTTAGAAGTTGAAAACGCCAGAACAATTTATTATACGGCCGGGAAATGTAGCAGTTGCAGAAATAAACTGTTACAGAATTTGTTCTCTCCACTTCTTTACTCCGTGATGATTTATTGTGTTTCCCAAACTTACTTGAAATGCAGTCATAATTTTTGTTATTTAAATAAATTGTGATGAATTTTGTTATTAGGGCATGCATTAACTTTAAATCAAAGATTCTAGTGATCCAAATTTTGCGAACTGCATTTGATTCTATTATTCCGCTTTGTTAATAGATGTACATATGCAAGTAGATTCAAATTCGTAAGTACTATGTATATTCCTTAAATTAAAATATTATTCGAACCGTGTACTTTAGAATTTGCAGTAGGAAATAAACGAATTGAGGCGAAAGAAAAAAACTTTTCATTGAAGAAGCTCAGAAACGAGTTATTAAAATACTTGATGTCAACAGATTAAAAAAAAGTTTCCTTCTTCTGTTGTGTTGTATACAAAAGCAGAAAAAAGTTTATCTTTACCTGAGCAGTTGTATTAATTCTTAAATGTAAAAAGTTTCTCGAAGATCCTTCAGAGACGGCAACAAAACTAAAGTTTGTAAACTTACTTTCATGTTCTCAAATTGATCAAGTTTAAATCTTCTTAACGGCAACAGCTAAAATCTAAATTAAAAAGAAAATTAAAAATCGTAAAAAAATTGTCTAAGTTTGGAACGTGCTCTTAGAACTCATGACTACGTTCGCGTGATTTGACGTTTCAAAAACATAAACAAAGGACCAACGTGGACATTTTTGGCGGTTAAAATCTTGAAAACGTAAACAGTCATTCATCATCTCACATGGTATGGCCGTTCCTGAAAAATATTCAAAGTAAAATAAATAAAAACTCACCTGGAGGCATTGTGGTGAGTAGGAAAGTGACGGCCAGAAGCGCCAACGGTATGTTGCATGGGACCATCCTAACTTGCTTCTGAAGCTTTCATGTCATGAATGACGATCCCCCAGACTTGGCCGTCATGCTACTGGTCTGTTACACGCCCACCGTACACAAGACGAATAAACACTTACACCTGATACTAGCTTACCACGACTAGCGACACTCGTTCTAGTGTACTGCCCATTTCACCTATGACCAGCGTCGAAGCTAAAGCGCACTGTTATACAGATTATGCTTGAGCGAGATATTCATAAACAGCGGGAAATCAATATAATCCCACTGCGTGCGCAAGGGCCCCGGGTATAGTTGCTGGTGTTTCAGGGGGCCCGCAGTACATACTCCCCTTTTACGCTTGCGCCATTCATTTCATGTGCGAATGCGGCCTGTTTTTACACTTTACTCCTACTTGATACTATACTGTCACAGCCGCAGGATGTTTACAATCAGTTGTGGGGGATCCTATGCGCATACACTGCCGGGCATTAGAATCTGACCTCCAATAAGCAAAAATATGAATGACACCAAAAAACTAAACTAAAAGTATTTCATTCACCCGTTCTGATAATTGCAGAAAGATTGTTCAAGACCACTCGAATTATTCACGAGAAAACATTCTGAGCATGAGTGATTCCCCGCTTATCGCTTTCACCTCCAAAATTTGCCTGGGGGGGTTTTCTCGTAAAACACCGCCTACTTTCACTGAATCTCCCCCCGCAGATATTGTGGAGAACCACCCCCGGATCGTAACAGATCCTCCTCCAAGTTTAAGAGTAGGTGTTATGTACGATTCCTCGCTGCGCTGTATTCCGCTTCTCCCGAAAATTTCAAATTTTGTTTTGAAACGGGAACATTTTTTCCCCGTATTACTAGGTCTTATTTGTATAAAAAAAATAGGTGTTTTAAAGTAATTTCAACGTCGTCGGAATTCTAATTGGTGTACGACAATCGACGAAATGTTAGGAGTTCCGATTTATTTTACTTGGAAACCCTTAAATTTTTGTCGATCCTTACTAATATCAAGTTTAATCTTCATAACGTTCTGTATGTACATATGAGTTGTGTAATAATAGGAGAAGCTAGTTACTGAAATCTCGGTTGTGTGTAAATAGTATAAGAATGAACTTTGAATGTTACATTTGACTTTGTCCGCCAATATTCCAACTACTGTACGATATTAAATTAAACCTCAAATATATTGACATATACGGATTACCATGAGAGATTAATTACATTGAAGCATTTCTTTTGCATTTTTCATGATAAGATTAGTTTGTCTCCTAGAACTGGTATCAGATATCTACATACCTTGAGTATATTTATAGATAGCTTTGAAATACACGATTAATTGATTCTAGAAATTTAGGATTAGCATTGAAACCATTCGATTCGAATAGTTCTATTGAGGAGCTTCTGGGTGTCTAGGGAATTCGTAGTAATCGTAGGCTTTAAGCATATATAATAACGATTCTCCCGTCAATTATGTAAAATATAACTATACAATTTGGGCGTATTGCTTTTTGTATAGGTTCCCATGCTATTGGAACGGAAATCCTCTTTTTATATGGTGATGGTAGCTGTAGTCTTTTCGGAAGCTGTGTTCACCACTAAGTTGTAAGTAAGTAGTAGGTAAAATGCGTTTTCAACATTCTTTGTTAATGTTTCCACACTTTCTTTGCCGGAATCGGTTGACCCTACAAGATCCCCATTGTATGTGTTCATCACAATGCAGTCTATGGGAACATCTTCGCGCAAGATGTCAAACACGGCGAAAAACGTTAAAGTGCTGGTTTTCAAAAATAATTAATTGTAAACTGTTCCTTTTACCTTATTATTCCCAGAAGACAATAACTCTAAGTATTCCTACAAAGCCGATAGTGTTCATAATTAAACACTATCACTAATATATGCAATCCTGGTCATTCTTCTCTATCTGGTAATATACCAGATATACACACACGAACGTCATCAACGGCATCTGAAAAGTTAACATTAGGAAATTTATTAAGAATTCGATATATTCAAATCACTTCATCGTCTTGCATCAAAGCAATAGTTCTTCTATGCGGCAGGAACTTCGTTTATAACTTAGGCATTTTTAACTTTATCGAGAGGAAGAAAAACAAAATAGTTTTTAGAAATAGAAAAACAAATAGAGTTTAATAGATTCCGATTCCAAAATCTGCCTGCTGAATGGAAAATCCGAAGATGAAATGATATAAGAATTTCTGTGGCATTACCTGAAAATTAGTCTCACAAACTAATATTTAGCTGTTTTAAACAATCGTCAGTTATATTCCGTTACAGTAGCTGATTTTTCCGGAGGAGAAATATTACAATTTACAAAGAATCCCAACGGCCAAAGTTTTCGAATTTCAAACAATTGTTCAATCAGACTTATCATCTATCTATCTATTAGATGGTAAGTCTGATTCTTATAAAATATCAAAATATCCCATTTCTTCTTCTTACAGATGAAAATTTCGTTATTTCGACTCCATTTGATGAATCTATATCTTCTTTTTTTGCCGTGAAACTGCAATGGAGTACAATAAACAGTAGAAAGGTAAGATCAATTATGCCAAATCTAATTCTTTCCCACTCAAAAATTGTTTCTAGGTGATATATTCTAGAGTTACTAGAGTTTGTAAGGTAAACCCTCCAAATTTAGTGATAGGTGGCCTCCCTTCTTGAAGACTAGACTAAATTGCTCTGTACGTGGATAATATCCGTCCTAATTTGGTTCCTCTTTTCTATTAGAATTGAAGGGAAATAATTAATTCAATCTAATAGAATTTACAACCGATATTATTAGAGAAATCTATGCTGCAACTTATCTATGGATCCTTAACAACTCCGAGCAAACGTCATGGGTGGATCCGAAGGGACCTTCAAAGATAAGAAACCATCAACTCTAATTGGTTGCCAATACCACAAGATAGAGTAAATGCTTACTATCGCTGTTAAGGTTTTTGATATTCTTAACATTAGTTTCTTTAGCTTCCAGAAGAAAAACCAGGGAAATGTGTTAGAGATAGTAAAGTGGTTCCCGAAAATGTCGTTAATTTTAACAAAACTCACTCATTACCTATACTTATTAGAGTTAGTCAGGAGTATCGATTTACAGCCGTAGCAGTAAAACCAGACGTTGAACCGTTGAATGGTGGTAAATACGACTTTCTTCACGTTAGGACAGGTAAGTGTAATATTTTTTCAAAAATATAAATGAACATTTTTAACACCTGTTCTTCTATTCCTTTTTTAGATGACAGACAATAGGGTCTTAAAGGTTGTGAACATCGTCAACGTCACAGAAGGAAGTCGTTTCGGAAAATGCCGTTTTCTCAAACAATGATCCAGTAAAGCAGTTGAAGGTCGTTCCCGGTCATCATGGTTGGTGGAGACCAAGTTCGGCAAAAGAATTTCAACTACTGTTCTTAAATGCCGACTTGCAAGTAAGTAATTGATTAAAATTTGTTTTTTGACATAATTTTTCCATATTATTTTTATAAAGATTGCTTGACGCTGCAAGTCCGCATTGAGCACAATGCAGTTTGTGAAATACCTTTCGTGGAAGATATCAAACATGGCGACGGAGAACGTTGCACGATATTGTAGTAACAAGAAAGTCCCAGTTTGCAAAAACGACGTAGTTAATAAAATCGTAGCTAATTCAATATTTTGGGATGAGAATAAAATCCCACAAAGATGTGCTGCTCAATCGAGATTGGTCATAATTGGCACCGTTCACCTTGCACTATTCGTAACATGTTCGTTATGTTTGTTGTTTAGTATCGTCACTGCTTACTTTATCTCGAAACGATTTCAAACCCAATCACAGTACTCGAACTCTCCGTTCATACAGCAGCGAAGCCATTTAAAACGGTAAGCTATTTTATCGATATCTCTTAAAAAAAATAATATTCCCTTGTTCCAGATTAACTCCAAAGGCTAATAAGTCTGTCAATTTGGAATGTTCCTCAGAATCCCTCAGCAAAAAAGGATAATCTGGACGTAAGCAAGGACTTGAACATCGCGAGTGACGGGAGCTTGCAAAAGATCAAGAAGACTTACATTTAAAAGAAAGTGGCGAATGCGTGTACCTGCTGTTTTGTGTGATATTTCAAATTTATAGTTAGTATTTGTAGTTATTCAAATAGTTTTATTTATGTTTACCATATTTGTTTTCTTCTTTTTTGTAGAAATTTGAATCAAATTAATAATTCATTTTGTGATAATTCTAGAGCCATACTTTAATTATTTTTTGAACTGCTGCGTAATTTAGTAGATCGAAATGATAAAATACATATTTAAACAGATCATTTTTTTAATCGACTAGAATATATTATGTAAGAAAATTAACTATTCAAAGTCTACATAGTTTATTACACAAAGGACATTCCAGTTATATTATAAATGCGTTAGATTTAGCATAAAATACTTGAAAATGAATCTATATTTAATTTGTAAACCTTTTCCCAACACTCAGTGTCTAATAGAAATGAATAAATTCTTTTAAACGTATCGTTGATTATCATTTTCCTTCCTATATTCCTCACAGCTCAAAAAATAAAACTTTCAAAAACACAATAAAGGCAAGTAGATAGAAATAGAATGCCAATGCAAAACTTAACAACAGTAATTTGAACAATTTTGCTCCTGAGCAGAACAGAAAAGTAAGCGAAGATGACGTCACACGTCTGAAAATGATGACGTCATAGAGCCCAAAAAGTTGATATACTTTTTTCCAAAAAGACACTTTTTCTCAAAGAAACATTCCAAAAAGACACTTTGTTCCGAAGAGAATATTTCCCCCTGAAATTTGCTCCATCTTTTTGGTTTTGGGCAATTTTCCGCTGTGTATCAGGATAGCAGAAGAGCGAGGAGGTATTTCTATTATTATTAGGAGAAAGCAATGTCGCCCTCTGACGAAATTTTTTGGAACTAAAATTTTGGATTTTTTTTATGTGGCGCCAACTATTGAAATTTTCTGGAACTGAAATGTGCTCCCTCTTTGGTTTTGGGTAATTTTCCGCTGTGTATCAGGATAGCAGAAGAGCGAGGAGGTATTTCTATTATTATTAGGAGAAAGCAATGTCGCCCTCTGACGAAATTTTTCGGAACTAAAATTTTGTTTTTTTTTAATGTGACACTATCTATTGAAATTGTTTGGAACTGAAATTTGCTCCCTCTTTGGTTTTGGGTAATTTTCCGCTGTGTATCAGGATAGCAGAAGAGCGAGGAGGTATATTTTTTATTATTATTAGGAGCAAGTAGCATCGCCATCTGACGAAATTTTTCGGAACTTAAATTTTGTTTTTTTTTTAATGTGACACTATCTATTGAAATTGTTTGGAACTGAAATTTGCTCCCTCTTTGGTTTTGGGTAATTTTCCGCTGTGTATTAGGATAGCAGAAGAGCGAGGAGGTATATTTTTTATTATTATTACGAGCAAGTAGCATCGCCATCTGACGAAATTTTTCGGAACTAAAATTTAGGATTTTTTTATGTGGCGCCATCTATTGGATTTTTTTGGAACTGAAATTTGCTCCCTCTGGTTTTTTTTTTGTAATTTTCTACTGTGTATCAGGATTGCAGAAGAGCGAGGAGGTTTTTTTTTATTATTATTAGGAGCAAGTAGTATCGTCATCTGACGACATTTTTCTGGAACTAAAAATTTTTTTTTCTTATGTGGCGGCATCTACTGAAACTTTTTTGGAACTGCAATTTGTCCATTCTCCCTGGTTTTGGGCGTACTTTTTTTGAATTAACATTGATAGAGTTTTGTTAGATTTTAGGCAGTTTTACTTTTGATACTTGGATAAAAAAGCGAAGAGGTACGAGCAATAAAAGAATTTTTTTTATACTAAAATCAAAAGTTATTGTGTTTTATCCTAAAGTTGTGGACGTTACTTGTGTATTTTTTTTACTTTTTATGCTTAGCAATTGCTTATGAGGGTTTTTGTGAGGGTGCTAGAAATAAAAACCAATTAATTTCTGATACAGCGTTTATTATATTTTGTATTACAAGTATGTATGTAATTCACTGTAATTAGTTATTAAGAAATAACAAATATGTATAATAGTCAAAACGAAGTCCTTTGTCGTAGACCTTCCATGTGCGCGTTCTCCAATATGTTCCCTAAAATTTTAAGAAAAGCAGTTCAGTGCGAGAAAAAAGTCCCATGATTAAGGCTCATTAAACATGTGATACTTATTAAAGCCAAAAAGAAAAGAAATTACGAAGGATTACTTGCCTAATTTATGCTTCGATCTCGTGTTCATGGTTACTTCGGCGGTTCATGGCAGGTTTTGTATGATGTCCACTTCTAGCTACACAACACGTTTTCTTTTCGAAAGTTTCGAGTTCTTCGATGTTAGTCATTTATGAAAAGCAATGTGTAACGGAGGTTAGAAGTCTGTCAAACTGAAAGAAATCGCTTGTCATACATCTTCCATGAGCGCGTTCTCCAATATATTCCCTGAAATTTAGGAAAAAGCAGTTTAGTAGGAGGAATTATAAAAGTATTCGCACGATTAAAATCATCAAACATGTGATACTTATTGAGGGTAAAGAAGAAAAGTATTACCTAATTTATACTTCCATCTCGTGTTCACGGCTATTACGGCATTGTATGTCGTCCATTTCCAGTTATATTACACGTTATTCTTCCCAAGTTCTACAGTATTAGCCTTAAACGGTCTTCAAATATAAAGGAGAGCAGAAAATGAACAAAATAGGAACCTGTCGTTTGTTGTAGTGGGCGTTCTCCAATATATTTCCTAAAATTAAAAAGAAAACACAGATTACTGGATAGAATTATAAACTAATTAATACTTATTGAGGCCAAAGAGAAAATAAATTATAAGTAAAGATGACAAAGGCAGGTAGAAATATTAATTTTTTTGCAGCGACTAGATAGATTCGTGTCTATTCGTCTCATGAGAATCGATTCGTGTTGCCTATTGGTATCCCCGAGACTCGTCAAAGCACGAGTCTGCCTAGTCTCTGCAAAAAAATAATAATTTCATCCGCCTTTGTCCTCTCTAATTATAGGATTATAGGATAGGATGATAGGATAGGATAGGTGCAGGAATTAGGTAAGGATTACTTACCTAATTCCTGCTTCGATCTCGTGTTCATAATTGTTCCGTCGATTCATAGTGCAAGCAAACTATTACGAATATGTCATTCTTTCGGTGGGACGTATTGTCAATTTTGCAATTGCTTTTCCACTGCTGTTTCTCTTTGATAGTCTCCCCTGCAGAAGTTGAATAATTAAGTCTAATCCTTTTTCGTTGAGTTATAAAATTAAGAATTGAATAACTTTTATTTTGTGTCCAAAAATATACATTTGTAGCAGACTAACAAAAAAGAATGTAAACATATAACAAGTATGAGAAGAAGAAGGCACATACATATTACCTTAAAACTGCGTGTATATGTATATACATCGCTGATAATGATCAAGAAGAAATGACACGGAAACTTTGACGTTTACGCGCCTGTAATAAATCCTGGATTCTTTCAAATGACAGAACTTTACAGAATTGAAATAGAATTAAACTTGAACTTTGTATTAAATTAATCACTACTAGCAGTGAAATTTACTTTGAAATGAACACTCATCAAAAGACGTCTTCTTCAAAACACAACTCGAAGCTTTGATTGCCCTCGGTCTGGCCTTCAGTTGTCTTCTGCCTATAGCTTTTGTTTGAAGTTAAGCACGAAATGAAGAACTGCAATACACTCTTTATTTTAATCTCAACAAATGTTTGTTTCTTTTAACATATTTGTATTGGAGACTTTAATACTCAACCAAAGTTTTTGTTCATAAGCATGTTATTTTCCAGATATTTTTTGAATATTTTTTCAAACCTTGGTTCAGTTTAACTGCCTTTTATAATTAACTTACCACTCCAAAAATGGCATTAATTACCTAAAGTACATACATTGTGCTCCGCCAAATCATCCTTCGGTATACCCTTAATCGCAGAATTAATGTGAGATAATCTTTAACGGCTCGACTATTGCACAGAATATATCTTGATTCTGGGAAGTCATGATTGATATTGAAACCATTTCATTTAAACAGCACCCTTGTGAAGCTTCTAGGTATTTCCTACGCTAATATATTAGGTTAAATTGCACACATACGTTACCATTTTTTATGTTTTTATTGATTTCTATAGGCTTAAGGATTAGTTCAAATACTATTTAACAATACATCAAATAACTTTACTAACATATAAACACTTTTCAACTGCGTATTTTTGCCTTTTGTAAATTTGTTTAGCTGTTATCAGCTACATTCGTATACCTTTTACAAAGGTGAAGATGGAAGACACTTTAAAGACAAACCATCTGTTTCTGACTACGTTTATGTTACTTTGCTTGACTTTTCGTTGCCAAGGGCAGAAAAAAAAAACAGTATGTTGCTTTGTTTTCTCGTATGAGCTTTAAATGGCTGACAAAAGCAAAACACATTTACCTCCTCTTTTACATCCACGCCATGCAGGAAACAAAAAAAATGACATTGAAACGCTTTCCGTTGAAGTAAATTTTAAGATAGGTCGAAATGCGGCTATAACAAACCATTATTCCATCGGAAAATTGATCCCGTATACGAGATGATACACTTCGAGTTAAACAATTTCCCGTTCGGGAAAGGATATCATCAATTTGACCCATAATTAGCTAAAGTAGCACCCCTTTAGCGAAAACAGATTTCCTCAAATATCCGGTCCCGCAAATTCCGTTTGTATTATACAAACTCGCAAGGAAAGATCAGACCCAAACTTTCAATACTCGTCAATGAAGTGTTGTTAATCTTTTAGATTCCACACAATCAAATTAACTCAATTTAATTAATCCGAATTGTTTTGAAATTATTTCAGAGTATTAGAACTGTTAGTAACTGTTATCTTTGTTCTAGAATATCATCAGCACAGCCTACTTCACCTTACGTGTATAAAATTGAATTTAGACCTAGCGACGATATACAATGCATATTAGGACGATTCAAGTGTTTAATTGATTCAACAGATTCACGTACAAAACTAGCCATAACTAACGGAATGGTATTTATGTAATAAATTCAAAGTATAACAACAAAAATAGCATAGAAGACGCATTAATGAACATATATTCATAACTCCTCCAAAAGGCGTATGACTTTTGTCACATTTTACCAGTGCTGCGAGTAGAACCGAATAGAAAAATGTTTGGGTTTCGAATTAAAAGGTGTAATCACACTAAAAGCGATTCAAATCTCGTGGCTTACTTTTCTATATTAGAAGATGAAGCAAATGATAAAAGAGGAAAACATAACGTTGAACCTAATACCAGCTTTTTCAGAAAATGTTGAAATAGCAAATCAACTGAAATTAAATACAAATACTTTTCGAAAAATGTTAGCATTACAGAGCTGGAAGAGGGAATCGATTATAATATTAAACTGAAAAGAAAAACTCAAAACTGTTAACGAGGCAGTGGAAATCTGGAATTTCCTTGTTATTTTTTAATGAATATAACTTAGCTTCCGTCGGCTTTAATAGGCTCCTGTGGTGTGGTGATCGGCATGCCCATCTAGCAAACGGGAGATGCCAAGTTCGATTCCTTGCCGTGATATTTTTTCCACACAACTAATTACATCGGAAAATACCAAGGAAATTCCAGATTTTCGTTCTGTATATGATACGTATCGAGAAAAAATTTGTTCTTATAGTTGCTTTTATTCTTGTTTTCCTTTTATCTGGTTTATGGTCTAATTATTTTTAGCAAAAGTATTATTTCATGTTGTAACGTAACGTTTAGGAAATTATTTTATTCCTTTTTTAAACACTCTTATTAATTAATTCATACTAATTATTATTATTATTGTTATTATTACACTGAAAATTATATTTATTTAGTTAACTCTTTTTTATTTAATTACTTCTAAACAATTTACAATTTACAAAGAAAAAATTGTTTTCTTTGTCCTTAATGCCGAGTTTGAATTAAATCTAAAACTATCCTAAAACATGCAACAGTAAATAATGAAATACATTTTTCAAAAGACATTCACAGTGTTACCTAAAATTTTGTTACTTCTATGAAAGTTATGGTTTTTTATTTTGTTTTTCTGTAAAATTCGAACAATTTTCAATGCATCAGTTAACGAACGGAATTTCTTCAGCCGTTAAAAAAAATATTTGAGGTTCGACGGACAGTTTGTTGCAAAATGTACTGACAATGAGTATAACTAACAAAGATTAGATTGATTCAATACTAACATTATTTAACATAAAGGTATCCACAACTCTGATATTTTGCTTATGAAAGCAAGGACTGTGGCGTAGTATGATAAGCAACATATAAGTATCGGCAACCTCCGTACCACACAAGTTTAATTTATTTATACAGTAATATAACAATTAGTCCGGGACGACCGTTTCGAGGACACGAATGGTCCTTATCATTTTATACCATTCATTGAATTTTTACAATTTTTTATTGGCCACATTTCCTTAAAAAACCTAGTAATTATTTTTGATATATGGGATAAAGCGTGAATGCATGTCTGACTAAATCTGTTACATTATAGTTTTTTGTACTGGGTGCGTTTAGTTTTTAGTTGTAATTTTAGTAGATTTATGGGTAACTGTTATTTTATATTGCTTTAATAGTTTTCGTAAGACTTCTGAAAGCTCTTCCCTGTATGGTATAGTAACCTACTTGTTTCCTTCTTAATTTCATCGTAGCCATCATCTTTATTTGAAATTTGTACGATTTCTTCTTGAATATATTTATTTAAAAATTGAATGGGGTAATTATTGTTTACTAACGTTTTCTTTAATTTTTGCAATATCTTGGTTGATATTATTCTCCGTCGAGAAGACTACGCATCTGCTATCAGATTATTCACTGCACTAATATTGCATTTAATTGAAGATAAAAAAATGTAATTATTAATTATCTTCAACAATGCACGGGTTTCAGGAACCAATCAGCATGCATTCTTTCGTTTTTATGTAAAATTTTGGTAACTAGAAAATTTGTTCCCGATTTTTTTTAGTTTTTCTGTTGCAAAATGGATTCTGGGGTGGATTTTGTTAAAATGTATTTATCTTTGTTATTGAGTATAGACAACATACAATGATTTACTTATCTTTTGAAAAGGAGATGTTTATACTTATCATATTTAAGGATAATTTCTTCCAGTTTTTCCATTACCAAATTTTCTGCGACCGCTAAGATAGATAAAAATTGTTGCGCCAGATCCGCGAAAATATTTGTGTATAGTAGCATAACATTAATTTATATTTCGAGGTGATTGTTTGTTTTTTTAATAAATCCTACAAATTCCCAGGAATTTCTGTGTGATTTTTTTACAGAAATGCAATAATAAGAAACGGCTGTAACTTCCTTACCAATAATAAGAGAAATTGTATATATAAAAAAAGGAATCAAATAAAAATAGTTTTCAATACAGATCGATATATTTAAAATAAGTTTGTAAAAGGAATAAAATAATAACATCAACATTTCAACGTTATAAAAATAAAAACAGTGATATTGTTCCTCTGCGTGATTAGCTAAACTCTACGGTCTTTTACTCAAATGAGAATCACAATATGTTAGCTTAAGCCACTGTCATGTTTGACCTACATATATTACAGCCTTCACGATACTTCATAAAGGACGCAACTACAATATTAAAGCTACGTTATTACGGTTATTTATTATATTAAACTATCATCAGATAGTAAAAAGATGTCTAACTTTTATGGTGTTATATTTGGCTACACTGGTGTGATCTGAAGATTTCAAAATGTAAACAATCCAGTTAACTAAGTTTTCTATGTATGGTAGCTATCGTAAAAATCAATTTATTGAGATTAAGTTTAGGAAACCAATTGTTGGGAAAATATAAGTTTTTTTTTTAATTATTATGTAAAAGGTGAGTTAAATAGGGTTTTTCATTCCTATTGCTTTGTTGAATTAAACTAATAATTAAATAATCTTCCTGATGCTGTTAGTTTTTGTAATAACCGTTATTACAGTTCTAATAAGTCTTGTGTTTAGAAAAGGTACACCTTTAAGTTCTTCTGTTTCAATAATAAACTGTGGTGCTGATTAAACGAGTTAAATAAATGAAGAACAGTGTCAACTTTTTTGAGAGATTGTAATAATCAATATACGGAGTGAAATATTCGGTTTGCGTATTGTTATGTATCAAGTTCACCTAATATAGAAGCTTAAAATATTTCAGTTTTCAGTTCCTCTGAATCTCGAAGCCTGTCTCTAACATTGACAAATGTTTTAATAAGTAACCTCAATAAAAGAGGGTCAAATCTGGACTTCTAGCTGGCCATTTTAAAGGCTCAAACTACGAAGTACATTCACGAGTAAGTGTTTAAAAATTCTGTACTATGTTGAAAAGCTCCAGCATGTTTAAAAATTATTATGCCATTTCTGAATTTCTGTTTATAGCTGAAACAATTGTGTCGGTTAACAACTGAAGGTATTTTAGACTACCTAATAACCCGGTTATAGAAAAAAAAAAAACGTTCGATATTATGACTTCTTGCGCATACGTAGAAAGAAATGATTACTGACGTTTCCATTGAAACAAAAAGTTGTTGTTATTGGTTTTCTGAACTAGGATCGTGTGATTTGGAAACTACACTGCAAAATAGTCTCATACCTGTTTGCTCAAAAATTTTGAACGTAATATGTCACCATGTTTACCTTCTTTTCCGTGATGTGGGTACGCCACGTTTTAAGATATTTTCAAAGGTGTAAAACTATGCGAAAACAATCTGAACTATTATCCAGAAATTTTCTCTATATTTAATCTAGAAACCCAAACAAATTATCTAAATTCTGACAATACAAGAGAATAAATGATTCCGCCATTGAAATTGTATATCCAAGAAATAAATGCAATAAAACTTGTTAAATCTTGGGGAACGTGCTTTAACCACAGGTGTAGCAAATTGCGATATATCAAAAATCGTTAGAGTCAACTTTCAAACATGTTTGAATTCGTATAGTTCTCATAAGGGGTGCTCTTGATATTTTTCTTCCAGTTTCGTAATATTCCAATCAAAAGAGTTGAACGGTTAGATGACGGCTTATTGAAGATCTCGAGAAGCCCAATCGACCTAAAGAAAGGATAACCATCTATCTGATACGGTTGAGTCGCTAAGGCTCGTAATATTTTGGAAATTTCGAACTTTTCGGGGCGTACCACAGAAAGTAAAAGAGATTGCATGATTTTACGAGTTCGTTTTTATAAGTAAACACTTTACTGAAGCTTCCGTTGATCGCAGAAAAACTATCGAAGAATCCATGAAATAACAAGTAGGAAAACAGAGTATCGAATTCGGGCGATATTTTCTAATGTCGTATTTTTTAAGAGAAACTATTTAGGGATATCCGAAGGTATTCATTGAACAGAAAATATTAATTTCTTCGCTTTAAAAAATGCTAAGAAAATAACGTGAAATTTCAAACTGTGACATAACTCAAACCGTTGAAAAGACCGCCAAACCGTTTCCATACTTAACGGGCCGAATCAATCAGAAATGATGCACGAAATGTTAACTTTAAAAGAGCTTAGGAACTTTTAAAATTTTCATAGGGGGTACCTCGAAATTTTTCTTCTAATTTCGTAGTATGCTCGTATCTCCCCAGCCAAAAACGTCCAACTGTCAAATGAGAGTTTATTTGAAAATCTTCACAAGCTGCATGGATTTAAAAAAGGGTAACCCTTTATCTGGTACGGTTGAAGCAATAGAAAACTACAAGAAATTGCATAATGGAATCTCAAAAAACGGATTGTACAAGTACGTTTTCATAAATAAACGCTCTATTGAAGCTTCTGTTGATCCTAGAACAGCTTTCAGAGGATGCTTGCGGTGGAAAGTGAAAAACCAGAGGCAACACGAATCCATTCTCATGAGGCGAATAGACACGAGTCCATCTAGTCGCTGCAAAAAAGGAATAATTCCACCTACCTTTGTCATCTCTAATAATAAAGCTTTAATATCTAATTAAACTTGGGTAATATCCTAATTTAAGCTTTTAATGTTGTTACAAGTGATTTTAATTACTAAAGATAACTCTAAATTATTTCCCATCCTGTTTACAAAACTGTCAATCTCGCAATTTTTAGCGTGTAACGGAGATACCGTTACACGCTAAAAATTATAAAAATAATAAAATCCTTTTAAGCGAGATACATTTTTCATCCAAAAAACAATACGTAAATATCAGGAGAAGGACCTAAACGATTCATTTCTCTCATGTACTTTTTGCTTTCCGCTAAATTAAATTATTGATCATTTAAATAATTCAAACTAACAGCTTCCTCTTCCTCTTATTAATATAAAATGGTGGTGCGGTTATTTCTGTCTTTATCTCATTTTCATCGGGCTACAAATTAAAATCGCTGTGGAAAATGCGAATTTAAGTCATCATATTTTATTATCCCCCAAAAGATAAAGATCCCCCCTTTTAAGCGGACAAAACTCAGTTTTTGTTTACCTGTTACAATGCAGTGGTGATTTTAATTAGCCAGAATATGTGAAATTTAGGGTATTTACGGTTTAAAAGCGGAAAAACCACCTTTCAAATTTAACAATAAATTCCTACGTTCTAACTCAACCGAGAAAGAAAAAGAGAACAATTCGCCTCTCTAAACTTTTTGTCAGGATCTTCATATACTCTTTTGGAGATAAAATATGCGTTGTTACAAAGTTCGTCTGGGTGCTCGAGAAGGTTTTTGAGAAGTATTTTTAATGTGGGCGTAGATTTTGTATCAAAGGAAAGATGTTATTTTTGTTGATCTCTACGAAGGAGCAATCAAATTGTTTTGGTAAACATTCTAAGAACTTTTTCCACAAAGCTACTTATTGACATTCCGTCTTACCTTTCCTACCTCAACCTTTCCTCATTTTTTTTTAAATCATCGATATAATTTTTCCAAGAAGCATGTAATACCCTCGTAAATAAAACCTACCAAACTTCACTCGGAATTTATGTCAAACCTTAAAAGACTCGCAAACGTCAATACAGGGATGTATACATTAAATACGAAAACCTTTTTATATTGTAAATCTGCCGGATGCATTCATTTTGTGAATCCTAAAAGAGCACCACGCCAAAAAAACAAGTTTCCAATAAATGATTTATATTGATGTTGACGTTGTTGTAGTGAAAAATGTACATTCAACGGTAGTATCATTCGTGCATTTTAGTTCTACAAAATAATACACAAAGTTTGCGATAAGTAATTTGCCATTTGAGTAGTAAACCAACATCTGTTAACTTTAACAAGTAGACCTCGCTACACCCAGCACCACAAGGCAAATATTGAGATTGTACAATCAACAATGAAAGTAACCCGGTTCATGTTAGAAATTCATTTTCAGATTCGTCGTTAATTTTGGACATTCTTTTCTGAAATGTGAACATTCAAAAATTCAATAATGATAGCAAGGTCTGTGGCGTAGTATGGTAAACAACACATAAGTATCGGCACCCTCCGCACCACACCAGTGTAAATTATTATATAGCCATATATAATAATTATTCCCGGACGGCCATTTCGAGGTCACGAATGACCCTCATCATCAACCGGTGACCGAAATCATATCGGAAACAGATAGTAGATGGTGGAGATTATTGCAAGTTTGCGAAGAACATACAACAAATATGAATACAACGATTTCCAATCTTTAAATTAAAGGGGTGATCAAAACGTGTTTGTTTATCTTATGCAGTTAAAAAGGTTCATAAAAAGGCACAATGCCTTTTTAACTTTTAACTTACTTGCTTGATCCTGTTATAGGTAGTAGTAAAAAAAAGTAGCTTTAGAAATAATTATTCTGTTACATCCGTTCCACGAAACTATAACAAAATGTAAATGCAGCCCAATGACGGACGATCTCAAAATAATGTTTGAGATCGTCAAAAATCAAATATTAAATATCACCGTTGCAATTTTGTAAGGAAATGCTTTTTCTATGTATGTTAATTACATGCTATGTCATGTATGTTTATCACACGGGCTTGTCCATAGCATTAAGACATAGATTGGGTAATGAAGAAGCATCTAAGTTAGTATTTCTGTTTAAACCTTATACATATCTCATAAGTAGAGAGGACAAAAGCGAGTGAAGTCATACCAGTTTTGCAGCGACTAGACAGACGCGTGTTTTGTCGACTCTCGAGGATACCAGTAGGCAACACGAATCCATTCTCATGAGGCGAATAGACACGAGTCTATCTAGTCCTCTCTACTCATAAATTTAAAAAATCTTTCTTTCCACATATTTCTTCAGAAATGTTAGTTAAAGAAGACATGCATTTTGTATTTAAAATGCACATATAGTTTTTATAATTTTATCCACTTATTCCTTAGTATTTAGAAAGCGTTTAAGTATGTCTTAGGTGGTAATAAATAAATTGTGTCGCAGCATTATTGTCGATGTTAGTTATAACCAATTATTACCACTTTCGTTTTTTTTTTTCATACATTAAAAAGTTATTGAATTTATTGTTAAATTATACTTACCCTATACAGCACCTAGAAAATGCCTACAGTACGTCATTCTTGTCCACTACCTACAGCCCTTATTCTAAATGAATATTGTTATACAATCGATTTACAAAGGTTTATCTCACTTCATCATTAAGAACTCTAGAAAACAAGGCACTATGCTATCTTGTTTCCTTTTTTTGTTCTTATGTTAAAAACTAACTTTTTTTACCTATAGCACAACAGACCGTTAGATACGAAAACCATAGGCAGTAAGAAATATATTCAATCCGTTCAAAACACATTACGGATCAAACAACAACTGAAAGTTTTATCTTTTATCGTTATCTTATATCTAGAATAGATATAAGATAAGCATCAGCAATAATTAAAACCAATAATATTCTCTCAACAATTAATAGTCATAATTTTTCTTACTTTTTCCTGGATAAAACGATTAATATGCAAAAGAACATAAAAGGTATATTGCAAGAAAAAACATGTTGAAATTGTTCTTCACGCACGTCGTAGTCCACTGTACAACACCTCAACATCTGTTTACAGCTAACCCGAAATTTCTTAGGGAAGGTATTCAAAAAAGATATCTTCTTCCTTCTTACCAAACCCTACGCAATCTATCAAAGTTTATTCCCAAGTCCCCATGGGCATTTCTATAAATACGTTATTTGGTATACATCAGCAGGTTGTATATATGTTTCCTTGATTCATAATTAAAGGACAATTTCGGCATATTGCGCCGTATAACGTTTAGTACAATGAATAAAGTTAATTAGCAATTAACAAACATGTACGACTGAGTAAGTTTTGAAAGACGTACGTAGTGTTTGTGTTGATGTGATATATACATGGTGAAGCTCTTAACTTATCCACACTAATGTTAAACTTGTTATCTCAGTAATGATGTTAAGTATTTAACTAATTTCAATTTAAGTAAAATCCCAAGCAACTGTTCAAATAATTCTCGGATGTAAATTGAATTTGGCAAATTTCGAAAATATTAAATTTTGATACTGTTACAAACTGTTTCTTTTCCGATTCCAACCATGTATACACTGACAACAAATTTTTGATGGTTGAAAAAAGGACTCTTTGTAATAGCATTAACATCCAACTGGCTTTAAAATATGTTTTCAATTTAAAAGGTAAAATAAAAAGAGCATTTTTTCTTGTTCTTTACCCTCTATCTCCGGTAACAAGTGAGATCAGCCCGTATTATGCCAATACCAATTATTCGATCGAAAATGTTCACAAAATCATCGAACAAATGGTGGACAAATAATGTAAATGTATTTAAAAGGTTTGTTCCAACAGATGTTCGAGTCAATTCGAAACCATGCAAAGGAAATTCAGAGTTAATTTTGAGACGATTTAAGAACAGTGAAATCAGCTCCCGATCTCGAGTGAGAACTGAAAGAACTACGTAAAAACGTCAAATATGGTAGGTTATTGTTCAAACTCGTTCAAATCGTGTTCTGTCGGCTGTTCCATCAAAACACAATGCTTTCTTAACGCATGCACTTAACCCATTCCGTTACGGATTCACGAAAGCTGAAATGAACATTTCAGCTTATAATAATGCACTACACCCATTACTAAAACGATGAAACAAGTTTCCAGACCTATGTGCACAAACTTTAGAATTACAATACACGACATGTTTCAGCTTTATTTAAACACGAAGCACGTCTATGCAGACAGTAGATTCTCTATTGTGTGATATAAACTGAAGAGGTGGATGCAAGAACCAGACAGCCCCAGTTTAGCATATTTATAAAAATATTGTGTGGTTTTTATGCAGTAGCTAATTTTTGATAATACCACATTTCAGCCTTTCCAACGTGTAGCTAGCTCCATTACATTCTCTAGCTTTTCTTTCCTTAGAAATAGAGGAGCATTATACAGTTTATCGTCCGGTCCCGGAAACAATAGCTCTTTCAGATCCTTCCAGAATGAAACATAAAACCATCTGCTATTTCAGAACACACAGTACTTTTTTTGTGTTCTTCTTTTAGTTTTATTATGTTGGACCGTGAAATTAACATTTTGGGGTATAAATAAGGGAGTATTTATATATTATCGATCTTGAAAAAGCGGATAATTCTTTTCAGTTGTCTTAAGTTCTTTAACTAAAAATTCGTTACTAACATTCTGCATCACTTGTTTCTACTCGATTGAACAGGAACCAGGTAGTTCTTGGAACTGCAATGTTCTTGTTGCAAGCAAAATGTCAAGCAGCTCTAAATACATAACTGGCGCTCGTACTTCCAATAAAAACTGCCTGATTTTTGCTTCAAACGACAAGGAAAATTTTTCATATTCAATGAAAATCGCAATTTTGAAGAAAGGGGAGTTATCTGCTTAGTGCACCCAACCCTTCAATTAATATTGGTAAAACTTCATCTAAAAATCAAGTACCAGCAAAATGGTGCTCCTGCAGAAAACGCTAGAAATTGCTTATTTACTTTGAAATTGAATGCATTCGTACAATTTATTGATTGAAAGCACCTGAATTTTTATTTATGAATGTAATTTAATGATATTAATCGTAATATTTCACAAATATTTTGAATATTTACGATCATTTCGTTAACAGATTCCGTCCCGTATATACGTACACATGTGTATCTTAGTGCTGCGTCGGCAAGGAGCGACGTATATCTTGTATTTTTTAGTTCCCAATTCTCTTCAGTATAATGGCACTAACAACATCGTTTAAGATTAATTAACAGTGTGTGAAAATTTCAAAGCCGGGGCACTGTCGCACATCTCGTTTGCTTGTAGGTCAAGGGCAACGTGCGGAATCAACCCTTGTATTTATTTATCTTTGTCAGTGATACTCGCTCCTCTGCGAGGAATAATGTGTTAATCAAATTTTCACCGCCTCACACCGTTATAACCTAAACAAACTAATTATCAAAATTTATTATCTGAAACCTGGATACTTGAATTACGTTCCAAACTTTCCCTTATCGGCTAGTATGATACAATTTGAATAATATAAATGATCCAAATATGATGTGAAGTAGTTCGAATTGGGGAAAATGGATAATCCTACCGGATCAGTCAAAATAAAAATTAAATCCCTTTTCATTCCAGTATACGAGTATATATATCCGCTTTTTAGAGGGATGGGTTTGCGCAGCATTAACTTTTGAATAATATCCTAAGGGAAATGGTAGTCATATTCAACGGAATTAAACGAAAAAAAGGACGGTCTAGATATGAGATTATCTTTCTTTCCCCAAGATGATGATGATAAGACAAATATACTTGCGGGAATAGGCAATATAGATATACGTATATATAATCCTATTTTCTTAGTCTGGGATCCTACCATCCCGAAAGGATTAATTAACTTTGTTCGAAATGGATAAGTTTAATGATAATACTATATATTTACACACAAATATGACGCGTATACATCGAATACAAATTCTATTAGGTAATTAATTAACTAAAATTACGCTACCCACGTCGCATAATTAATTTGGAATTTTAGCGGATGCGCCGGATTTATGATGTAATGGTTGTGGCAGTTACTTAAATTCTGAATCTTTTTTCGTCGCATTCTACGCAGTTACCATAATTCGAGGTAGATTTAGGTAATTTTCCTTTTCCTTTAATGGAAACGATTTTATAATCTTAATATATATTCTATTTTTAACTTCAAGAAGTGGATTTTCTCTCTGTGCTAATATTCTCCTTTTTCTTTTCAAAGGTTTTAATCTTAAATAAGAAAATTTGTAGTGACAACTGCTAATTATAACACTTAACTTTTGCATCGCTTTCACATTTTCAAAGAATAATTCTCATTTAAACTTTTCAAAAAAGTTTTAATGAAAGTAACGAGTGCCTCTGACGGGATTAGCCGGTTTCCCCCCTGTATACTTTTCCCGACCTCTCTTGTTATTCGCCTCGATGTGCGTCTTGTTAATTTTCACGTAATAACCTAGAACTTCCTTCATATACGTGACCTATGGCTTGCACTAAGAACTTAGGAAATAACTTCTATAATAAATTAATCATTAGCGGCCTAACTGTTCGAGAATCAGAAATTAGATGAATTTAGCAGCAGGATTTTCCACTATACGTTTCTTGATCAGCTCCCCTTTTTTTTTAATCTGTTCATAACATCGTAATTTATGACTCTTCTATTACTACCAAGGATGATGACTTATTGCTTTGTAAACATTAACAGTTCCCGAATTGGGTTATTGGGGATAGACAATTAACTACTAAACCAAAGCAGAAAAACCGCTTTTGAAATTTCGACATGGAAGATACAAAGTACTTTGAGAAATGGGGGAATAGGAATTATAGAAGTAAGTTTTGATTTTAAATCTCCGCAATCATGTATGTACATCCGCATTCATTTAAAATAATCGGGAATACAGCTTATTATTGATGATATAAGGTAAGTTTAAATTTAGCAAAAAGAATTTTACGAAGAGAAAATGGACCTGTGCGAAATTTTAAAAAATACTATTCTTCTACCCCAGAGCCCATATTTGGCCTTGCAGAGAAAAACCGAAAACACATTCGCAATGCCATTTTCTATCTTTCAGATAATGATGTACTCGAAATTTTCATATGACGCTTCGGTTCCTTTCGGCCATCATCAATTATCTTATTTCTTATCGACGCATTTTGACATAGTCGGAGTTATTTTATCTGATTTTAACCACAAAAATACTTTAATTGACGAAGAATACATTTTAAGATTAAATAAGATATTCGTGAAATTTTAATCTGCCAAGCGTTTCAATTCCCGTCCATTAGTAATGGAAATATGTGCTCCAACGAAAAGTAACACTATATAGAGCTTTTCTTTATTCATTAAATATAACAATAGCGGATACAGGATATTTGTGCGATTTCATTCAGAACAACAATCATATTGCACTATTTTTCTAGCCCTTGCTGGAAGCTGGGTCGAAAATAAATCTTTTACCAAGCTGCGTAGTGTTTAGTTTAATTTGAACAAAAGTATTTTCTGAAACATTTATGTAAATCTCGTATTTTCTAAATGTATTAATTGTATTCACTTTTGCAATATGTTCCACTGACAATAACGATTGACAAATATATTTATCGAATACATATTTTTAAAATTATCCGAAACTGTGGATTTATTACTATTCAAAGTATCACTAAATATGGTTATTTTAATGCCCTCACAACAGTTTTGATGTTTTGGCCATAAAACTATTATGTTAGCTTTCTAGAGTGTTTTGAACTACATTAATATAATCGAGTTGTATTAACGTCTTCACCATGCCTAATCATTATGACTAAAAGTCAAAACATTCATGACTAATGATTAAAAATTTTGTCATAATCATCAAGACAACTATATGACTAATGACTCAAGTACAGTAATCACAAACTTACGAACAACGAATAATTGATTATGTGTTAGACATGGGTAACGATTAGTCATTAATAGAGATGACAAAGGCAGGTGGAATTATTTCTTCTTTGCAGCGATTAGATAGACTCATGTCCATTCGCCTCATGGGAATGGATTCGTGTTGCGTACTGGTGTCCCCGAGAGTCGACAAAACACGAGTCTGTCTAATCTCTGCAAAAAAGTAATAATTTCATCCGCCTTTGCCCTCTCTAGTCATTAATCATACCTAACTGAAAATAATACCAGGAAACCTATAATCAGTACAAAATGTTTTTCAAACTCTTTTGCTTTAAATAATAAGATATTTAAATGGCTATGTCCCCCAAATTAATCGGAATAAAGGACAGTCGCAACTAACAAACTGTATTGATGAATAATTGCCAATTATGACTAACGGTCAATGAAAACATCTCTTGTGACTAACGTTTATTCATGGCCAAATTTAGTAAAAAATTCAGCCATAACTAAATTTTATGTGAACAATGTCCAACTCTCACTACAGCGCAATATAACAATTCTTACAACAAGAACAAGTTAAGATCTTTAGCTATATAATATTTAGCTAAGCTAATTGCTTCGAATGAAAAATAATACTCACAAAACCTGTAAATATATAAAACTACTTTCCGTTATCAAAATTTAAAGAAATTAAAAAAGTCCTGTAAGTAACTTACAAATAAAACGTATAAACGCTATACTGTAAGCATTGGAGGATTGTGCAACGAAAGATGCAAGGTATTAAAATTCCAAGTAATAATACCGAAACTAACATCTCTCAAAATATTATAAATGTATTTGGTAGTGATTATATTTTCTGGTTCATAAAACTTTCCTATCGATTATTAACGTACCCCCATCCAAAAAGGTAGCTTGCTAGCTGGTGTTGAAATTCCGAAGTTTGTTATTCGTTTGTTATTTATTCAATTTATATTAAAATTATTAGAGATACAAAAATTATGGAAAGCCATTAGAATTAATTAATCAAGAAGTAAAATGAACGTTTCAGTTAAGTTGCCTGTGCTTATAATATGTAACAGTTAACTTATATAACTTATAATATATAACAAAATTTCTGAACTGTGTGATTTGCGTTGTAATTCCTTTTAAGCAATATTATTTACATGAGAGTATTTCCATCAGCTCATTTAGTTTATACGTTTCCTGTTCTTGAGTTGTATCTATAGAAACTAAGTTATTATTTTTGTTACAAATAATAGTCAATCAACATCTTCACGCGAAATAGCATTAAATTTACCCCAAACTAGAATATGGAGAACCCTGCATCAAAATGAGCTTTCCGTTGATATATTTGTCTTTCCATATAAATCAATTCCGATCCTCTTTGTACTTTTCTCAGGTCGTGGGTAAAATTTGTTTCATCATAATTAATAACATTATCAGGCTGAACATTTACTATTGTTAATACCAAATTATGAAGATACTCTGAAATAATTGCTGACCCAAATCTACTCTTACTCGATAAATATTTTCGGAATTTCTTTGTTGAAGATGTGGATGCCTATCCATACTACTCTTAATCAAGTAAGTTATTGTTAAAAACAGACACAATCGCACGCTTTCAATCCAAATATTAACGTTTTCTGTGAGCTAAGCGCATCAATAAGAATGGAGATATGGAGGATCCGGGGAAGATTGTTGCTCCTGTGCCAACAGCTGCACCTGAGAAGAACGGCAGTGTAAGAAAGATGATGGCAATGAAAGAACCTACATCCAAAAAATCACCAGAATCAGAACTTTTGAGGAAATTGAAACCTGCACTGTCTGCATCAAAGCCAGTAATTCCTCCCGGCCAAGTTATTTTGGATAAGTTTGACAATTTCAGATGAATGATTCCTCTAAAGGAACTTAATAGAGGTTCGGATGGTGGTTTACCTCCACTTCCTCCTGGTGCAATAGCAAAAGGGTCATATGCAGGTATTATCTGGTTATCAAAGGTAGCTTAAGTACACAATATTAAATATTTTTTTCGATTCTTCTTTAATTTTGATGTTACTCAGTATGATGTTATTATAAAACTACTAAAGTATATATTTTAAATTTTTAAAAGTAATCTAAACATTATTTCTATATACCTGCAGAAAATTGATCTTAGGTGATGCCCGTATATATTGTCATGGCAATGACAATTTACTCTTCTTCTAATTTGTTTAATACACGAAGTTTATCTAGAATTTCGGAGCTCATTCGTGGATATCTTCTATAAATTCTAGCCTGTAGTAGTTGAAATCTTTTTGCTATTCCAAAAAACGGCACATGTCCTTCGATAGCAGCTTCCATTGCATTTTCAAAGTTTCCAGGACAATTTCTCCTGTACAGCGTACCGAACTTATTAATATGTTTGTGTAGCATAGGCGTATAACCCTAAAAAAATACAATTTTCAATAATTTATTCAGATTTGCACACACATGAATATCATCCACAATTTGCGTGAGTGATATTCATAACTGTAAGACTACACGTGTCAATTTGTTGCGTTTAGATAACCATAAATCATCTGCACTTAATAAGCAATGCATTCTTCATATAAACAAATTCTAAGATGCCCATCCCAAAAACTTTCCTTACTCAACACATTTCGTTGTTGTCGACCCTCCCAAATTTCCTAATCGATTATCCAACGAACATCGTCTTTCTAAGGGTAGGTCAAAAATGACGAATTTGCTTGTTGACCTGTGATGTTACTCCGTTGTGGATAATAGTCTGTGGCTTGATGCAATTTATTTCGTGGTTTTTTTCGACGACCTTACGCGTCGAGTACCCTTCTGATTTTACATAAGACACGTCCCTTGGGAATCCCTTCCCGGCGAGCTCAAAGCTTGCGGTACTCTACCAATCCTATTTGAGTTGGTAGAAGAAGATTCTCGTTTGAATTAGATGTCAAGGTTGCAGGAAATCCATGATACCCGTATTTTTTTATATTTTAAAATAATTCTCTTTGCATCACCGGCTTTAGGGTACCTCAATTTCATGACTACATTATTTATACCCTTTAAAAATTCATATTCTTGTAATGGGTAGAATGTAAAAGGATGTCTTTAAAAAATTTATTCTCAAGTCAGTTTGATTTTAGCTGTTGTAGCGGATATTACAACTGTTGTTAGAGATACAACATACTATAGAGGAAAAGTTATTTTACATTTATTTTTCTATTATCTGCCGTAGCCAAAAAATTATTGAACGTCAAATGTGTTAGATGTACCAAATACATTCAACATTTTAAACGGAACGTATCCAATTTTATTACGTACCCTAAAACTGTAACAAGAGAAATATATCGTCGTAAATATAATTGTTATCTCATCATTTAAAAACATAGATCGATATGTAAATGCATGCTTAGGTGAATTGAATGCATCGTTTCGAAAAGGTAGGCGGTGAAAACAATTACTATAAATTTAATGTTAAACTAACTGGGTAAATTCCAACGTGTTATTTTCATCTTATTGTTAGTAACATCAAGTTGGCGATCATTATTCTAATGATGAAAAATGGATATGCTAATTTAATGGCTGATGATAGGAATAAATCAATACAAAATATCTTCTATATTAAAAAAAAATGACTTTATATAAAATATTAAATTAATAAAAGGTGTAACAGCTGGAGGGCAGTATTTGGTAATTGGCTTAACAATACAAAGTTTATTATATTGAATTCTTAGGAGTGATGAATCTAATTTCAATAACAACGGAATTACCAAAAGAATGAACGAAGAAATCGCTTCTCGGATACGTAAAATCCACGTCAATTTCGTGAATACAGATTCCAACACAGAATTTCCATTAATGTATGGCTTAGGGTATTAGGCATATACATTTTACATACCTATTTCCATCAAGATTCATTTAATGGGGAGCGATATCCCTATTTTCTTCAGACGAAATTCAAAGATTATCCGGACGATATGCCCTATATGAAATACGTTGCGATGGGTGGTTCCACCAGGACGGGAAAGTTTGATGCAAAACGTATAAGAAATGGTAACCGCATCAACCGATTAGTAAAATCGCCAAACCTCTCTATTTTAGATTTTTTCAAGCAACAAAAGCTGCTTACAAAATCTATACGATCTTAAAAATAAAAGAATACATGTTATACATAAAGAATCTTTTTCAAACAATGGAGGTCACGTTGTACAAAAACTGGAATATTATGAACTAAAATGTTAATTTTAATTAACAAAATTTTAATTAATTTTCTTGTTAATTTATCATTATTTTGTTAAAATTTTTATGTTGTGTTTATGTAGAATAATATATCTTGTCAAAACAGTATTAAACAGGCCTACTTTTTCGAACAAAATTCTAATCCACCCGTGCTTGCGTTTGTTACTTAATAGAAAATGTAAAACAGCTTTTCCCCAAAAGTATGTCATTTCTCTAACAACAGTCGAAATATCTGATATGATAGCTAAAATCAAATAGACTCTATAGAGCTGTGAATATCAGTTGAAAGAATATGAAAACATTTTTTACCGTCGGCACTGCGCCGTCTCCAAATATGGCGAATAAACTATTTTATTGTAGCTGAAAGATAAGTGATAATAATAATAATAATCCTAAACATTGTTCTATAACACAATCTATTTAGGATTGACTATAAACATTTTTGATATTACAAATTTCTAGATTAAATTACTATAAATATTTCAGCGGATGCTCCGACGTATAATGTTAATTTTTAATATTAATGCTAGGATTATACTTATAATTTCTAGTAAGCATATGATGAAACTGTTAGCTGTTCTTTGAGAAATTTCTCATTTGTTTAGTTTTTTTTTTTTTTTCTTCAGCGAATTGAAAGTAT
Organism: Oryctes rhinoceros; assembly: GCA_020654165.1. Lineage (NCBI taxonomy): Eukaryota > Metazoa > Arthropoda > Insecta > Coleoptera > Scarabaeidae > Oryctes > Oryctes rhinoceros. Next base: position 9,918,729 of record JAIOKQ010001013.1, on the reverse strand, counting down.
CTAAATATTTTAAAAAATTAGTTACATATACATTACCGGAGAAGAAAATTAAATGCATGCTCGAATTATAAGAATATAAAATAATACAATTTCATTATTTGATGTATCAATCAATTGTATTTTGTAACGAACCGCAATTTTTCAAACCATGATTATAAATATAAAGCATGTGTACTTTAGTGCAACCTATCTTTCTGTTTAATTCATTTTTTCCATTTTGAGCTAAATTATTAACCAGAAAGAAGATATCTGCACAAAAATTGATATTTTAAGCGCAATTTAGCCTATTATAATAAGCTGAATTGGTCGCAAATATCATGCGACGGCAAACGGAAAATCCCCAAGGATAACCGTTGGAGTAGAATATAAGGAAAAAAAAGCTTACTATAATCCTTTTATCGTTGCTAAACAATTATCACAGCAATTAAGATTAGTCCATAATAGTTTTCGGATGGAAAAACTTGATGAAAAAGGAAATATCTTCCAGGATATTGTTAATAAAACCAGGAATGGTAGCAACTCGTGTTACTTTCATAAAAATGCGAACAATATTCGTTGCCGAAACCTTAGGAATCCCTGTCATTTTAGCACGTCATGCTTGAATTAATTGTTAAAATTCCTCTTCAGAAATGATGTGTAGGTGTTACGGTATTCATCGAGCGTTTATACACATAAATTCGGTGGTAAATTCACATGAAAGAAAAATAACGATAATAATTTTTAAAATAACCATATTAATAACAATTATTGGCAATATAATCCACCGACTAATAAAAAAAATCATTTTTACTAATACGCGCTTTCTAATCCATTTGAAAGACGAAAATTCAAATTTTTTTGATTTTCAAGCAAATTTATTAAAAAAAAAAATTGCGATAACCTTATATAAGTTCCTTTAAAACGGTATTTTAACCATCTTTTAGGAAAGTTTATCATTGAAATTGAATCCATTAAAAGGGATAGGTCGGAAACGGCATTAAAACTTTTGAAATTGCTAATATTCCTGTAACATATGTGCCGGCATATGCGTGTTCGTGATCCAGAACTAGCTATAGGTCGTATATGTTAATTTAATTTAAACTTGAGAAGGGGAACAGCTAAAATCGTGAATTTATGCATATTGAAAGGGTGGATAAGCTAGTAGATGTTTTCCCTCTTAAAATGTGTAAAATTATGTAAATTTGGGCTATCACATTTAACACCAGACCTTGACATTAAAAGCTATCAAAAAATAATAATAGCATAAGGAAGCTTAAAGATAGACCCTTACGCTACAGATGACATTTGGGAGAAATCGAGTGCAATAATTACTTTCCATTTCGCTTGATTAACTGACCTAACTTAATCAGAATTTTTATATCGCTGCTGTGACGTGGAACAAATGTGCTTCTTAACATTGAAATCTGAACTTGATTCACGGTTACTGCCTTAGAGATAGGCGTAATACAATCGCCGGATGGTGTTTTTGAATATTTAAGCCCTAATTAACAAATAAAATTTATTACTGTTTTTATTTTGCAGTACCAACCCGAGGATACTGTATTACAAAGTTGCACAAGCAATCAGTTATTTTATTTAATTCCTCCGTTAATTATTCAAGTTAATTTATAAAAATTTTATTGCAGCTTTGAAAACATATTGCCATTATATAATTCCCATTTTTTCCCAGAATATTTACTGTCACAGATAAAAAAAATAAGGAGTTTCCTCTAAAATTGAATTTCCAACGAATAGCTGATGCTGAAAGTGATAACATTTTTTTTCCTCGTTCATCTTTGAAGTGGGAAAATCCCCCAAAGCAATTTGCGAACAATTCAAATTTCATTTTCAAATGTTTTTTTCATAAAGCGTGTTTTTATCGTAGATATCTGAACGACACTACGTAACTCGCTTTTTAGAAAGACGTTTAAATTTCCTTTGTGGCCACTGCTACTCTCCGTTCAATCGTTGACGTTGAAATGTCTCCTTTTTATGCGATTATCAAGTCCCTTTTAATATAATATGAATATGTTTTATATCCGCTGAAAGTTTAAATTGAGGGCGAAACTCTATTTTTTAAGCAAGATATAATCAATGAGAAAATTCGCTTTATTACATCAAAGGAAGCTTTTTTTACAAAGAAATTTCATGTTATATTTTTTTCTAACGAGCCTGGTATTCCTAAAAAACTTGAAAGAAAAATATTTTGTTCTTAAACGTAATGTGCTTGTAATAATACCTAAATCTCTCCCATTTGATTTTCATTGTTATTGTTATTAAAAAATACCTATTTTAAGAATTAAATATTTTAAATATTACCGCTAAATAGCTTCACTTTGGCGCCCTCTACTGTTTGAAAGCTTAACTGCCTACCATTTTCTGTATTACCAACACTTTGAATATCTACGATTCCTGTCATTTAATTTTAAAAAGAAATAATTCCAATATTTGAACAATATTTAATACAAAGTGGTCACTGTAATTTATATTTTAATCCAGTTGGAATCAATGTGTTGATAGACAAAGATATAATTAGCTCTTTAGCCTCAATTTTATCGAGCATAGTTCATAAATGTTATTGTTTATTTACATTAAAAGATAAGACATGGATACAATGTATTTTTAAAATTTATTCGCACTGAACACGGACTTAGTTTAATACACTATAGCGTCAATTATAGTCAATTAAACGGACTTGAAGATGAAATTTGCGATTCTATTAGGATTTATATGTCTAGTACATTGTAGATTGGATGACAACAATGATCCTCGCAATAACGGTGATTTAGCTATGTGGATTGATGAAAAGCAAGTAAAGATGGTTAGTGGTAAGTACTTAATTTATTATTTAAATATTTCTTTCAAACTTGTAACCGTGTAAATTTTTAGGTTATACAATGAAAATATTCGCCATTTCAAACGGAAATGTTTCTCCATACATTCTAGATCCAAATTTTGAAAAACATCTCCCAATAATTCCTGCAGAAATGGGATATGTTAATTTCACTTGGAAGGCAGGTTCGAAAAAATACTTTTATTACTTCGATCGGCTACAATCTTTCGACGAGAGTATACTCAAACCCCCAGTCATCTCTATCAAAACGAAAGGACGCGTGCCTAAGCGAGCTAAAGAGTTTAGCATATCACTTCCATGTTCTGGAAACAATTCTGGAATAGCAACCTTCGGAATTGGCTTGCATATTGAAACTAAGAAAGGGAAACCATTAAACGGGATGCCTCTGAAGCTGAAGTTAAGGAAAGAGTGTTCACAAAAGAATCCAGATCCCGAATGTGATAAAAAATGTGCTAATCAAGGTAGATGCAATCACGAAAAGATTTGCCAATGTCCCGAAGGATATATGGGACCCTATTGCAGCACAGCACTATGCTATCCGCAGTGCATGAATGGGGGAAACTGTACGGCCCCTGGGATTTGTAGTTGTCCAGCTGGGTTCCAAGGATTGCATTGCGAGGGTGGCATTTGCAGTGAAAAATGTTTAAACGGTGGAAAATGCGTTCAAAAAGATACTTGTGAATGTTCCAAAGGTTTTTATGGACAACACTGTGAATATTGTAAGTATTTATGTCTTCCCAATTTAACAAAAAAGATTAAATTCCCAAGAACTATTTACCTTAAAAATGGTTGTTACAAAATAGTTTTTGCCCGAGAATCAAAAATCTGTAAATTTTCATAAAATTCGGCTAGAACCCTTTAGTTGATCCTCAAAGGATTAACTTGGCATCTTCTAACGACGTTTTTTTAATAGTATAGGACAAATAACATTTTTTGTTGTTTTAGTTTTTCTAGTTAAATTCTGCTCGTTAAATACTGTAAAATAGCCAAATTTTAATTGTGCAATCCTTTGAAAGACATATGAAAACTAAAAAAATATCCAAGAGAATCCCCAATACGAATACGATTCATTATAATAAGTATTATTTGGTAGAATTTGACCCGCATATTACATCAATCCATTTTATTTGATGATATTTCCAACAGCCTTCAAAATATCAATAGAATCTCAATTGAAGAATTTCTTTTTTAGCGAAATGCATAATTCCTTGCCTCAACGGGGGTAAATGCAGAGGTGTCAACAAGTGCAGATGCCAAGCTGGCTTTAAAGGAGATCACTGTGAGATTCAAGTTGCAAAATTACTAAGAAGCACTTGCAATTTACCTTGCAAAAGAGGCACTTGCAGTCAAAATACTTGCATCTGTGATCCTGGTTGGCATGGCAGGTTGTGCAACCATAGGAAGCCAAAGGAAGTTTAATCCGACGTATAAACCCTGGAAATGAACAAAGTGATATGTTTTATCGAATATACTTTTGAAGAGAATGTATCTTAAGTTTTTTGTAAATAATGCCTTTTTTATATTTTTTGGTTTACATCTTGTAACGACTTTTTTAATAAATGTTATGAAGAATATTTCATATTTAGTACGACGCACTGTTTTATTTCATTTAAATTTACACGGGACTTCGCGGAATCCTGCGATCTACAGAATAAACTTGGTTGATATAAATAAATTAATACATTTATTAAAAAAAAAATTGACATTTTTTAGCACATCTTCAAAATATACATAAATTCTACTTTTTAATTATTCTTATAAAATAAATAAGTAAACATAGTTCATTATTACCATACATATATTATTAAATTTAATATCCAAATAAAAATACAGTTAAAAAGATAGCGAATTAATTGCTTCATATTTATGTGAATATCTTCTCGTGATTAACGTTGTTACAGTGACCGTTTTTTAAGTACAAAACATGAATACCCCTATCGACTAATGTTCAATACTACAGCGCTACTTTATTTAATTTTACCATATGAAATAACGTACAAAAACATGTATACTTATTTGATTTTCGTTTATGTATAAACTCTATACGTAATATAAGCCGTTTTAATATGATAGTGATAAAGAGAAAAAATTACTACAAAAAATGACTTACAAAGGTCAAATAAATAGAAATAATCATTTTTGTCAAATGTAAACGCAATGTGCTACATAAATACTTTCAAATACTACATTATTTTTTAGAAGCAAAATTAACCTTCATTAATTAAGTTTTCTTTCGTATTTTTTTGTATAAATATATGTATTACCTTATTTTATAAAATTTTGATGTTATTTCATTATTAATTAATTATTACTAAATATAATACATCAGTTACACGTTCTTTTAGTGTTGTTTTACATCATAAGCAGGGATGGCTGATGCACTGCAACTGCGAAGCTGCATTACAAATATTTTGATTCTCTCATGTATTTCCGTTACATATCCCGGACATTGTACTATGTGACGGAAATACACGAGGGAACCGAAGCATTGTATTAACCTCCCAGTTGCGTCATCACCAGCCGCCACTGGTTATAAGTATAAAAAAAACATATATATATATATATATATATATACACAGTCACTAGCATGCACAACCACCATCTGGATCCTTTGTTTCGTTTGGGGTATCCTTTAACACGACTTCTTGCACTGAAAATCGATTTAGGAAAATACGGAAAAATTTGCAGCAAAATTGTATGTTTTAACAAATATCTGCATTTAAAAAAAAGGATACTATCCTCTGGAGGTTTATTCTCTGTCGAATCCATACCTGGGAGAGCAGCTGCTACTCTTCTAAACAACTGAGAAATAAAATATTTACTTAATTTAATTGAAAAACTGAACCTCGTTCACGAAACCTTACTTGTTTAACGTTGTATCCAGCTTTAGCGCTCGTTTCTATGAACATGACATTCAACTCTTTTGCCTTTTTTTCTCCTTCTTCCGTCGTAACCTGCCTCTTATCAGATAAATCAGTTTTATTTCCGACAAGCATTATGATGACATCTGTTCCCCTTTCTGTTCGAACATCGTCAATCCATTTCGAAGTTTGATGGAAAGAATTAGCATCTCCATAGAAGTATGAATTATTTATTAACTTGATAGATTTATTAGGGTTTTCCAATACTTACTCGTAATATCGTAAACAACTACAGCAACAGTTGAATCTCGAATATATGATGGGATCAACGACCTGAACCTTTCTTGTCCAGCTGTATCCCAAAGCTGGAGCCTAACGGTTCTGTCCTCTAAATACATTGTTTTTGACAAAAAATCAATTCCTATAGTTGCCTGAAATTAGTAAAGTTAAATGGATTTCAATTTATATGTAGGATGAATCTTACTTGATACGTATTATCGAAGCTATCATACATAAATCGTGTTATTAGCGATGTTTTCCCAACTAGAACAGAAACATTTTAAACATAACCTATAAACGTTACATTTTTCTATTTATATTCAATATAATAAACAACCCATTTGAAACGTTCTAATAAGATTAGGTAGTTCTAAATAAATTATCGATTTTTTATTATGAATTGATAGAAGAATAAATGAAAAACATCTTGGGAATATAGACATTTTACTTACCGCTTTGTTCGCCCAAGAAAACAAGTTTAAACTTCCGTAACGGATTTCCAAAATCACCAGAGGTCGACATTCTTGCAAATTGGGGTTTCTCCTTCAATTAACCCTGTAATCTGGTCCTTTTTAAATGTTTAATATCACAGAAAATACACGTACAAAACAGAATTTTGACAGACGCCACGCCAGCGAACACGAATTAATACACCGACATGCGCATTGGATCGAGAGAAAATATTTTTTAATGCTTTCCTTTGCTTCATCGAGTGAGTCATGCTGCGAAATTTTTAATTTTGTTATATCATCAGAATAGACACATTAAGTAATTGTTAACACTTAATTAATTCTTTGAATAAAAAGGATATTTGAAATTAAATTTGTTTAAATTTGAATTTGAGGAGTCGACGTCAGCGCTTATCCGAGAGCTTTCAGAACTAATTTCCAAATTTATTTTAGAAATTAAATTTATTTGGGGATATTTACTATTAATATTGGATACCTCTTTTCAATTGATGATATCTTTCTTCAATAATCCCTGTATTTATCTAGTTTAATTTTAGAGGTAATTCGACATTTTTACGAAATGTCAGCTAAATGTTCCACATGCTTCAATGCCGATACAAATTTTATTCGATTTAATGTGGGTTTTAGCAGAATCATTACAGTTTTTTTTTAATGAAACACCTGTATTTCTTTCTATAATCGAATACGTTTCCGTATAGTTAAAGAATTCTTTAATAAATTAAATATAAAATTGTTTTTTTTCCTAAAATGTTCCTTACTCTAAAGATTTGAATCAACTATAATGCATTAAAGTTATCTTGTTGGCACAACTCAGCTTTATGAAACTCCTTCTTTCAATTTCTCAAACAGTATTTAATCTTACACAAACTAGGATCATTTAGGTGTCTCAAGGCTCTATCTTCGGCTCAACACTTTCTTCTAATATACTTATCTCAAGATTTATTCCAGGAGAATGATCCTTTATTTGGGTGTTAATTTCTTTACGTGCACTATCGGCTATATCTTCTAAATGACGTACGTGAATGAGACATAACAAAAATGTTAAGTTTAATAAAACATAAAACGGTCGCCAGGATTGTTGCTTTGAAAAGATTTTATTATGATTTTATAGCTTGCATACGTTATAGTTATTATTCATTATAATTATTATTGTAACAAGAATTTTAAGGTAGATTTTCTCTGTTTTCATATATCTTTCTGTACTGTTACTATTTCATTACTTATTAATCCGGTATCTTCTCCAAAATACTTTTCAAAACTATATTTCCTAGCAAATCTCATATCTGTGCTTCTTTTCCTTAATTCTTGGATCCTTCTCAAGGTATACTCACTGAGTTCTGCATTTGTTTTACCTTCTACAATATTACATTCCCCGTTACCTAATAAATCTTCATAGTTAAACTGTATAGATTCTATTCTTTCTCTTGGAGTAGGCATTTCCTGCGATCTTCGGTTATTTGTCACGCTAGTCGATCTACTTGTACCTCTTTGTTTACAACATCTAAAGCATCCTCCCACTGTTTCAATAATAAAAGAAAATGTACCAAGTAAAAATCCAGCGCCTAGAAGTAAAAATATTCCTTGAGTATCGTCTAGAGTTAACGAGCGGTCTTCTACAGGAAAATTTTTTAAACTGGTTGAACTGCTAGCCTATAAATAATGTATTTTTATTTACAGAAATCGCCATATGCTGAAATTACTACCTGAAGCAATTTACCTGTTGGACTTCTCATAAAATCCCATCTTATATCGCGTTGGAACTTTGCCATTAAGCCACTTTGGATAATGTATGAAATACCCTTATCAATAATTTCTTTATATACGGAATTTTTTGCGAAAACAATGCTTATTCCAAATGGAACAAAGCATTCCGAGCTAATATGAAATAACGACCTTTTACTGCTGTAAAATTCAATATCATTATTAGGGAGTATGGAAAGGATAAATGTATTTATTTACCTTGTCGTAAAATTTGTTTGGACTATGTAATCTAACTGGGCCCTTGATCCTAGGAAAGCATAAGGCCAGAAGAATGCTTTCGTGATGTTCTTTAATCCAGATTGAATATCTGGTAACAATTCAATTTTTTTCAATAATTTTTGTGAGGCAGCATCTGTAGAATTTGTAAACCAAAATTGCCAACCTCCTTTATCCAAAGTACCTACCCGATACCTTCCACTCAATAGTTGTTGAACTGTGTCAATTGTTTCTGGATATAGTGGTATAGTAATAAAAGCAATTATAGATCCTGTATAACAGGCTGTTGTAATAATAGTAAAGATCCAATAGAATCCTGAAAATTAACACAATTTTAATTTATTTTCTAAATAAATTAGTGCCTACGCGATACCCATTAAGACTCTAGGTGTTATCTTTGATGATCTAGTCCATGTTTCTTTACCAAAAGTGAAACAGTTGGTGAAGGTACCGAAAACGTACCAAAACATATTTTCAATCTCCTCTGGTTTTTTCAGCAAATGCTTCAAAGACAGCTTATCAGCAAAAGCTAGCGGAAATATCGCAAATAAGTATGTTATAGTCAAAGCTAGCCATACACTCCAATGAAATGGTCCCATGATAGCTCGATATCTAGGAAAATTCGTCAATAGTTCTAGATTTTCTTTTGAAGAATGGATTTACCTCGGCAATGCTGTGGACGTTAATGATATAAATGCCGCACAATCGTAAGAATGTGGGTAACTAACATCAACTTTATCTAAGCGTTCCCGAGTTAAATAAATTCCTGACAAACCCACGTTGACTATCCCACTGTTAACGTTATCAACAACCTTATCTGCAGGGCTGTAATTTTTTTATTTTTAAAAAGATGCTTCGATTTAATTGGTACTTACCTCTTATAGTAGTCTTGTTTAGCAATTTTAATATCAATTGTAAAATTATACAATTCTGAAAGCAGCTTTAACAATCTAACTTCAGTTCCATCCCAAAGTATTTCGTCATTTTCATCTAAACCTCTGCAAATAGAAATTATTCTAATAATTTTCTTTTTAAAAATGTTTTCTTACTGAAGTAAAATTACTTTTTTATCACAAATGGTGGCTGATAAGCTACTGATGTGATAAATCTATGACCTGAAAATCCATTCTTCAATTTCCGGGAAAATAATTTGACCCCATTTCTTGTTAGTGAACCGTTTCGCCAAGTTGTCAAAACTTTAGGTGCACTAGATGCCAACCCATCAACATACAGCTCGTGGGTGTACAAAATGTAAGAGGGGGGTTCCTGTCTCTATTAAAATAACCTCTCAATAATTTGAATATTTTGACTGTAAAATAAAACTTACACTTCTTGTGGTAACAAAAACAGTAGATGGTGCGATTACTAACAAATTAATCAAAGCTGTAGACGAATGGCTACATAAGAATTCATTGACTCGCCATTGGGAAGACCTTGTTATCAAAACAACTTTGTTGACGCTCTGTTTTCGAATTAAGTTCTTGGAATTGAAAACGTCATTTACGAATAGAACATAATTAAAACAATTCGTCTCTAATAAATTCCTGGCTAATTTACTTTTAAGATCTGTAGCGTCAGTTACAGAGAAGATTCCATGAGTAAAGGTCGCGTTTAATTTCGCAAATAGTATTTCCAATACGCGATAGTAATCCGTACTCTCATTATCATATAAGAAAATGGGATTACAAGTTGATAAATAATCGTTGAAAATATAAGTCAATAAGTCAGCTAACGATACGAATTCGTCACTTCCCGTTTCGATATGAAATTTCCCCAACAACCTCTCCATTTCAGGTTTCTCGTGAGCTTTCTGCAAGGCTCTCCTTTCCAGTTTACCCAATACAGAATTAACAATAAAATATGTCGTAATTGCTACGTGCAATTTCATTTTTTGAACTATATTCTCTCATATTCAAACCTGGGTATATATACCTTGTATTTACCCAAGGTTATAAGTAAATAAAATATAACCTTGCAGGTGCTTGAAATCGTTGACTATGTTTAATAGAATTTTTGAGTAGCTTTTTGATTATCTGCCCTTCAATATTGATAACGTTTATTTGGAGGGGCTTTTTATTTCTTCTTTAAGAATTCGAAACTATACAAGAGGATATGTTTTCGAACATATGGAATCAAATGAAAAATAAGTAAAATTCACAAAAATTCAGCTCGAAATTCTCGAACATGTTAATTACTACAGAAACATATATTATATACTTCTGGATCGAATCTATAAGGTCGATTTCCCACAAAAAGAAAACCATTATATTTTGTATAGTTCGACGATATTTCTAACAGTTCCTTTGAAGATAATCCTTTTTCCAATAATTAAAACGTTGTAGTCTTAAATAGGATTTTATTTTATAAAAAATATGTAATATGCCACACATTTACAGTTTTACTAAATTGATTTCTTATTTTATACATACTTTATTGAAGCTAAGAAATTAGAACTATTGCTTTTTGCTCAATTTTATTTTTGTTATTCACTGGTTCTGACAGTACCTTTTTTTACAGTATTATTGTATGTAGAATCTACCTTGATAAGCACGTATAATAAATTAGGTATTATTATAGAACTACTCAATAAAAACTGCCCTAACGCACAAAGATTTTTTAAGGATTCATAGTCGAATTTGATATAGGAAGGGTATCAATATTTTATTTCGTATAATTTTAACTAAATTTAATATGTACAATTACAATAGCGATCGATAATTATTGCTAAAGTTCTGTGGCCTTATTAATTTATATAAATAGTATCATATCGAATATTGGGACGATGTTCCTTGAATCACCTTAGCAATACTAGCGTCCTTAATTTAAAAAGTGTACATCTAAATATTTGCAAAAGGTGGCATTGAGAATAACGACACCGATTGCCCTATAAATAATTTAAATTTGGCGAGAACATCATTGACAGTTTTTATTTTTTAATCTTCTATGTCATTATCTATTCTACTACTACGGATTCCAGTGTTACCAGTCCATGGGTAAATATCCGGGCAGGGTTGGCATGTTCTCATATATCTTACACCAGATTTATGCCACAGGTTGCAGACTTTGGGATTATTACATCTTTTTGGACGATCCTATTACAACCCAGGGATCAACACAAAGCAGGATTAATGTTGGTCAAATACTTACGCTATAATTGCATTGGAAAGGTTGGAATGTTGACAATCTTGATAAAGGAGTAGGATCTCTAACCCATTGGATAGCTTGCCAATTAGTTACCAAATATACATCCTTCATTGAATTGATATAATCAAGGAATTTAATAAAGCCTTCTTTGTGATGATCTTTCGTAAAGTAAGCTGCATGGTAGAAAAGTCCAAAAGGTGCTCTGAAAGTTCAATCAACTCCCTTTATTTACGTTCAAATACTTTTTAGAAAGTTTATTTAACCTATTTGTCGTGTAATGCCTTTGGAAATTCTTCTTCAACAACTTAACGACTCCATCAGCATCTGCTGGATGGCTACAGGCATCACCCATGGAGCACCTTCCTCCGTTCAAATCCTGCCACATCACCATGGGTACTTCCCAAACTCCCGGATAAGATCTCGTAGGACAAGGCGGAATCATGCAGTCGTGGAATAGCTTATAATCCAATGTGTAAGGCCAACTTGGAGGTTTATTTTCGTAGATTGGCATTGATGAATCGTAAGTGAAGTTGGAGTCGTACAACATCTTGAACATTTTATTTCCTCCGACCTGAAAGTTCATTCACGGAACTAAAAGTGGTTTTATTCCTTCGGGGGACTTACTGATAAGAAAGGAGCTCTCATTCCTCTGACATCTTCCAATTTAACGCCACCATAGGCTGACAAGATTTCGCGTTGTCCTGCTACTTCCTTCGTCCATTTCTTTTGGGAAAATTGTTCACCGAAGCTATGACTAAAGTTTATTTATTTACTAAGGTTTCGGATGTAACATAATATCAATTTACATTAAGTTTACGGGTATTACTGTATTATTACATTACAAATCAAGCGAGGAGAAGTCCCCGTTCTGTGAAAGTTAGTGCATAAAATAAATAATGAAAAAAAGGTCGTAGTCAAACATATACATATATGTAATTCGTTAGTAAAAATACGTGCTCTGGTGCAAATTTACATGATTTGGTAGCCGACTTACGAAACTGTATGTGAGGCAATTTCATGACCATCTGAGTACAAATTCTGCACTTGACTGTAGTCAGTCCATTCATGCGAAACATAGAAGGTAGCAGCGATTGGGCAGCCATTCGGATTAACTCTGCCTCTTTCAAACAATTCGCTGTAGAGTCCTTTGTTTAAATCATTGACGGAATCATCAAATGTGAGCAGGACGATCTGGGGTAGCTGTTCAACTGGTAGGTCCCCTGTTGTTAGTAAAGCAGAGGTGAAGTATGAAGTAAAAGATAAAGGATAGAATAAATTGGTATTAAAAAAAAGGGTGACAGAAGCTTAGAATTCAAGATTCCCGCTCCCTATAAGGGGCCAAAATCGCCCACTTACGAGACTGTGTGGGATGCTAACTCGTGACCATCGGCATATAAGTTTTGTACTTGACTGTAATCAGTCCATTCATGGGAAACATAAAATGTTGCAGATGCTGGGCAGCCATTTGGATTAAGTCTCCCATCGAATATTTCCCTATAGAATTCTTTGTTTAAGTCGTTGACGGCATCATCAAATGTTAAGAGTATTATTTGTGGTACTTCTTCCACAGGCAGATTACCTAATTATCAAAGAAAAAATGCTTCGTATTCTAATTTTCTTCTAGGGGCAAGGATTACTGGATTGTTGGTAATCTGTAAGTGACTACTTCCTACTTGCGTACACCAGATTTCTACTTACCAGGGATTTCTTTACCGCCGCAACTGCAATCTGGTAGTAAACACACATCCCTGCGACATTTAGCTGCTGCCTTGTCCGGAACCGGTTGAGGATATATCGGATCCGGTCTTCTAGGTGGATACTTGTAGATATCAACAAATTCTGCAGCCTTCGATACTATTGAAGTTGATGGTTTTAATGTTGAACGGGTTCGACTGCAAATATTTCAGAAATTCCTTCGCTCAAAATCACATTTTTAAGTCCAATAACTTACGGTGGAGGCGTTCCTCTGTTCACAGTAATAGTATCTCCATTTCCTCCAGTGCTATAATGAAGATTGCCTCTACCACGCGTGTTTGTCCTAAAAAGTTATTTGAAGTAATGAAACGGCTCAAGTCTCGCGCATATTTTGTTTGATACGCAAATAAAATACTGTCACCCGCTAAAAGATAATATCTACATGCAGCTAGCAATTTCTTCACCTGCTCCATAAATTTAGCTAGCTTAGCTACATTGTTACAAAAACCTTGTCCATGTTACTGCTTGTCTAGTTTTTTAGGTATTTGCTCAACGTGGCACTAAATTAGTATTAACAAATTGAGAAAAAGGTAACGTGTGTTAAAGTGTGCTCTAAAGATGAATAGATAAATTGAAATAGTCCAGAGTCAACTTCCGGTCTTTTTAGGAGTTACATCAAATCAAAATCTTTTATTTTGCTTTATTTTTTTTTTAGAAGCAAACAATTCTCTCGGTTAAGTTGAAATAAGTGCAACAAATATAATAGGACTTCTTGTGATTTCATGCAATTTGCTTTAGTAGGGGTATCTTTTGTTGTTTTTTTTGCTAAAAGAACATTGCATCAATACCTCTGCTTGATATCGTTGTAATTTGCTGTTTGGTTCTCGGTACTTGGTCGCCGCGATCCCCCAAGTGCTATTAAGCTTTTTATAGCAGTATTTACCCGGGATATACGGGCTGGGATTGAGGTGTTACGAGGTGTATCGGCATGATGAGTTTTGGTCGTCAATAAGTCAGATGATTGAGTTATTTTAAGTACTGGTTTAAGTTTGTACGGTGGAAATTGATCTGGTTTACTTTTCGGACGGTTCTCGTCTATTCCTAGAAGATCCTCTGGCCTTGGAATTTCAACAGTTGTTCGGAAGCTCTTTTTATTAGGAGCGACATAAAGATTTGGCTCGTGCTTGTAATTCACGCCCGAGATACTTGGCGTTAATTCAATTTGGTCATCGTCAGAATTGCTTGCCAATGTGGTAGTTGGTGTAATTGTGGTACTAGTCGTTGTAGTAGTAGTAGTAACTTTTGGAGTCGTTTGTGAAGTTGTAGTAGTAGTCTTTCGTGTCATAGTGGTAGTACTTGTACTTGTAGTAGGTGTTGTTATTATTGCAAAGGTTGGTGCATAGTTTTTCGGATCTTCCAAGTAATCATCGTAAGTTTTATTTTCGAAATAATCAACAGCTTCGTTGTGATTGCTAACGCTAGAAAACTCATTATTTATAGCAATAGGATTGATGAACTTCCGTATGGTTTTTATAGTGCGGTGCTGTCTAATGGTAGTGCTCTCGATCGCACTTTCATTTCGATCAGCCAAAGTTAGTGATTTCGAGAAATTATCACTTGCCGATGTTACCGTTTTTGGAAGGATACGTTTAAGAAAATATTTCGGTGGTGCATAGGTAGTAGGCATTATATTTCTAGTACTAGCCCTACCTCTAGTTCTATAAACTTTTACGTCACCATTGCTTGGTGAAAAAGTGGTCGTTCGGATAACCGGAGTTGACTTGGACGCTTTCGTTATAAAATGAAAGGAAGGTTTTTGAGTAGTGGTAAGATTTACAACAGATTTATTATTAATATCGTTATCTTCTCTTAAATTACTTAAATCGTCATAATTTGCATTGCGTAAGTCAGTCACATTGTTCCGTTGTCGGGTTCTTAAAGGGATCTCGGGATAAGGTATAGTTACATTGGGTTTTATTTGTCCCTCGTCTTCTTGTAATGTATTAGGGAGTAACAGTGCTCGTGTTTGATTGGTTTTCTTACTAACTGATGTCGATCTGCTAAAATAAATGATATCTATTGTAATGGCTGAATCTAGATTATAAATGGAGTATCAAAAAAACAAAAAAAAGTAGAGCAGAATTGTTTCCTTTGAGAACTGTGCATTACAAAAAGATTTTGATAACTTTAAAACAATTCCGTTCTGTCTGAAACTTAAACCTATAATAATATAATTTATTCGTACACAAAGAAAGGGAAGATATGAATGCATTCTTTCAAAATAAACAAGCATGCTTTAAAAACTGAAGATACTACAAAAAAAAATGGAATGAAATAAAAGCATCTACTAACGAATAAAATTTAGAAACGAACAAAGGCTGGAATGGAGTATGAAATGAAAAAAATTTCGTTTTTGGCGCCAAATACTTTTGGAGGATTTTGTAGTACCTTGACGGGACCGTGCTCTTTTGTGAAGGAATTGGACGTGGTGTTGTAGTGGTAGTTGTAGTGGTACTAGTTGTAGTTCTAATTGTTGTAGTTGTTCTTTTCGTAGTACTTGGCTCTTCTATATAATTGATATCATTTCTGTCACCCCTAAGACTTAAAATATGTACAGAGAGATTTTTTGAAGGATCCTCTTAATTTTATTTTTATATAGAATACTCACTTGGTTGATTGACGGTTCGATTGTCTGATGTAAGCGGATTGATCATCCACCTAGGGAGAGACGTCTCATAAAATACAGTTTTTAATAACGCAGTACATACATACATATCCATCGTTATACTCAGATACTGTGGGTTGATACACATCTTGGGGAAGGTAAGTGTGCTCTTGGAAAACAACTTTGCGTTTTGGGACATCTTCGGAAGTTGGCAGCACTTGCACAGAGGACGCTGGAGTTCCTCTGTAAGCGCTTTGGGTATGTTGTCGACCACCATTGTTGGAATTGTAATGTTGTGGGTAATCTTCTGGAGAATTTTTAAATTTTAAAGTTTAACATTTATTACAGACGAAGATTAGCATTTAGGGGTATTATGCACCCCTTGACCTGGTAATAATTTGGTACAGAAGTGAATAAAGTTTGTTCCCTTACAGCTTGGAATTTTGATAACATTTAATCTTAATGGGAAATATCGCTCGTTCATGTTTACGCCACGTATGGTTCATATTTACCCCAATATTTGTAGGTAAAGATAAACCAGAGGTTTGATTTTTCTTTTTAAAAAATAACAAGAAATTACCAATGTCTCTATATAATTCCACATCGTCATAGATATAGTATGGATCATAGTGCGTTGATTCGTAGTGTCTTGTTCCATTGTATATCCCTTTATTTGTCGCTGTTGTTACACTTTTCTGTGGAGTTATACTAGCCTCTTCAACTCTGCTAAAATTCAAAGAAAACTCATTTACATTTTACAAAATGTAAACTTTATGGTCAATTATTTGCAATAAAAGATAATTAATTATGTTAAATTTAATGTTTTTAAATAATTTTGCCATCTCTACCTTAAAAGAATTTCGTTGGAAATTGCACCATATTTCGTGAAACAATAATATGACCTAGGTTTCGCAATTGCAATGCTGATACTTGATACTTTCACTGTTTGAAGAATTATGAACTGTGAATATGAACGGCAGCATATTTTAATGTTGAAAATAACAATTTTTGTTTGTCTTTTTTTTTGATATTTATTGATTTACATTGTTAAATATTACCTCAGCACTAGTATAATAATTGTTAATGTTATGTTTAACTACTCTTTAGCACTGACAGTTTGACCTTTCAAATTACGTAATGAATTTCTTTTAAACAACCTTTACAATGAATAAACAAATGATTATTTAATTGCTAATTTACCTTATAAACATAGATATGGTACATGAATCTAAGTTTATACAATGGTGAAGGGGAAATAGGCCATTAACTTTTATGCTAGCGATCCAAGAAATATTTATTCAAAATGTTAAATGCTTTTGTTTTACGATCTTTGATTTTCTAGTCCTTTTGAGTAAAACATTCCTTGCTCGCTCTAATCTTAAAGAATACAAAATAATGTATTATTATTACCTTGTGGTCAAGTCGTTTGGTCTAAGATTTACGTCAGAGTCCGTAGTTGTAAGTATTTTCTGTCGGTTATCAATGTACACAGGTCTATTTGTTCTTAAGGTGGTAGTTCGTAATCTTTGGCGTATTGTGTAAACGGGCGTTGGTGTTGTGGATGAAATGATTTTGTATCTAATCGTAGGAGGTGAAGTAGTGGTAATGGCTCTAGTAGTGAGTTTTTGAGTTGTGGTTGTGGTAGTAACAGGTTCAGTAGTAATTTGGATAGTAGGTGCATGGGGTTTAGGAACTTCAGTTACCGACGCCATAATCGGTGCTACCGTTTCGCTATCATAATCATATTCATCATAATAATATTGCTCATCCTTAGGTTTCGTTCTTTTGCCATATGGAACACTCGCAACAGTAGTTGTCTCAATTTTTTCAATTTTCTCAGGTTGTCTAGTCGCAGTATATTTCATTTTAGCTCTTTCGGTCACTTCATCATACTCATCGTAATAATAATAATCACTTAAAGTGGTGGTATGAATCTTTTCAGTAGTCTTCTCAAGATCAGACTTTGGAATATTTGTTGGAATAACCTCAGTAGTTGTGGTATCTCTTTCAGGACCGTAGAAGTGATCGAATCCCTTGAAAAATTCATCAATATTAAAATTCGATGATGAAAATGGATTTATGTTCTCATAATTATTCTTTTGGTAAGGAGACAAATCCGGAATCCTGCTATTGTAATAATGGTCAGTATCGTAATCGTTATTTTCGGGCGTATATTTATACTCTTCGTTATAACTTGGGTAATTCTGAGAAGTGCCTTTATTATTTGAACGTTTATTATCATGAACTAGAGAGAAATTAACGATAGTAGCGCTGGTTTTAGACTCTTGCTTTGAAGGCCTTTCTTTTAAGATAGCTGATTTTAAAGTGACTCCCCGCGTATTATCGTCAACAAATACAACTCTACCGTGAGAGATTGCAGCTGGCTTAGGAGTAATTCCCCCGGACGGATTTATGTAATAATAATTCCCATTTTGTTTAACTGGAGACGGTTTATATTGTCTATTTTCTTCCTGTTGAGAAATTGGATTTACATGATAATTGTCATAATTCGGAAAATATGGTTTGAATCCTCCTTCTTGTTGAGGAACTGACAAAAAATGTGTTTGAAAATTGGTATTATGTTGTCTGCTTGGTGTAGGAGGTTGTAAGAGGATTATAGAAGGGTTTCGAACGGATTGATATGATTTTTTAACCGAACCACTACCATGCCATGGTGTCACATCGTGGTCGCTAAAATGTTAGATATTAAAGTCAAAGATGTGTATTCTTTGTATATTCGATGATTGTAGAAATGGTTGGATTCCTTACATTGCTTAATACGATGAATTTTTCGCGAAATTCGATTCCAACCATTTCCAACATTCATCGTTAGGTAAATTATCAATTTACCTTCTCGGAATTTGTCTTTTACGTCTTCTCAAGTTGAGATCGTTCGTTATAACGTCATTGATGTCAGTTTTACTAATGGCAAAGCAATTTTTATAATTATGGTATTGTATTCTATATCCGACACGTAATATGAGACTCACCTGTAAGATGGATTACTCTGTTGGCTTGTACCGAACGATATGACACTGATCTTTTCACCTCTACTGCTGTAAGACTGGAAGTAAGAAGAATATTGTGTTATGTGCGATGTGAATGATCTGAATTTATTTCTTCTTATTCGAAACGTAAATAAGGTAAGGGAACTTCGAGAGTACGTTCTATTATCCGTTAATTAAATTTGTTAATTAATTACGTTTGTTATGTGTATTCCTTTGTTTCATCA
Source organism: Oryctes rhinoceros (assembly GCA_020654165.1). NCBI lineage: Eukaryota > Metazoa > Arthropoda > Insecta > Coleoptera > Scarabaeidae > Oryctes > Oryctes rhinoceros. The sequence continues at coordinate 9,899,573 of JAIOKQ010001013.1, read as the reverse complement.
GAAAGGAAACGCATATCGACTTTCATTTCATCTTTTATTATTTCATTCATCACCCTTGTTTTAGCATTAATCACTGTCTACTATCTTAACGATCGATTCATTAAAGTATTTTCTAAAAGCAATGGTTTGAATATTCATGAACCTTTTTTGCACCTTGACGGTTAGGTGGACGTCAGTTGTTATTGCAGATATCCTCTTTGTTCGGAATTAGTGTTTTATGTGTTATACCGTCAAATCTCTAAATGTACTTTACATTTAGACATGAGAGTTCCGTTCCAGATATTCGCTGCTTATTTATACGCACGTATCCACCTTTGAAGGTATCATTGTATTTTTAAAATACGCAAATACAACATTAGAAACCGAGATCTTATGCAACGCTTATATATTGCAAAACCTACCGATTATTCAGTCAATTAAATTGAAGTTAACGAAGCTATACTTACAGGAATTGAATTATCACCATAAGGACTTAAACCATCTCTATCTCTTTGTACGTCGCTCACTTTAGCAGGTTGGCCTCTGTACGTCCTCTGTCTTTCAACAACCGCGATCTGTTCTGGTATCTCTTCATCTTGATCGTAGTACCTTTGTTGCTGTCAAAAATACAAAATAAGGCCACAGAATAAAAACCAAAATGTCGTTTACCTTGACGATTTCTTGAGTATGATGTAAGCTACGCGGTTGACCTCTTGGCGTTACAATTACAGATGGCTGAGACGATATTGAAGACGATGGTGCTTTTGCAGACGCCGTATATCTTGTTCTTGGCTCTGACGAAACGCTCGAAGAAGATGGTGGATTTGAGGATGATACCACAGATGTTATTGAGACCTCTCCGGTACCGTCACAGCCTACATTCCTTGGCCAATCACATGTTTGCAATTCTGGGCTAATTTTCGAGATTAGGAACATCGAATTTTGATTAGAATTAAGGAAATGATATACCTATACATAAGTCCACCCGTACATGATTCTAATACCGGTCTGCCGAAGAAGCAAACGTGGTAAAGTGTACAATCTGAAGGGTGTGGATAGTAACCAAATTCTTCTGGACATTGGAAGTTGATTTCTGGTTTGATTTCCTCAGTAACTTGCGCCGTTCTGCTAACTTTTCTTTGTGACGAAACCAATGCTGTAAAAATAATTATAGTTTCGTAGTGTAAAATTTAAAAACCGTTTTACTCGGATTTCGTTTGCTTCATACTAATAGTAGCAGTTCAAGATCTACAAGAGATTCTTGACATACGAACCAATTGAGGTTTCAAAAAGTTTTGCAGTGTTTTTACGTATTTTTGTGAAGCTAATATTACCTTTTTTTGAAATTGATCAAGCTCCGGTAAACAACTAAACGGTAAACTAACAAAAAAAATATACATTCGTTTATTTTTAACTCCTGAAATTAAGATTTCTAAACTTACTCTATTAAATAAATATGGTTTCATTAATATTTTCTTTAATCCAACTTTATAAGTAAAATTTAAAAGTGACAGTAGACATCAGACATTCGCTATATATTAAAAAAAGGATTAAAAATTGTGATAACATAGATATTAGCTGCGTAGTAAAAAAATGCGCTATATATAACCTACAACATTTAGAATTCAAATATTTAATTTGAACAACATTTGTGAATAAGCAAAACATAACGATCATTAATTTTTTGTACGTACATTTTTTACATCCAAAAGGATCATTGAACCACCTTTTAACTGTGAATGTTGTTCGCTGCTTTTAATTCGTTAAAAAATATATACCGTTTGCAAGGTTATTGTGTTATGCAACCATTGTGTTAGTATATACATAAGTTAGAAGAGTGAGATGAAGTTAATATTAATCTTAACCCGCTTTGTACACAATCTATATCTCAATGTATCCACGTACTCGACCAGATATCCTTGATACAATTTAGTGGGCGAAAAGATCAGGGGAGGACATGAAAGACCTTCAATTGTTATTGTTCAATATGAGTTTTGTTGCTTAATACATACCGTTTTAGCTACAAGAACATGGTTACAGGTTAAATTCGCGGATATCAACAATTTCCTTTAATTTTTAGATACTTAGGCGACCTTTTCAATTTATCCGATAAACTTTTTTTATATCTGTAATTATGGCAATCGGAACGCTGTTATAGGTCGAGAAATCAAATACCTTACGCTTGTGTAATTGTTCTTTTCCTATGGGTAGCAGTATGTCATATATTTGCAGTTCCACAATACAGAGTAACAAAGCGTAAAACTCAATTCAAAAGGAATTCTTTTCCTTTTTTCAAAACGAATAGTTCGTTCTATGTACGGGGCCATGGTAAAATGGAACATTTTATTTATTATCGACGTTTGACAAAAGTAAAAGCTTAAAATTTACGCTTCAATGATTTACTTTACATGCATTCGCGACTACGAGCATTTATTCAAGTTGTCAGAAAGAAAGGGAATGGATATTATAGATATTAGACTGAGAGACGAAATAAATATTGTTGAAATATTCAATAACATATCGTTGGATTTATTAAGGTATAATAATAAGGTTAAGGTATTAATTAAGGTTATTAAAGATAAAAAATAACGACGAGTAAAAATAAAAGCCCTATAAAATTAATTCCTTCATGAGTTAAAAATGGTTCATATTATGTAATAAGACATAATAATGATAGCAAGAACTGTAGCATAATATGGTAAACAACACATTAATAATAGCATATACTAATAGTGTTTGTAACTTCACCCATACGCTATAAACCTCACGTGTAAAGATCGTCAAGTTCATTGTTACCAATCATGGACAATAAACAAATAGGAGCCATCTTCATTGTATTAGTTCCTCCAAATGGAACCATAAATATTGAATTATATCCGAAATTGATACATGGAATAAGAAGCAATAACCGTTCAAAGAGGTAGGAGTAGTCAATGATGTACTTCATAAGTTGATGTCAGAATTTTCAGCGGAAAACGTCCCTTCGCTTACTCATAGAGACCATGTCTAATCGATACAACATATTATCTTGTGATATGGACGCACCTCATTACTCTTGAAGCAAGGGTATTTCAAACATTTACGCTGAATGCACTCCAAATTTTGCGTTAGAAATGTACAATGGATGCCAAATTAAGGAAGCGTACTCATTATTACTCGAAACGAACGCAAAGCATTGTGATATAAGCAAGGTTATGTCTTCAAAGTATTTAGACGTTCTCATAATGAAACATGGACGAGACGTGGGGCTAGTTAAAGCTGTGAATCAAACACAACCGATGTCCACAAACTCAGTATTGTGCATGATAACATTACCGTCAATACGGTAAAGTGAATACATCTAATTCATCTTTAAGCTATGGGACGGCCAGTATAACTTTTTTTGTAGTTCATTTGAACTATTTTAAGTAAAGGATACCGATTGTAACATATAATACAAGCTAAGGAAAATTTTTTCTACGTCTTCTGCGTAACAAATATCGTATTATCTTCATGATAACCTCTCGATTCACGACGAAGTCGTCCAAAAGAATGAATAGACTCCTTTAATCCATTCTCCCATGTAATACTCAACATTTCCCGTATTACCACACTTTTAATCGAATTATATAAACACTTGGAGGAATTATATTTTTAACGAGGCATTGTCAGATTCAAACGAGTTGTTTTATCGGGAGATGGTGTAGCGTGCGAACAATGTAACTAACGAAAGTAAATACATGGGGCTCCAAATTACTTTCTCAAAGTGAATCTTGAATTTTGAGAATGATTTCGTCACGTGTTTTGGAAGTCGGTAACGTTAGGTTTTTATGAAATGTCAATGTCAGTATAGCACTTAGTCTTTAAAAGCAGTGTTGTGTTAAGAAATTTTTACCAAATCCGATTGGTAAATTACTCTTCATTAAATATTTTGAGAGTGAATCCTGTAACGACAACAAGGTCACTTCGGAGACGTCTAACAGTTTCACTAATTTAAATGCAAACATGACCCACATTTAAAACAATCACTGGATCGCAGCATGTAGTAAAGATCAATCGTAGGATTTTCCATTATCATATCATTTGTACAATTAAGTAACATTAGCTGTTTGTTTTACCTCAAGATCTGATCGCGGAACGCAACTCGAAAAATCATTGCGAAATCCGTGTTTATTTCTATATTGTACTATAATGCTGGGAACACTAATTAATAATAAAGACAATAGCAATTGCGGTTAATTTTAATTTATTTCGGTATATACTTTAAATAATAGATAAACATTCCTTGGAATTTTTTCCTTCATCTTCTTCGATTTAAATTCTAAAAGCTCCAAGACAAAGAGTTAGGTAAGCCGAACGCAACATTTAATACCTGCTACAAGAACTGCGAAATTAGTAACGCACAAGGAAAAAAGTTAGTCCTATGCAACAGCTCTACGTGAGACCTTTACTAGAAAATGATGCGCAATCAAATTGTGAGAAACACGGTGAAGAAACACTTTCGTTGTTTCGCTTTAGATGAAATCGGTTCTATTTCAACACGAATGCGTATATAGGAGGAAAATATAATGCTATTCAAAAAATGTATTACGTTTTAGAATTGCTGTAAATCAAAAATTATCTGAATATCTGAATATGATTTTCCTTGCAAATAATTTTTCACGAGTCTAGGGACATATCTGGGATAATTATCCCATTGCTGCATAATACTTGATGAACGAACACCGAGGAATATTATGTATACAATATCCTAACACATTGTTCATTCCCAAATAGCCATTAAAACTTTAACAGCTTCCCCTTTGGAAAACTTCAATTAAGTTGTTTCAACCACAATTTTACTTGATAATAACACCAAACAGATGAATACCTTTGTTAAAATAGAAACCATATCCAAAGCCGGTCGTTGTCACTAAAGAATGGTACGTGAATCATTGAAAACTACGAAGTATTCGAACAATTGCAACCGTCAACATGGATATAAAATCAGCAACATCTCGACGACGAGAGGAGTCTAGGAAGAAGCTGGCAATACGATTCCTGATTAGCGTAACGTCAGCAATAATTCAACTAGACGATAACACTCCACAAACATTCGCATTATTCTCAAGCATTATCTACGAGATTGGTGGTGCGTTTCAGTGAAAAAGACATCATCTCGAAATGTCAAAATGATAAGCTATTAGAATAATTACATAAACGATATGGTACATTATTACAAAGGTAGAGACCGGCTAATTACATCATATTTCATTCAGGACCTGTATTAATTTATACAATCTCTATGTTAGATAGCAGATAGCAAATATTGACAAATATGTTAATTTTAAACTAATAATTATACGAGTGATGTAATATGTCAGGTAAAAACATCAACAATACGTTTTATCGGTTGATAATGCAGATTTATGGAATATCATTTATGTCTTACTAAAATACATAATTTTAAGAAACAAGTTTTACTCTATGTTAACCCACAACAGTTATTCTAATTAATTTAATTTCAAGCATAAAATCTTCTCATGTGAAATGCTTTACGTAATATACACAAGAAGAGATGCGATTCCTAACCCATTTATTACAATAATACTTCTCTTTCTTTGAGTATGTGATGCATGTATGTCATGGTTGCGTAAGATGATATAAAAGTCTGAAAACGGAATTTGCTTTATTTTTCTCTTCTAAATAACCTTGATGCTCACACATGTGATTATGTTAATGACTGCTTTTGTTTGAGAATTATCGAATAATATAAAATAGATACTTTGAAATATAATAATATGAAGAGCTGCTTATTTTTGATTATGGAAATCGATTCTAAGAGTACGATCAAGCAATTAATTATTCGTTTATGATCCGTATAAACATCTTGATAATCAATGTCAGCTATTACAACATATATTTTCAAAACACCAAATTAAATCTTACCGAAATTAATAAAAGAAATATGTGATAGATTTTACTTTCAGGCGTTATTTTGTAATTTCAATTCAAAAACCCATAGACCAAGCGACCTTTATTATTTTCTAGCAATAAAGCATATCCTAGCAAATTACTTTGCGAGAAAATTGCAACACAGAGTAGTCGTAACCACAAATTTTATCATATTATCCTGTTTCGTTCAACGCTGAGGAAATACAAGAGATTTTGATTAAAAATTTTTTTTTGTGTAAATAGAAATAAAGGTAAATTGTATGTAAGTGTGTCGAAAATATTTTTGTAGTAGATACTTTCCTCCGGATTTATCAACTGTCAGATATAGCTGTTCGGTTGGCGTTCTTGCAAGTAATATACATGTAGAAAGTGGTGTTGTTACGTTGCTTCCATTTTAAAGTTTAGTGTTTTATAACAAATATGTTTCACAATAAACCCAAGGTGGTATACACGTCGTTGATTGGTATGCGTCGTTGATTTTATTTTTTAAACGTTTCTTGAAATATATTTAAACAAAGACACGTTGTTTTCATTTAAATGAAGCAATTTACGGAAATTTTTAATTCTATCCGGTCAATTTGTTTATTCCTTCTGTAACTTGTCTTCTAGTTGCATATGTACCTGTTCGAATCCATTGAATAGAATTGCGTAAGTTAAATTTTTGTTGTCAAAATACTTGCAAGTTCTATTATGTTACTCTGCATTTTAGGTAGAGAAAGTTTGAAATGTGCAAAAGTAAGTCCATTAATTCGTTCGCAGATTGCCACATATCTTTCATATTTGTACTTAAGTTTTTCCTGTGAAAACATAATTATATCTTTTCAAAAATTGTTTTTCAAAAAATCTCGAAGATTTACTTTCAAGCCATCTACATATATTTTTTTCCTAAGAATATTGTTCCTTCTACGCATATAAGGTAAGGCAAACAAGGTTGTTGATTTTTTAATATCCATTAAAACCCGGGAAAAAACGAAACAAACACATTTCAGTACATAATTTCTCCTTCGGGCGCACGGTTGAATATTTGCAAGCAATATGTTCTTGTTTGCATAATACTTATAAAACGGTTGTTGTATATTGCCGAAAAAAAAATAAAGAAGAATTCTTTATACTTTCCATCACGGCAAAGCTTGGAGGAAAAGAGAAATTGAATTTTATTAAAGTTTGTGAATCAGATGTTTTCTTAACCGTCCAATGAAAACAAAACAAGCAGGATGAAAGAGTATTTCGTGCATTTATCCAAAGTAAAATTCGCTATCTGTTTATTTTCGACAGTCTTCTCTTTGCAGTATCGCTTTAAAGAAACTGGTGGCTCTCCGTTTTGAACGAATCATGCAAAGTCATACTATAAAGGCAGAATCGGAAAAAGAGAAAAACTTTATTTTTAAACTTGCATACTCAGCATTATTTTAAACGTTTCGTTGTTAATGAGAGCCAATGCATAATCGATATTTGTGCACACACAAGTTTAACGAACCCTCTTCACATACCGAACCAACGAACCGTAGTGGTGATGGGCTATTTGGTATTGTATTAGCAGGATTTTATAATTCACTGTAGGTACTTATCAATACTGTCAATACACACAACTTCCATCAATAAGATTTTTTCGTTTTCTTGGGAAACGAAGAAGATTTCGATACGTAGTTCGGGAGAATTTCAACCACATTCCGTAAGAGGGAGCGATATGGATCGTAGTCCTATTAACTTCGTTTAAAAATCGTTTATTTTTATTGTATATAAAAATTAATTTAAGATTGCTGTAAATCAGAATAATAATAAATTTCATTCATCTTTTAATGTCCTATAATTAGGAAAATTAGAATGTATACATTTTATTTGGATTTATTTTACTTCAAAAATATTTTATAAATATATTCTTTTACTCCTTTGAAATCTATATAACATTTTATTAATAACTGAACTTCCAATCGCAAGCTACCGAGCAGTATTGTTAGTAATAAATAAGTATAACGAGTTGACAATGGCAATATCAAATTTGAAGAACAGAAATAAATATTGAATAAATTGGACATTTATTTCTATATAGTCATATTACAATCTACAAAAAAAATGTTTCTCATCTTTTGTTTACATTAATGAGAAAAATCGCATATATAGCTGATGAAACCTTTTGAAGACGTAAAACTTGCCACAACGTATAAGTTTAACCTTTGAGTATTAGAATTCAAGGAAACATACTACAAGATGCGGCAAAATGAAATGTCATGAATAATTCTGACGTATTTTTCCTTATTAATGTTTCACTTTAAAAGTGCCTAAGCTCTTTCACATTTGAAGGGGGATACTCGACAATAATCCCGTATATATCTCCCGTCTTTCTGACGGAGGATGAATTTGTAGATAGGATATTAAATTCACCTCCGCATACACCGTTCGGAATGATATAAAATGTTTAATGCATTTGGATAAACGGCGAATAGCATAAATCTTTGTGTAGGCTTCATAATACTAATCGTAAGTTTAAATGTCCACCCAAACTTCGCCCTTATCTCCGATACTATCGCGAAAATATGTTCGCTAGCGTTGCAAAGAATATAGTATCTCTTCTAGGGACACTTTATTGGAACGTATAGGTTGGACACAAATCGAAATAAACCAAAAACATGTACAATGAATGACTTTCTCGTTATTACACATTATTTCACTTTCGATGTAACTCGTTTTTGCCGCTGAACAGTACAACTTTTTAATTTCGTGACGTCAACCGGTGCGCTGTATTAAGTGCGGATATTTTCGATTAAATCCTGATCTATGCTTAGTTACCGGCCATAAACGTCTCGAATAATCTAATAAATACGATGATTAATATTTGGAACACTTTTTTTCTTATTACTCAGACTACAGATTGGAATAAGCTTAGAAAAAGCAGGGTAATTGATTGATGAAAGTTATGTCGGTCAGGTGTCTCTGTAATTATATAATTTATGATCTTAAAAAGTGGGTTTCTTTTCCGTAATATGGTTTTCCTTGATAGCTTGTTGGTATTGAAGTCATTTCCTACATGGAAAAACATTACGGTTTACATTTTTTTCTTAATGCTTCTTTATAATTTAATCGGCATATCTAATCAATTTGTTTATTCAAATTAAACGAATTTTACATCATACAATCATTATTGCATTTCTTATTTACTTAAAAAAAAACTTATGTGCCTAAAATACATTATTGCACAGTAAATATATTATGAATGCGTCGTATCTGTAACTGTAGCGTGTGAATCGGGAAAAAGATCTTCTCCATTTTAAATAGAACATCCTAAGTATTTTTAAAGATTGCAATAATTCTATGGAAAATAACAGAACAGACAGAACGGTTATCAAATTTTTAATCATAAACAATTGAAGATTAAGACTTGATGATAACATAATTGAAAAAGAAAAAAAAATGATATTTGATGGTTAGTATTGGCGAACACAATAAAACACAACAAAAACGTTTCCCAGTTGTCCTGCAATAGTCTTGTGCAAGCAAAGTTATGAAAAAATCCAATGAGACGAAATGTTAAAAACTCAGATCAGGCACACTAAAAATTGCTGCTGGTAGTGTTAGGGTTCCGGATAATCTTATTGACCTACAAGATAGCCTCGAATTAAAAATCAGAAGTGGAGAAATTCTTTGGGACACTTTTAACAATATTTTACGAATTTAGGGACGTGCTTGCAATTAGCTAAATTCACAAAGACAAACATTTTGAGCATCTCGTAAAATAATATGTGTCTAAATTTCAGATGTCTCTAAACTATCGGAATCTTCAAAAATACAGAGGGTATTATATTTAAAATAAGAAACTTTTCTGACACACACTGTACAATTACAGAAACGACTTTACCAAGGTACCACGTTTTTAACTACATCGATATAATAAATTAAAAGTCTTTCAATATGCTAAACATTTTTAACATAATGTATAACCATTTAATATTGTGTTGATTAAACCCTTGATTTTTTAATTTTCAAAATGTTTATCTTTATTTTAGTTTTCTCAAGAATAAATAGAATATTATAGTCGGACAGCAACATAAATACTTTATGCCTCACAAAAATGGAGCACAGGTTACAAGTATTGAATCAACTAGATATTGTTTAACTTTATGCAATAATCTTCGACGATAATACCAAGAGTTGACTTTTAAAACATGTTTAATTCGGTATTTCACATAAATGCCCTCCCATCTTGAGGAATCAGTCGTGCATGAAGTTAGCGCAAAACCTTTAGGTGTCGATTATATTCAAGTACATACATTCGTGAATTAGACAAAATGATATTGCTGCTTTACGTGAGTGAGTTTCCATTGCATAATGTCAAAATAAGAGCAGCACGTTGGAAATTCTTTTACGACGAATACATTCTGCAAGCATAAAGGTAGAGTAGCTCACGTAGTTCTCACAATAGTGCCGCTTTCTTACTTGCGAAACTTCTCGCCCTGCATTGAGTTCGCTACTTTGAAATAATTATAAAAAAGAACGTGGCACGTTGAAAATATGGACTACAGGAGATAGTAAGGTCGCAACCACACCCACGAGTACAAACCAGAAACATATAATATGGCCTCGATCATAGAATCGGCTTTAATCAGAGTACGAAAGCTTAAATGGCACATGTGGACACTTATTTACATGATACATATTCTCGTTTTTATACTTCTATGAAATGTTAACGCGATAACGGATAATTATTACCATGAGAACATTATCGTCTGACCCTCGTATACGACAATGAATCAAAGCGTGGATAAAATTGTCCGAAAAAAAAAATTAAACGCTTCACTGGCTAGCTTGATTCTTTTTGAACATATTTAGTAGAAAGTTATTCTGTATTCTAACAATATCCAACAGTATCCAGAATTACATACAGTACGTTTATTTCAGAAGCTCTTTGTGTTTTAGTTTCTAATTACTTCGATTACTAATTGTTTTTTAACAACTCAAAAAAATCCGATACCTAAATAGAAAGTTGTCTTTAAAACCATACAACCTTAATAAAACAAACAAACAATAAACTTTTCTGTGGAATCCCCTCAATCCAAGAATTAATTACAAAGATATTAACCGTGTTTTACGTGCGTTTATTAACATTTTAAAATGAATTCTACATTTGAAATACCTGTTTTTGTGTGGAAAAAAAATGAAAGTTAACTGGTAAATTACTTGTTCTTTAAAAATTAAGGACATTAAGTAAATGTAACTTCTTTTCCAACATTTTGCTTTCGAAAACTTGGATTAGAACTCAATGAAAAGGATTAAGTGAAGTTTAATTCAGTATAAAATTAGGATATTCCAAGGAGATCTTAATGATAGAGAAATAGAATTATATAGCCTTTTTCCCAACAATACACTTCACAAATGGCCTTGCCCATTTTACCTATTGTAATATCCGGGATCACATAAAAATGGTAAAACGATTTTTAACGTAACAGCAACATTAACGTGCTGACTCTCGCTGCAACAGCCGCTGGTTTTTTTATGCGTTCTTAATTATATTCACAAAGTCGTAATTATTAGAAAAGACCGTTGACATTTAAAGGAAATATTCAACTGTATCCCACCTACAAGCTCTGTGTATGTATGTACACATGATCGTACTTTACACTTTAGCTAGCTGTCATACACGTATATATATAATATATATGGGTATGACCTCCAGATAAGCATATACTAGAATATATGTATATTTTACATTCACTTCGTGTGTCTTACGGTAAACAAAAATATAAGGTTTTAAAGTGAACTTGTCAACGTATATTGCAGCAAATAATAATAATCATCTTTTTATCGAGAAAATGATGAAAGCAATGAGCGGCTGCGACATTTTCTTTCGGTGTATTCCGTAGGGAAATTCATACCTATAGCTTATATTGCTCCCGCAAAAAATGGATTGCTTAATGCCTAGAGAAAGGTTGACAAATGTTGTAAGGCAAGAATTTATAAAAAACACTCAATCGGTTTATGTGTCGCATTCTCGATGGTAAAAAAAATAAAATTTTTTAATATCGTCGTTTGTTTGCGTAGTTTTTTATCTCCTTAAAAATAACAATATCTGGAAAAATATTTGGCGAAAACAGAATGTAACCTGTTTGAAAGTATTTTATCTTTAACTTCTTGTATTTACAGTTACTAATAACAATAAACCTTAACCGAGAGCTAAAAATAAAAATACCTTTGTCCTTCTTTTTATTGATATCCCCGTAAGTACTAATGTTCTTTGCTTTACTGCGAGAGACTTCAAGAATCCACACATATTCCATACCTAAGCTCACGTTATTTCCATAGTAATAAATGCTGTAGGTATATTTCGTTTATTTCTCCTTTGAAAACATCTGCAAGCATAAACGATGGCTATTCATTTAATGACCACTTAGGCACATACTTATTGTGCTTATGCACTCGAGAAACATATTGTAATTTTTCACTATATTTGCATAGGATTAACAAAGGCAAACGACAAATATGGCAAAGGAAAAACTTCGTTGGAATGTACCAAGTGTTATGTGCATTAAGAGTTATCTAGAAAAATAGAAGAACGCGAGTATAATGAAACCTCCTACTTGGAAATAATAAAAAAGATAAATAGAAAAAGAGAATGTCTCCTTGAATTTCAAATCAACGAAATGGAAATACCTTTAGAGGTCTTGTTTATTATTATTATTATTATTATTATATTAACCATACAATACGATTGTACATGTAATAGGAGAGGATAGGAGATAATTAAATTTGGCAACTTTGGTTAAACATTATATAACATAATGATACAAGAAGAAACTAAGTATGCGAGATGCATATCCAAATAAGACGAAAGAATTATATGTGTACTAAAAGGGAGAATACGTTTAAGAACAAATGAACCAGCAGAAACTGCACTACTACATCCTGCAACTCAGTATGCTTTCAGAAATATCAATTCTAACTCGAATATACGTTTGAAAATATCAAGGATTTTCATGATTATACCACACCTTCCTTTACAAAGACTCATTATGGTTTCTAAATGTTACACGTTACAAATAATATTTGTAATTGTAATAGGGATTCAGTACTCGTTTTTAATCGTGAACCTAATACGTTGGGATTGCGAATATTTACAAGACTTCGTTTCTAAGTATATTGCGAAGTATTCACAAAACAAAGAGCAACGATTAAACTTACGCGGTTGCAATTATCATTTGGCGAATCGATTTTATTTTGAAGAGAATATCGTATGATAGATTTTTAAATGCTGGCGCTATGAACCAGGTTTTACTTTCAGTATAGCTTGGTGACTAGAGCAAAATATACAGGTTAACAAAGAAATCTGATTCAATAGGTACACATTGCGTGGTATTTTTTTTTCTCTGTAACATAGTTTTGGTTGATAACTGGTGTATTACATGTAAGAACAAAGATGTATTTATTGGTTAAATTGTTATTATACTTACATATAGTAATGTTATTATTAGTAGTAAGAAATTTATACGAAACTCATACACAACACAAAGGAAAATCAACATTTGTTATAACCAAATTTCAATCAATTTTTAGATTTACAATAACAACAAAACAACAACAAAAAGCAAATTAACCTTATTATAGAAGGCTTATTCCGATATAAGTCGCAAAGTAGTCAGGCGTTAATTAGCTAAAAAAAAAATGTTTTCTGACTGATTTCACATCTCAGCTATTATATTAATCTTAATTTTAATTTGTACGTATTTGATGTAACTCTGCACATTTTTTTTTTAATTCTACTACACTCATGTACATGTTTAGTGATTAATTTCATTTCCGTTTGAAGCATATACGAATAGATTTTGCCAAATCGTTAAGTTACGCTGTACATAGATATAAATTATACTGTCCAACGTCTACAACATTTTATTATTTATAACTCCTATAATAGCGGTACGAAATGCAATAAATACAAAAACAAGTTAACTGTTTGTAATTTTATAATTCATGCGAGACTTCTAGTCGTCGATGCGTTTTTGATTTCGACAACAATAATTTAAAGCCGTTTATTATTTATGAAGCGCATACGCGGTACGGGAGGTGTTTTTCAAGCTTTTGTGTAAAAATCCGGCGCACAGGTAGATAGTGGAAGTAGTCGTGGCCATGCAAGCAGCACAACAAATATCGATAAATTGAATAAACATGGGATAGAAATGCACAATGTTGATTTATTGTACTGTATTTCCTTTCTGGGTACTCGTTTTCTAGATTTATCGTCTACACTTGCCTCCGATATACTGTTGCGAAAATGAATTCAACAAACGTAGCTACCTTTTCAAAAGATGCCTCTCATCGATTGGGAAGAAGGAATAAAAATGAGAAAAGCCAGCGAAGGAACGTCTATCGGGAATTGGGACGCATGTACGAAAGAAAATGTGTGTCTTAACAATGACTTACAAATTACGATGTCAATGCTAAATACTATTTATTTTGTAGTTTCGATACCGTCAGGCTATTTGACATAAACAATCTAATATTAGAATTAACTTTTTTCTTTTTATTTATGCAATACGCTATATCTAAACTTTATTTCACAATTTCCCAGTACATTCTGACGCAAAAAAAAAACTTGAAATAAAAGTTAACTTTAGAAAATAAATTACACTAGGACACGCTGTATATGCGAGAAATTTTAACACACGAAGTTTCCTAATTTTAAAGACTTCTTTCCGTTAGCTATAATGGAATTTCTTCCCGTGAATCCCTCAGAGGAAATGGTTTGTAAACACTACATTTGAAATCTTTATATCTGTCAGTTCCTTTCTCTACTTTTTCCCGGTAATCAATGGCATTTTAGATAAGGTCCTTTTAGATGGTAGGGGTTCCTATGTTACGTTTCTATATATAAAGAGTATCTAACGAGAAATCCCATCAATCGATACATGAAAGAGTATAAATTGGAAAATCCTGAAAACTTCGCGGTATAGTAAAGTCTACATGCACTATTGCACTAAAATATTTTCAATAATCTAAGGGTTCTGATTATACCGGAAATAGCTGTCAATTTTGTTCTTTGGAATAAGAACAACCTGTACATTATTACATTTTTGAATACCTCATTCAGTTTTGGTTTATTTGATCCTACAACTATATTTGAGATATTTGTATGATTTTGATAACATTAAACACTTTCACAGTTATGAAAACCAGATACATCCGCCCAACATTAAAAGGTTTTGACAAAATGCAAATATTTTAAATATGGCTAGGAATAACATGTTATTTTATCAATCAAACCTTAAAATTCAACTAGAAATTTAAAAATGTAATAAAGTAATAATATATAGAGCCTTCTTTTTAAAATAACAAAATTGACAACTATTTCATTGAAAATATTTTAGGCTAATTGTACATTACACTGGCGAGTTTTCATATATTGACCCTGTATATGAATTTCTCTCTATCCTATCCCTAGAATTTCGTCACTAAAACGTTGATTTAATTTAAAACTAAAAAAGCAATTTATATGATTAGAATTGTCTCCTAGTACGGGATTGGTACATTATATACTTCAACAATATATCGCGCAGAAAGTGTTTTAAAATGCTATTTACATAACCGGCTAGATTTGACACAATTCCTATACATAAATCCGTTAGATACTTATGCAATACCCCGAAATCATTTATATTCAGTCAGTAGGTCTCGTTAGTTCCTATTTATAATGCACAATTATTACAATTATACGATCTCCCACTGAAAATTAATTACTTTTAACGAGAAATTACACCATGGGAAAATGTTGTTTTGAATGAGCCTAAAAGAGCTGAAAAATCGAGCTCTAGATATTGTGACATAATAAAAAGTATCTATACCGCAACTTATTCGCTTTCAACGTGGTAGCGACTAGCTTGAGTTTGCATTTTTGACAATAAAAGAAATTTAAACAAAGCTGCACGTAACCGCTACTTAAAAAAATCAAATGATACGTATAACAGAATATTACATAACCTTGATAAAATTCTCTTTTAGATTGTGTGAGAATTTGGTACTTCCACGGTGCATGTGTATCATAATTTAATTGTAGGTGGAAACGGTAAACCATATATACATACATATATACAGACTATAGCAGCCACCAGGCCGTTTTACTTTCACCAACTGCTTTCACTGTTTGCGACATAGAGTAGTGTATTTGATCTTTTTTAATATGCACATGCTTTGTAAATATAGCGCGTGTCAGCTAATACGGTTACCCACATTTTGCAAAAATTTTAAAAGTGGGTTTGGTACGCTGTGCCTTTATATTCATTTAAATAATTTATTGACTTCGGAACAATCGTATTCTTTTTTAGTCGCACATGAAATAATATAGAAATTAAGACCAACGTCAAAAATTTGACGAAAAGACGGAACTGCATCCTACGCAGCATTTTTTAAATTTCGCGGATAATTTTATTCGATAGTTCAGGACATAAGGGGTATATTTGCCCTTTTCCTGCCGTAATCAAGGGCATTATTACCGGAATTACCAACATCAATTATCCGCGAAATTCAAGAAAATGCTATGTGGAATACTAGCATTATTGATAAATATTGGATAAATCTTATTACTTTTTCTCTCTATTATGCATACCTTTGTGAATATTAACCATGCTGAAATAATAAATATGAAATGGTGTACTTAAGCTGTAGTAGTTTAGCAGTAAATTAGTTAATTAGTACAAACACACTAAATTAGTGAGCATCCCAAACGTGAATTTTACTTACACATTTACTTAAATTTTCGAATTTGACAGCATTATCTGATACCATATAAATCAATATCACTAGAAGAATGTAATAATAAAATTTCAACATATTAAAAGACAGATGGTGGATGTTATTTGTGCAATTTGAATATATTGAAATAAGTGGGACAAAGTCATTTATAATATCTACAGGTCGGCTTGAGGATGCCTGAACGTTAAAAAATATTCCCGATGCTTTAAACTGTCTAATTCAAATTATTATTTAGCTATGCTACCTTATGCTAATTAGGACTGTAGTTATTCTAAGTAGTTTTTAATTATAACAATATGTTTGACGTTTTTTTTACAAAAATATACCGGTTTTTTATTACTGTTTTTATATTGTATCTACAAGTATATCGGATTCCACTAATTAAGAAAACTGGCAGTATATATGTGCATGGCATGTTTTTTATGTTTATATACATATACACTGTGCTTTTGTGAGATTTGTACATGTAACGCAACCCCTGTTAGTCAGAAAATATGCTCAAACAGAACTTACCGAGGCAGGTCAGTAATAATACTAAGGCGCCTGTTATTTGCACCATATCGAGTGATCTAAATGTTAAACGTATCGGAGACACTAGTAATCCAGACACTTTGTCACACGCAGGAGCTAGAAACACTTCTCCATGTATAATCCGGAATTGAAAATTCTCCCCAAAAGTGACGCGTTTGTTGCACAAAAAGCGAATATCTTTACTCGCAACTTGTGCTCGCACTGACTGGGTCGGGACTGGATCAAAAGTTGTTCTTAAGTGAAATGTACCAGTGGGGGACATAAGAGAAAACTAAAGTCTCCCCACTTTATTGTAAGATATTTTCCCCTCGCTGTAAAACGCATTCACTTTGCAAAATGTAAATCGGCGACCTTGGCTAACCGCCCTCCAAGTTATGAGCTCCGGTGGTAACCCTTGGTCAAACAAAACTGTTTATACATGACTTAACTCCGGAAGGGTTAGTATCTTTTCGAATATTAACGCAACTCCCAACATTTCGCTCTCAATCTAAAAAATGACATTCGATGAAGGATACAGAAATTGAAATAAGAGAAAAAAAAAAACACGAAACTTAGTTCCGGAACCTATACGACTAGTTGGCCATGACAAATTAAAATTCCGTCAGTAAAATTCAAATTTTATCTGTTTAAAACACGTTTTAAAAACTTGTCTAACAAATAAAATAAACCAAGAAAAAAAAAAAACAAATGATACCGACCTATTATTAGTAATTACATTTAACGGAAGTTTAATTCATATATGGCTTACCTTGCTACAAATTAAATAGGAGCTTAGAATGTAAAATGCACTGAATTAATGATCATATCGCTTGGAATACATTTTTGTTCCGAAACTAACTGAAGCTAATTACGCATTACCCTCTTTTAACTCGAAGCTGTATGTTTAATATTACAAATTATAAATGTTTCTGGTGGTTTGATTATTCTTTCAAATATTAAGATAGGATCTGATTAAAAATATACATATTCTTATATTTTTTTAGATCTTTTAAGATGTCTTATTGATCGGTTTGACTAAATTTCTATGCAAAGTACTTTAAATTTATAACCATATCATATGAAAAAAATTAACTCAAAGTTGCAAACCCGATTTTCAATCCTTTAGCTTCGAAATATATTTACAGTTCCTCTAAAGATCTACGCAACCCCCGGTTACAAGTTTCTAAATAATATCGAACGCCTACAATCGAGTTACGCAACTCTCGTCACGATGACACGTTTTCCTTTCGAGATAGGGCAAAAAACAAAAAAAAAGAATGTGCGAAATTTTCGAAGTTTCTAACTGTGGTCTCCAATTTGATTCTAGATGTTGAATATTATAAATAACCCTAAAATAACCCCCTCATTTATTTATTGTCATGTAAATTAATTTTGGCAATATATCAAATGCTTCTTGTTTTGAGATTTCAAAACAAAAATTCACACCAATTCACTGTAAGTTTGATATGTGCTATTGTTTGTAATGCTACCTACGTAACGTGTATTATGTTAAAACTATTACAAAATACAATAATTAATTAAAGCCTTATTTTTTCCCAACAATAGAGCTAGAACGTTATATAAAAATATAGAACGAACGATATTGATGTAATCTAGTTCACAAATCATTTTCACTTGCTTATTTAATTGTGTTATATTATATGTGCGTACGTTTCCATGTCCCATGTTAGGCACTTATCAATTTGACATAATAAATTACTTCAGTGTAGTTTTGAGAAGGAAAAAAAAAGATATCCTGTGTGCCGTTATAAGCACCAGCTTTACTCTGCACAACCACAACAACAGTTAGTAATAAAGATATACAACTTATGCGTTGCATATTAGTAGTAGCGTTCACTTTTAAACAACTCCTTTAAGACGCAAGGTGTGTCAAGGTAATCATTGAGTATTAATACCGCTTTTTTTTCTGTGTATACGTGAAATTCATTTTTTCTTTCTTTTTCGTATTAATACAATCGTATAATCGGTAATTTTATTACCATTTTAACAAAAAGATGAAATTATGGTGATTCACTTCGAAATAATTTGCTTTTCTTTCTATTTTTTTCCCGGTAATCCGAGTTACGAGCTAATTATATACAAGAGGTGTAAAATTCCCGTTACGAACATCGAAAAATACCAGAGTACTTTTACCGCAACCTCCCATTCTACAAAAAAAAAAAAAGCTTCATTATGAGTTACTAACCTTGAATTAAAAGAAAAGAATAATTTGAGGCGATACAGTTCGCGTGACGTATGCCTGGCTTTAAAATGAATGTCAAAAGATCTTTTGGAAATATTAACACCCGCTTTCATATGGGAAGTGGCTCTGGCCGTCCTTCAGTCGTGTAAAACATACAGAATCATGGGATATAACACAGATACACGCCTTTAATTGTCTCATTAGTACTCCATAGCAACAGAATTTATTATTACATGGTAATACCGGAGGCATTGTTTTTTCTCTCCGGTAAGAAAAATAAATGGTTAATTCTTGAACGGATTAGATTAATTTCGTTTGGGAAAATTATAACAAACACTATCAAATCTTCAAATTCTGAATGAACAAATAAAATGAAAATACATCAATTTCGTACTAACATTTTTAAAAAATAAATATATTCGTACCGATATTTTACATACATACAATCATATGTTACTTAATGAAAGATTAAATATTTTAATTTAGATTTTAGAAAGTTCAGAAAAAAAAGGTGGGTTTGTAGGTTGTTATTTTTTTTGTGTTTTAGTGATGACACAGTGCTTTGCAATATCATTATTAAATTTTAATTCAGCAACCAAGTATAAAAAAAAAATGGTAACGAACTCTAAAAAGAATAAAGGTATTTTGTATTACGATAAATTACTCACAAACAATATCTAAGCGGAATTTGTTAATGAAACATATAAAAATTCGTACTAGTATTATTAAAATATTCTATAAATTCTAAAAAAATTGTTCTCTTAACATCTATATTATACGGATTTTGAATTCACGGTCATCACGGCATCAAGTTATAGAAAAAGACTATACCTTCTTTCTATAAATTTGATGACCGTGATGACCGTGAATTTCCAAAATCCGTATAATAAGGATAAGTTATATAATTTTTTTAGAATTTATAGAATATTTTGCACATAGTACGAATTTTTTTATAGCTTAGCCAACAAATTCCGCTTGTGATTTGTTTGCGAGTAATTTATCGTAACATAAAATAATTTTTTTTAGAGTTGTTCAACATTTTTTTATACTTGGTTGTTGAATTCAAAATTTAATAATGAGGTAGGTGTCATCACTTAACACAAAAATAACAACCTATAAACCCACCTTCTGAACTTTCTAAAATCTAAATTAAAATATTATTAAGTAACATATGATTGGGAGCGTATGTAAAATATCGGTACGAATATATTTATTTTTTTAAAAATGAAAATACATCAATTTCGTACTAACATTTTTAAAAAATAAATATATTCGTACCGATATTTTACATACATACAATCATATGTTACTTAATGAAAGATTAAATATTTTAATTTAGATTTTAGAAAGTTCAGAAAAAAAAGGTGGGTTTGTAGGTTGTTATTTTTTTTGTGTTTTAGTGATGACACAGTGCTTTGCAATATCATTATTAAATTTTAATTCAGCAACCAAGTATAAAAAAAAAATGGTAACGAACTCTAAAAAGAATAAAGGTATTTTGTATTACGATAAATTACTCACAAACAATATCTAAGCGGAATTTGTTAATGAAACATATAAAAATTCGTACTAGTATTATTAAAATATTCTATAAATTCTAAAAAAATTGTTCTCTTAACATCTATATTATACGGATTTTGAATTCACGGTCATCACGGCATCAAGTTATAGAAAGGAAAAGGTAATTTATAGTCTTTTTTTCGATAAAAAAATAAAACAAGTAAATTTGACGTACATATAGGTTATTTATTTATTATATTTCTATAATATTTACATGTATAGCGATATTTAGCATAATTTGGCCATAAATGTACTATTTTATAAACAGTGAACACTATTAGAGAATATCGAAGGTTAAATTGAAACTTTCTTCATTATCTTCGTATTTCCAAGTTATTTGTACTTACCATACATACATATATTTATTTATCCTTTTTAAGACATTTACAAACACTTGGATCATCATAAATTATGTTTTTATTAAAATTTTAAACATGTATTGTAAATTCGCGCCTTTCTTCTCGTTTCTTCTCCCGATACCTGTGAAAAGAGAAGGAAAAGAAGATCATTGCCGTCGAAAATTTATTACCAAACAGGTTTCTTAGGTATCAATAAGATGTTCACACTGTAAAAAAAGGGTACCGTTAACTAGAAAAAAGTATATACCCTGCCATATGTGAAGCCAACTCATTTGTTAATTTTTCGACATTGACATTTTTGTCAAATTCTATTTCGTTCGCAGCTCGGCCATCCGAAAAACCTCTCGGGGGTTCAAGACAGGCCCCTGAAGAAGGTCCTTCCTCGACCTGTTCGGAACTGAAATAAAAATAAAGGAAAGGAATAAAAAAAATGCATTCAATAGCCCTTTCCGTTGATTAAATTTTGATTTATGTATATGTACAACATTTAATATTATAAAGTACCTTGGCTACCTGCTGGAACTTGCTGTCCGATGATGTCTAGTAACGCTGATTTGTCGTGGAATATTTCGCCTTTCGGTTAATGGGGATACCTCGTTAGATTCCGTGCTTGAATCTGGCCTGAATATATCTAAAACCAAATCTTTGTAACATCAAAAAGAAAAAAACAAGGAAGATCATCAGTTCACCTCTAGGATGCTTGATAGGTACGCGATAGTTTGAGGTAGTTGGACAATCACCACTTGGACTTCCGCTTGTATCATCTGATTCGGAATCTGCTGCTTGGATTCTCGTGGTTGACATCCGGGTCTGCTGTTGGACTCCTGTAGGTCAAACAAATCAAAAATCTTCAAATTATCGAAACATTTAAATACAAACAGAACACATATAATACGATTAACAATTATTTCGAGGAGAGAACTGAATTTGGTATTATTCATATTCTATAAGGCTATTTACAAAGCCAATAATATTAAAATTATTTTTTTTTAGCGAACGTTTATAATTTTATCTACTACCTACTCTTGGTGAATGATGGATGTTTATGAGACGCTCGTTAAATTAATTACAAAAGTTCTGTGGGCTTTTTTATTCAAACAAGAAATATCTTTTTTTATGCATACCTTCATTGTTATAATATCTATGCTTATGCCAGCTATGTTTTCCCCCATGTTTTGGATAGATTATAGCATTAGACCCTTCGTCTTCGATATGGCCAAACGTTTTGAACTGCATGGTATAGTCTAAAGTCGATGTAGTGACTGACCTGCTATGATTGCCTGGGACGCTGAACGTTGCATAAGGGCTGATTTCATACATTCCTTAAATAAAGCAAAATGCTTATTTCTTTTGTACAATTTTATTAAAAAGCCATAAGTATAAAGATAAACGTTACTATTCACGCTCACAACTGATGTAATTCAAAGATTTACATTTATTTGTGAGGTAATAAATTTTCCCGCTAAATTGAAACGAAATTACAGAAAAAAAATATCAGATTAAATCCGTCAGCATAAGCCATATTCATGAAATATATTTACCAGATCCATCATCTGGAATTTTCCCCCCACTTTTTACTGGCGATGAAGTATAAACTTGTTGACAGTTCCTCCTATTATCTCTTTCTGCTATCTTCTGGTCTTGCTGTTCCCCATCTTCTTGATTTTCGTCATCCAAATCTCTATAATAGACAAGAGCTAGAGATTTCCATCTTTAAAGGAAGATTGCCTTTTTTTCAGTAAGCGTTAGCAGGTAGAATTCACTTTTATTTTTCGTATCTAAGTGTAATTAAAGTTTCTACGCTAAAATGAGAGTGGCAAAGAATCAATTTTTTATTTACCAATTTCACCTTTCAATATTTCTAGTTGAGAGAACTGAAATAAGCTACGAAATGGGACGAAATTTTTTTGCTGGAAAACATAAAAGCGTTATTGGTGTAATAATTTCCATTCAATTTACCATTGCACATTATCAAATTTTCCTTTGCCTTTACTTCGACAAGCGGACTTTTATACAGGGAGGGAATCAATTGTTTCGCAAAGCTTGCTTATTCTCCAAATAACCGAATATATTTCTAGCGATTTGTAAGAGTTGCTAGTACTGTTTATTACCTACAATACACAAGCCAGAAAAGAGTATTAGTCCTATTGTTTCCAACATCAACAGTCAATAGTAATTTCCTTGCTTGTCAGGGGGTTGTCCGATAAATTTGTCCATCTACCAGTACGGATTTATGATTTTAGCAGTTAAAAATTCAGACGCATTAATTGAGAAAATTAAGGACATTAAACTTGTGGTGTAAGTTCACTGTTTCGTAGTGTTTCAGTCGGTTTAACTTTGGAATAGTTGGGAAAAATTGTATGATAACTTATCATTGATAAGTGTGATAGTAAATTTCAATGCCACAGCGTTCGAGTACGTGATTTTTTACGTTATACAGCGTGTACAGAAAAGAACGGAAAAACATAATATCTCGGAAACAAACGAAGGTTTTGGAATTACAAAAACTTCGTTATAAATGCCTTCTAGCAATTTATCTGGTTTACTTGTCGAGAAAATAATTTGTATAAATGTAAGACCAAGATATACCTAGCTACCTACATGAATGCCAAAATTTTGTATTAAATCAATGATAGAAGATTGTATTCTGTGAATACAAGATAGGTCATACCTAAACGATGCCTTTCAACAAATTGAAAAGTTGTTGGTCGTTCATATCTATACAGATTAATTCAACTAAAATTTTGTCAAAACTTGAAAATTTAAGGAACTTCGTTCAAAAATTTCAAGTTTCCTACCTCGTATGCTGTTATATGATAAAACCAATTTTCCAACCAATGGAATAGTCAATTGTCATAATTCACATTACTAGTCGTCTAAAAATCCACATTGTATGCCCAAAATAATTTCTAAAGAAATAAATGTTGGGCGTGGAATATTAGAACTAACCCTGTACTGGAAGATCCATGTGCCACCGCCAAGCTTTTACAAACGGTAGAGGATGATAAAACGAAATCTTTTTCTTCATATTTTTTTTTGTCATCTTAAAAGAATCTGTCCGTAATATTAAAGAAGCCCTATATAATGGAATCCATAAATGACCTTTCATCAACTGGGTTTTTTTGCTTTTTAAAATTGACTCAAATATGATGCAGGAGCTATGTATATAGAGAATTGGAAAGTAGCAATTTGGAAATCGAAGAGAGAAAGCACTTTTCGCGTATTGTTGCACCCTGTACAGAGAATCCGTATTACTTATTCATTCTCAATAGCTTTAAGCGATCTGGTTCTACTCCGATCGTGGCAAGTTTCGGCGGTAGAATTCTACATAGGTAATCCAAATTATAAACTGCTCTTACACGTTTAGTGGGGAATATTTAACTTGAATTGAGTTATTAGATTAAATCATGGAATGCTCGGAACGCGTTGCGGTAATTATTCCGAAATTCTAGGTTTCCCTTCGGTTTAATACCTCATACACTTTTTGTAAAAAAAAAAAAAACTGATTTTTGAAAATGCTTATTTTTACTTGGTTTCTTATATTAACATTTGATTTGTATTGACTCTAGCTTTGGTTTTCGGTTCCCTTCGTGAATGTGCTCTTCTTAACACTCTGTATTTCTTGTTTTCTAAATAGGATTAAATTTAAGTTAAAAAATACGTGAAACATTTGAAAAATGAATTCTACTTCACACTTTCGATGGAAATAGCTTTAAAGAAATGGGTATATTACCGTCTCTGTTTATATCTTTTATACCACATTTTTCCGATGACGATTAATAATACGGCAAGCAATATCGTCGGTATGACGGTGTAAATTTCTTTATACCTAAAGATGTGAGCGGAAGTGGCGTTTTCCGATAAACTAGGAGGCGGTGGAATCCGTTCTGGAAAAATGGAGTAAAGTAAGGAAAAAAAAAATTAGATATCTTGGAGTAGTTTTTCCAACATTTATAACCCACCCCCTGATACGGTTGCCGTTGCGAAGTTAAATAATCCATTACAAAGTCCAGCATCATTTTCAGCCCGTACTTTTAACTGGTACCACGTTGCTGGGCGTAAATCTTCAACGATAAGCTTCTCACTCGATACGCTACTCGATACTAATATCCACTTCTCCGATGTTAATGGTCTATACATTATAGAGAACTGAAATATCGGACATCCACCGTCAGGCCAGTTGTATAAATTCAGCTGCAACGTTGTGGCGTTCGTCGATATAAAATCGGCCTCCTTAGGTAACTGTGGCGGACCACCCTTAGTACGCGTCGTTAATATCGGACTTGGACTACCGTTGCCTACTTTATTACTCGCAAAGATATAAATATAATAGATAGAGCCGCAATGTAGGTCATCAAAAGTATACACAGTTTGTTCCGGTGATAATTCTAAAGATCCCCAACTGTAAGACTCTCTTTTATAATTCAGCGTATAACCTATAAAAGAACCAACATCAAACTATTAAAAAAAAGAGATTGAACTCTAGTGGCGGCTTGTCAGAGTTTTTAACGAGTTAACACAAAGATTGGTTATTTCAAGAAACTATGTAACCAAATCACGTAGCTAAAGAATATTAAACAATCTAAATAAAAACAAGAAAAAAAATATTACTATCACACTCAACAACTTCCTTCGGCAGCGTTGCTAAAATACTTATAAATTTGAGAGATTAAAAAATTATCGATTTTATGTACATAATCGATATTTAATGAAGAATTAAGATTAAACCATTGTAATAAAACTTCTGTAAAGTACGTGAGCGAGTGAACATACATTCCCAATATATTAATTGAGGATTGAAACATAGAAAATGGCTTGAAACAATAACCAAAGAATCACACTTAAATAGCTTCCTCGTGGCATTGATGCAATTATTTACTACAAAAGCAATATACAAAGAGAGAAAATACACGCTATCCACGGACATGTTTCTGCCTAATTGGTATCATCAACAGTGCTTTGCGAGTGTTTTTACTCCAACTTGTGCCGCTATTTGTCTCTCAGTTAATACCACAACACTCGAAACGAGGAGCCGGGCATTTACTGGCGCCCTTTAATGCCAAGAAAGCAATGATATAAACTGAGAAAACATCCATTTGAATAACGAGAGCAATATAAAGTTTCAACGCGAACTGTCAAAAATTGCCTGATCTGAAATTCAGATTTTAAACCATGAAATCACCTGGCAACTCGGATTTTACAACAAAAAAATTCAGACAAAATTTTCAAAACAACCTTAAAATATTAGTTTACTTCGGTATGGCTAGAGAGGCATTTCTTAGCCTATTACCCCCTGACGAGCCACCACCGTAGTGCTTATAAAGTTAATGAAACAACCATATACAATCTTTTAAGGTTTGGCAAGAGTGTTTCTGTACTCCTTTTTACATTTACCATTATTTGGTATTTCAAATATAGACCCTATTCAGTGTTGCCAGATTCGTTTCATTGCAAATTATATTTCTCCAAATTCAGAGAAAAGAATATTTTCCAAGCAAACAAAAATAAATTTACAATAAATCTCAAAAATGTAGGTATATCATCATTTTGATAGATTTAGAATAATTTCGCGCATTATTTCAATGTAGAAACATTAACATCTCAAACAATTCGAAAAGACTATATGAATACTCCACTAGTCTACGGGGTCTTCATCAGCATTTTTGCATAAAACAAGTGTGCTTTAAATTTAAAAATATTTTGTGAAAATTGCACTTAACATAACCGAAATTTTAGAACGATTCATTCTGTTTTTTTCTTTCTTTTAGTTTTAGTTAGCAGTATTTTTACGAAGTAAAGGTGCTTATTTCAACTAAATATTTTTTGATGGTCGTTAGCATAACTACATATTTTAAACGTTAACAAAATTATTAAAACTCTGATATCACAAATGAAATTATCTTTTTAAATTACTTTTTTTTTATCTATAAGATGTTTGCTACCGTTAACCTATTTTGTAGAAATAATAACGACGAAGATGGCCAATAGTGCCTAGTACCATAAGAAAATCCAATACCATTAACCCTATGCAAAAATTTACAAACTTAAGTGGCCAAAGAAAATTACATTATTCTTCAAAAAAGAAGAGATTGTAATTCAGGGATTTATCAACACCAAATATTCTATAAACCGCATTTACAAGCAAAACAAAGAAATGTTTACTCTTTTCCTTTTTGTTTATAACCGAACTGTTTCCGGGTTACACTTGTTATTTCATTTTAAAGCTTTTTTTCGGAATCAATACGCTCGTCAATGAGTGTAATTAGTGTAAAAAGATATTCTATTAGAAGAGAAGGAAAATAAATAAATTGGAAAGTATCCCTCCACATTTTCGATGAAACAGTTTTATTTACATTTACTTTTGAAAGAGAATTCTCGATGTATTTAAGAAAAGTAGGTTTTCCACGTAGTTCCTTTCTCAAATGTAGCATTCTACGTAATAGGAAGCGCTGCATATATGCATATATTTTGTTAGTTCCTCTTAAAATAACATCGCTTTGATGTGTCCGAAAGAAACGTTACATACACTGATTAAAGCTTGAGAATCGATACTGGCAGTTTGAAAGGAATCTTCGGTTTACCGACGTACAAAAGACCGCAAAAACTATTTGGAATATATTTTTTCAGTGGTTTCCCTGTTGATTACTTCTTTTAATCTGTTGTTAGTGTTAGGGGTAATCAGGAGTAAATTGCTTACATACCTTGTATTAGAGCTCCACCATCCTTAGGTTGATTCCATTGTATCCTGATGCTTTTAGCGGTTGTATATTGGACATCCAAATTTGGAGCATTTGGAGGTAAAACAACTATTAACGTATACGTGATTTCGTCTTCACCAAATAAATTTTTAGCCGAACAAGTATAATTACCAGAGAGTGAATAATCGACACCTATTAACACTTTCGATTTAAATATCTGAAATTCGTATTAACACCAAGATTGCTTACTATATATATCTAAATGCCCCTCAGAAGTAACCTCGTAATAATTGCTAAAAGTAATCGGTCGTTCCCTATGTATCCATCTGGTTCTTGGGGTTGGATTTCCAACAGCTATGCAAGGCAATACAACTCTACTTTTAACAGGCCTCTGGAGCATTTGACTGAACGAAGCTATTCTTGAAGGCGCTCTGGATTTTGTTGCTTGACTTACTATAGCTGTAGGTTCACCTTCTCCAATACTTGTAGTTGCTGACACCCAAAACTCGTACAATTTTTCCTCAACCAAGTTCCTTACTTCGTAAATAAGTCCATGGGAATGAAGCGTATCTTCAACTCGCAAAGTGTAGCTAATATGCTTTCCAACTCTTCCAGCCTCTCTAGCATATATCGTGTAATGGCTTATTTTCCCATTAGGCTTCAAAGGAGCCAACCAAGAGACCAGAATTGATTCTCCAGTTAATGCAGCAGCCTTTATATTAGCAGGTGGACCTGGGACTGCAGTACAAAAATTTCTGCTGTGGTTCACACGTTTTATTTTGTCTTTCTAATATAGCTCGACCCGTACGTAACGGATTTGGCAAATTATTTATCGAATTTAGAAAGTGGGCGCTTGAAAAATATTGTTTTTAAAAATTAATCCTTCAAGTGAAGTGTATTTTTGCGAAAATGAGCTTCTAGTTTTAACAAGCTGCGGATTAAAATTTAATCTCCATGAAATTTTTAAATATTCATTTTAGAAACGGACAGCTTCGCCGTGTGAAACGGATTGCCGTGAAAATAGGTTGTGTTTTCGACAACGCATGACCTCTTTTAAATTTTAAATTTTGAATAAACCTTTGCTTGATTAAGAAACGCGCGAATTTTTTTCACTTGAAGATGCATTAAGTTATTAATTACGTTAGATCAGTGACTGTCAGACCGGCAACTAGATTTCTTGAAAATGCTTTTAACAAGCACTAAAACTAACAGAAGTCTTGTTTATCGTCATAAAAAATTAATCGGTTTTAAATCGAAAATTGTTATCGCAGCGATCTTCACTTATAAAAATATATGGAAAAACCACTCAAATTATTACATATACATTTAAGATATATTAGCAAATGGGGATTTAAATATTAGAGATCAGTTGTGTAATGTCTATAATTTATTATTGTACTGTAAAGTATATTTGACGAAACAAGAATGAAATAAGATACTTGTTTCATTCGTTAATAACTTCTGATATCTTCTCTAAATGTAACTATCGAATCGATTTTTTTTACTGCCCTAGTTGCCGGTTTGTTCGTAATCACAAGGTATTAACGCTGCGTAGATCCATTTTTAGAAAATTTCAAATTATAAATGACATGAAATGAAATTCACCAAGTTATAAATTGTCAATTAAACTGCGTGGAAGTTATTAAAGAAGGTAGCGAGCTTTAATGTTTGCTCATTTATAATAAAATACTTTTTACACAAAAGGATGAATACTTTTGGATGATTTAACTATATGTAAATATACTCTTTAAAAGTCGTACCGTCTTCTTCAGTAGTACAAAATATCGGTGAGCTAATTATGCCATCCCCAGCGCCTGTATAAGCTAACACTTTAATGGAATAATTTGTGTATTTATACAGGCCGTGTAAGTAGGTTTCAGTGCTAGGAGTTCTTTTAATCTCGCCAGACGCCGGTATCTCAACTGAAATACATCAGAATTAATTGAAAATGTAACGCAACCGCGACCGTGTTTTAATTACTATTGTCTAACAATATCGGCCTATAATAGACCTTGTATCCCTGAATTATTCCACCGTGCTGGGCGAGCGGCGGCGAGGACCATAAAACTTTCATACTCTGCGAGGCGATCTGCGAACAGGTTATATCTTGCGGTGGTGCTTCCGGCACACCTTCTTTTGTAACACCCAATATTGTCGGTGATTGAGGTCCAACAGACACACTGTTAAAAGCCCGTACATTTATATCATAACGGGTAAACTTCCGAAGGCCTGTTAATTGTACTTTGGTGGTTGCCCAACCTTTCACTGTTAGAGTCTTCGTATTATTAGAAAATTTACTCTGCTCGTTCCATGACACTATATAACCGAGCAATTCTCCATGCCAACTTTCTCTAGGTGGCACCTGCCACGATAAAAATAATTCTCCCGCACCAACAGCATCTATACGCACATCCCTTGGCGCTTCTGCTGGTTCCTCTTCTTGGGTTTTAACAACGACATCCTCTGTAAACGAACTCTGATCGATACTGTTCACCGCTAGCATCCTTATTTTATATGCAGTAGCGGGGAGAAGGCCTCCTATTATCGCCGATTCGCGGGGATTATCATCGCTGGAATATTCAAAAACTTCATCAACACAACGCCACGATACAGATCCTTGCAAATACCGCATTACCGTGAACTTTCTACCTAAACTTTCTTTCAGATAATTTTTGGTGGAGGCGCTTGCCTTACACTAAAATAACTCTATTTTGCATACACAGGATGTCTTGCTTGTAATCAACTCTTCATAGCTACCAAGTTGTCACTAAATAATATGACAAAACATCAACTACCATGTGGTTAAAACTTCCGCGATGGTGAACAAAGTTTAAAAAAATGTAACTCCTAAATTACACCAATACCTCGCTTTTATTTTTAAAGCTTTATCGAGGTCATAAATGAGGGGATTTAAAAAGTGGCTATCCATTTTAACACATTTAAGACCCTAAAAAAGCTTTACAAATAAAAGCTAAATTTTGGTGGAATTTAGAAAAGTTACATTTCTTTTAAATAAAATGGCAAATGGACTATGGAGCTTGTCGTATTAGGTAATCCAGGAACAGTTGTGCTCATATAAAAAAAAATCAGTTGACATTTTGCACGAGATAATACCCAAAGGTTGTGGAAATTTGAGGAGGTCATTACATTTCTAAATGCTTATTTCACAGAGAAGCATCAGTAAAGAAAAGTGTATAGACTTGCGAGGAGAAATAAAACTAAATTTGATGAAAAAATACTTACTTCTGTACGGGAAATTTTCGTAGATAAGTTAATATGGAAAGAATGAAACTGTCTGTTTATTTTAATGGGAGGAACAACCTGCAAAGGACTTTTCAAGACAGCCTGTATGCACAAATCGTCAAGTTTGTCCAATTAAATCGCACCTTTTTAGCTGCCTCCAAGAAAAATATTTCGCAATTGCATCCTACCAAATGAAATAATAAGACATTTCGTAACAATCTAACCTGATCACAGTGGTAATTGCTGGAAGGGTCAGATTCTGTGTTCCAGCGTTTTCCCAATCAACATGTTCAATACCTAGCGGTTGATGTTGAACTAAATAGCCAAGTATCGGACTGTTCCCGTCGAAGGATCTCCTCCAGGCTAATCTAACGGAACGGCTGGAGACCTCCACCACCTCTAAAAGCCCCGGCGGATCGGGCCTCTCTTGTACTGCAAGATTGATGACGTGTTCGCTACGGCCGTAGGCATTTTGAGCTTGACATTTGTATATTCCAGAATCCTCTCTGTCAGATCGATTGATAGTCACCTGAGATGTTTCTTCATTATCGTTGTTTGTCTCCTTTAGTGTTATTCTGTAATTGACATTGTCCGCTACTTCTTTTTTCATTTAAACAAAGAATCTTTTGCTCGATTGAGGAAAGATGAGAAAAACACACGCTTGCGAGCTCGTGTATTCATATTTCCTCGTGAAAATGTCATCTTTCTTGTATGACGTATAAAGATTATCGAAAAAAACATCATCTTTTTAGGGACGACACGTTTCGCATGCATATTAATAAAGTTTTGATCAAGAGGACTGTAACACTTGAATCAATATGTTAATTTCGTTAATTTAAAGTACAAATTGGTTAAGTTACAAATATTAGTTGCCCCCCTTTATATACAGAGTGACCTAATCCTCGAAATTGTGAAGTTGTACTTGTATAAATAGCTTGAAAGTTAAATTTTCATTATTTTATTATTTAATTCTCAATATGCTAATTATACAGGTTGTATTAAAACAAATATATAGAATATACAGATTATTCAGTATTGAAATGCTTCCAAGTAGTTTCAGAAACGAATCGTACATTTGGATATTGGTTTCCGGATAGTTTCTAGTATTAGTTAATTAAAAAAACATATTAATGCGTATTTTCAACGTCGGATATAAATGCATAAGCATATTTTTTTCAAAGCCACTGCTATTATACGTAGACGCAATTCTACCTGGTCACCATAAATTAATTTGATTACCTGTAATTATTAATATCCAAGCGGTTATTGTTGTGAAACCATGTAATATCTATAGGACCATCTCCATAAACTTGGCAGGTGAGTGCAACAGGTGCTCCTCTCTTTGCGGAGATATTCTTCAGTTGTGAGGTAAATCTTACAGGTTCTGTAATTGGATTATCAAGTAAATCATCCCAAAATCTTTCCTTCGAAAAGAGAATACCGTTAACATCCAAGTATATGACTTTTCCTAATCCTGATCCTATACCGTTGGTGGCTCTACAGAGATACTGTCCTTCGTCTTGAGGTGTAATGCTTTCCAACCATAAAGACCCATTTGGCAGCAACATGATGTGCCCGTTTTGGCCGATTAGAGGTTGAAAATCATTGGAAGTTTTTCCTATCGAAAATTTAGTAGGATTTTTTAAAGAATTCGTTCTTTAACGTTCTTTGGGAAAGTCACCTTGCGCCTTTAGCCACATTATTTGAGGACGAGGAAAGCCTTTTGCCGAACAGTCTATCGAAATTGAATTTCCAAGAAGGGTAGAGATATCTTGTGGTTCAACGACCCACTGCGGTGCAACTACGAAAATGTAAGCGGAGAAAAAATGTAACCCTCTCATGAAGAATTTAGCGGTATGCGGTTGTATTACGCACCTTTAACCATCAAGTTAGCCGTATAATTTGCCCTTGCTGCCGAATTACTGGCAACACAGGTGTAAGAACCGCTGTGCTTTGACGAAACTTCTTTAAATATTAACATGCTATAAAATTCAGCTGCTCTTTCTTCCACCTATTCAATCGTATACGTGAGAAATAAGTCGGCTTATTATTTATGTACATTATACGGTCTACTTTGGGTGTATATGCACGGGTATGTGTAGCACATGCTGCTACGTATTTATATCACGGTAATGCTTTTAGGGACATCAAACTTAGAACATGCACGCATCGAAATTGACGCGTTCATCTTCTCACAGCCACTGTGGTATGTTATTAGTAAATTGTAATCTCTGATTCTGTCCCACAGTTCTCCTGTGCGCTAGAATTATTTGCACATTTCGCTTCTCGTTTATCAAATTGCGATACAAGATACTTTGGGGAGAAACCTATCTAGATAATGGAAACAATACAGAGGATTTATTTACACTGTGGAAAAAGTTACAGTAGATCGTTCAAGAATAACCAAAAAAATGAAAATATATCAGTTGTCCCTTGCTTATGTATTTAATGAGGAGAATTTGGTTAGTGTTCAGATCTTTCGCTTGCACTTTTAATAGTGGTAGCAGTAAATACCATCTTCCAGAAGTAACTGTTACTGTGTATCTAATTAGAGCATTTGATATTTTCAATGGGTTTTTTACATTGTAACATTGTAAAAGAATGGTTACTCGTTGTAAAGATTATTATATTCAGCATCAATGTGCAAACGGTTCTGAAATGTAGTAACTATCCAATTCGACGTAGTCTTTTAATTTTATTTTAACAATTAAATTTTATTACATCCAGCTATCAACAAGCGGAAGTAATAAAAATGCGATTTTCAAAAGGTCAAAAATAAAATCGATATGCATACATTCAAAGCATTATTTGTAATGCTTTTGTTTGTGACACAGATCCATTATTAACGACGTTTATTAATGTAAATAGATGCGAAAAAAAGGATGAGCTTTTTTTGTTGGAGGGGAAATGGAATTTACCTGCAAATTCGCTGATATGGGTATGTTATCTTTGTACCACGTGAAATGTATTGGCATATCACCAGAGGTCACGTAACATGTAACCTGTGCTCTACCTCCCTCTTGTAAACTAGCTGGAAATGAAAAAGGTTCGAGAATAGGCGGACTGCGGACTATCAATTGGATATTTCGATGTACGACATCGCCGTTACGACCGCTAACAAAACAAGTGTAAATATCGGAGTCGACGGTAGGATCTAGCCTTAGAATTGTTAATGAGCCACGTTCTTCTAGCCGATGTCTTAAATCAATCGGCAAGTCTTGCCCTTGCCTTTTCCATCTTACCGAACCGATAGGATAACCCGAATAGGGGCAGTGCAGAGTGACGTCGGAACCAGCCACCGCTTTAACAGGGCCAATGGTGCGAATTAAAAGAGGTCCTGTGTGCATCAAAGTTTATTAAAACTAGTCCTTCGCCGTAATGAATAAAACATTACCATAAATATTGAGTCTGGCAGCGTGCTCCGCTGAACCCAGTGAGTTAATAGCTCTGCAGCTGTATAATCCACCGTCTTCAACTCTGACGTTTGATATATTTAAGTGACTTACGACGTCGCCTGCTTGATCCACGTATTGTCCTATGGCGTACCTACCGTTTATAGACGTGTATAGCGCGTTAATTTTGATTTGCAACGATATACCGCGCCGTCTTAATGCCTTAAACACCTTACCTATGCCCTATATTATGTTCAGTAAGAGATTCGCCGTCTAACATCCATCGGAATTGTGGCGGTGGAGAACCTGTTGCTGAACAGCGCAACGACACCTGTGGTCCGGGTCTCAAGGCCTGCTCGATAAATGTATATTGAAGTTCCGGTACCGTATCTGAGGATTTAAGACATCATACTTAACATTAATCATAGCCGCAAACAACCGCATTACATTTTATGACTTTTGCGCTCTACGCAGAAGAAGGATCCCTTCTTTTGGGAATCCCCTAGCTCTAATCACTGAAATATGTATGTATTGCGTGTTAAGCAAAAAAAATTACAACTATCCATTACCGAATATCCCTAGATATGTTTGGCTTTCAAATTACAAATTTAGTATATTTAAAAAGATAAAAATCAAAGCCAAATTTCGATACCCAAGATGAAAAAAATTATTTTGTATTAAAAAAAATTACTTTTTTGAAATGCCTGTTAGGATTATTGGATTCTTAATTAAATTACGAAAGTAAATGATGTACTTATTACACAACTTCCTCTTTAGTCATCCTATAGATATAATCAAGATTAAGATGACAAGACAAAAACTATAAAAAAACAAAAAAAAAATTAAAATTTTTCGGATGTGAAGATTTTGATAGGCTAATACCGTTAGCGATAGTGATATACCTAACGATGTTTGTGATGAAAAACAATTTGAGGATTACCCAAATAATTTTCGAATTTGAATATTATTTGTAAGTATTTTTGTGGAGATTTAAATGTTTCCTTAAGCAAAAAATATAAACGATAATTACTCTAGATTTTCAAAGATTTAATTTTGATCCGATCAAAAAATACCTATTGTATAGTTATCACTTTTTCTACGTCTTAGGTTAAGGAAATGAGAATAAATAATAATTATTACTTGTTATGTTCTCATGAAATAAAAGAAATTTCAATTTCAATCCGCTGAATATAACAATTTAATTCATTCATTGATATATCTAATAACTTTTGAGATAATACGCTGAAGATGAAAAAAAATCAAAACTTTTCTCACAATACTCTATAGACGCATATTTCAAGGTGAAATGAAAAGATATTTGCTTGTAATACTTCTGAAAAGGTTCAGCTTTAATTAAGTCGCTTAATTTGAGCAATAACTTTTAACAAAGAAAAG
The DNA here is from genome assembly GCA_020654165.1 of Oryctes rhinoceros. Taxonomy (NCBI): domain Eukaryota; kingdom Metazoa; phylum Arthropoda; class Insecta; order Coleoptera; family Scarabaeidae; genus Oryctes; species Oryctes rhinoceros. Next base: position 9,863,590 of record JAIOKQ010001013.1, on the reverse strand, counting down.
GAGCTTATCAAGTTCCTCCACGAAAAAATATTTCTTCTTTTCCTTCTCGTCGAACTTAAAACTGAAAATTATTAAAACCATTTTAATCCAATCAATGTGACTTATATAAAGCATGATTGTCCCCAAATAAAGCTGAAAGCAGAGTTTATTATTATTTTTCTTATTATTGATCATCTTCGTTCTTTAAAAGATCTTGAAAAAAGGAAAGCTTTTCCCCTTCTGTTGCGCAAATCTTTCCTTTTCAATGTTCCAGACCCAATAAAATCAGATGAGTAATTAATACAGTCAAGTAGGCTATGAATCGCCGAGGTGGTTTGAGGGAAGTTAACGAGGTGAACGTAACGGTAACGACACGTTTCGCAGACGACCAAATCGCGTTTGCACACCGCAGCGGTGTGAAAACTTGCCGGAAATGAGTTTTAGGTTCCGTCAACAGTATTTCATGTGAGACGGAGCTTCCTTTCTTTTCTCATAAAATAATTATATACTTGAATAAAGCTCAGTTCGCAGTGGTTTCACTGGTCTCTGGTCGTTTTCTAAAAAAGAAATTGCAGATCGTAGAGACGGGTCTGCTAAGAAAATTAAAGAAAATATCATTAAAAGTTGGGGGTGTGATGATAAATTACTTCATTAATGTATCTTTACTTTTGGTAAAGGAACTTCGACAAGATATTTCAGCGGACGTGAAATATAAGGGACTAGTTGGGGAAGGGGAATGGCTGACAGAGAGCTTGAAATTACGACTCCCTATTATTGTTCTCGTCCTTTTCTATATCCCGCCCGATTATACTCGCGGTTTTCTCTTCTTTCCATTGTCACGTTCATTTTCGGAGTTATATTTTGTTTAATTGACCATCTAGAAATATTAAAGGGACAATCTCGGATACTTTTGTTATCGTTCTCTCTTTGTCGAGCATATTCAAAGGCGACGGAATAATAAAGCGGCACTTTTTACCGCTAATTATTTCGTGATTTCCCCCAGACGCTGCTTGGATAATAAACTGTCGAGATTACGGCATTTATAATTCAAATCTTCGAAGAAATTAACAAAGTGGAAAATATTTGTAAATAACTTTTTTATCTTATATTTTACCTAACACTGAGGTCAGATAAAGAGGAACATCAAAAAGGAATAAGAGCAACTTACCTCCTAAACGCAGCTCGGCACTCCCCTGGGCACTTTCTCGGTCATTACGAACCACGCATTGATACATTCCACGGTCATGTCTTGTTATACTGTTAATGGCGAGCACAAGTGGACTTAACAATCTAATCCTTGGATTTTCGTCCACAGACAATAGTTCTCCATTTCTAAGCCAGTAATTGTGGCCTATGGGTGATCCTGATATACTGCAGTTGAACACAGCATTCTCTCCAGAATTCACGATCTAATTTAAAGTTGGACAAATTATAATTTATCACCTCCACATTGAATCTTAAAAACCTTAACACTTGGATTTTATTTCAATAGATTCAAATAAGATGGTCTCCTTGTATTTTAACTTTTACGGCAGTTAATATTGTAAAAAAAGAAACAAAGTCGGTTATGAAACTAACCCAAAACATAGTTAAGATCAAACAAATTCAATCACTATTAAATCTAGAGAAAGCGAAATATTAATTATATTGAATTGTATTTCAATTCAAATTACCTGTAGTTGTGGTAAAACATGTAAGCTTAAGTGAGCCGTAACCGTTAAATAAATATCTAATCTTTGCTCCCCAAACTGATTGGAAGCTTTGCATATCCATTTTCCTGTATCTTCCGGTTTTAAACTCCTAATAAGTAGAACATCTTGAAGGGGTTCGAAACGAGACGATGAGAAAATCGGTTGTAAGTGACCGTTGGATTCCCTAAACCAACTGTAAATAATGAAATTAAACTGCAAACACTCTGTATAAGGTATAAGGTACATGAATAGTTTGGCGTCCATTTATTTTTTAAACAAAGATAAAATAAAAATTTGATACGTATATATTTATTTTTTTTCGGAAATATTATATATACGGGTACCCTGTTCTCTCTTCCCCGCCTACACAGGTAACCGGTATTCTTTAGAAAACTTTCTGTCCTAAATTTTTGGAAATCTGAAAATTTATGAAAAATTTCCTGAAACACATAAAAAGTATTATCGAGGGGGATAACTTTTTATGCAAAACTGAATCACCTACTTTAATCCTTTGGCCCCCGAAACTAACCCTTAAAAGTCTTAAATGGAAAAAGGTATCGAGTAATACCTCATTTTAATGGTCTTTTGAAGCAGTACATTTTGGAGTTTAGTACTTTGACATTTATCGATTCGTTTTCAAGATTTTTAAGAAAATATTTTCGTTTCGTTTGATTTGTGTTGTATTTCCAACTATTTTAGGCACATCGAAACAAAAACCAATATTAAAAAGCTTTATAAATTTCTACAGTTATTTCTATTTATTTAAGTTATGTTTAATACGGTATATTTGTCATCCTGTTTGCAGTTATTTAGCAAATAAAAATGCATATTTTAGGTATGTTTTTGTGCCGATTTTGCGTTCTTTGATTTTTTAAACAATATTAAACTAATGGTATAAACAAAAAACAAGCAATAGCATAAAAAGCGGATAAATACATCGTCCGTTGCTTTAGCATAAATTGTTATTCAGGTGAACAACAAATAAGTATCGGCAACCTCCGCACCACACAGGTTTAATTAATTATAAAATAATTCATCCCAACGGCCGCTTTGAAAACACGAATGATCACCGGTTAATGACGAAAACTATTCGTGTCCTCAAAACGGCCGTCCTAAATTAATTATTATATAATTAATTAAACTTGTGTAGTGCGGAAGTTGCCGATACTTATACCATACTACGCCACAGTCCTTGATAACATTATTTTTATTCAATGTTATTAATAAAGACAACAAATTCGAAGTGAAACCACAGGCGTGACTAACGAATGGGCTCCCGCATGCGAAACATTATTAACATCTACAGATATAGTATCGCGAACGGCGCTGTTATTATGTTAGATACAAAAAAAAATGAGACGGTTTTGTAGATGATAAAACGTTCTCGATGATACGTACAAAAAATAAAATCTAGACTGTATGTAATTAGATGATTAGAAAAACTTACCGTCTTAAGCGTTTTCTGTGACTTGAAAATCAGAAGAAGCGCGATGGAATATTGTTAATATAAGGTGCGTCTCCAAAGTTACTTCTCGCAAACGCGTCCGCCGCGAGGAAAATATGTGCTTGTATAAAGAAAACAATCTTGATCTGATATTTGCATACTTAAAATAATCTTTTAAATAACTTAACGGATCTGTAGGTGTACCTTCAATAATTTGTCTAAGTGTGGCAAAATCTAAATCATTATCTAAAACACTTTCAAACTTAATTAAAACACACTCATTTCTTGAGTTTTCTATCGAACAAAGCTGTGCCTGTATATCTTTCACAACTAGTACTGATTCCTGTAACGAGAGTGAAGAATTTTGTAATTTTTCTATTGCTTGCATTATCCCGAAGTAATTGTTGTAAATGGTTTGTAAATCATGAGATACTTACATAAATTTAAAAACCGTACAAATCTTTGGAGAGGGTTTTTCTTCGAAACTGTTGTGTTATTATTAGAGAGTCGGATGAAGGTAGTGCTTTTTTGCAGCGACTAGACATCAGACTCGTGTTTTGTCAACTCTCGAGGACACCAATAAGCAACACAAATCCATTTTCATGAGGCGAATAGACACGATCTATCTAGTTGGTACAAAAAAGCAATAATTCCAACTTCCTTTGTCCTTTCCAGTTATTATCATTCCAAAGCCCTCTTTCAGTTTCTAGAAGGGCACGGAAATCTAAAAATTTTAAGTTGCCGATGTTCCTTTATAAGCAAATCAATTTTAAGTTTTATCTGGTAAAAAAAAGTGCTAAACATCAGTAGAATAATGTCGACGTTCGCAGAAATTAACAGAAAATAAACAGTATAGTTTAGAAGCATGCCAACTGGCCAGTAATCAAATGAAAGAACTGCAGAAATGAAACAATCTTATCTCTATTGACATTAGTATGTTTTGATATGTGTTCATTGCTTTTCGTTTCTGTTTTGTTTTCGTACGCCTTCCTTTTAATGCTACGATTTAACCTGTATAATATCTACGCAAATGTTAGGAACTGAAAAATTAAGTAAACAAATCAATAAATTTCAAAAACAACGAGATATTATTATATTTTTCAAGAAACAATAAATTTTATATTGAATCGTAAAAAAGTTGCGTTTTGATTTTAATTATTTGATAACTTATTCAATAAAATTAAATAAAAATGAATGAAGAAGCAAAGCGGTTCAAAATTATTCCAAGTTATATAGTGACAATTCTTTCATTTTATTTTAGCTGTTGATGGCTCCGGTTTCAACGATTAGGTAGATTTTATCTTTATTCATATAATAAATAGAATACGCCACACGCTATGGACATGTACAATAGCTAGCATAGTGATCCGAACATTTCTACGTAATCTAAATCGTTTTTTTTAACATCGGATATTTTTGCTTGCAAGTGTACAGGCGTTTATATACCGGTAATGCTCTGTAATCTTACTTGAAAGACGGTGGGGGATTTCCCTGAGCCGAGCACGTGAGATGGATATCTGTTTCCCGATCCGCTGACGCTACCGTTTGAACCGAAGCGGCCAGACGCGGTGGCATACTTCCCGTCGGCTCTAAACGGATACCATTCCATGAAAACACACCACTTTGACAGGTAAAATGTTTCATTATGTCAATTAAATTGGAGAAACATTTTCAAAGTTAGATATGTACGTCTATGGCGGTGCGTCTGTAATGTAGACGCGTCTACGACATTTAAAACGGCTGCTGAACAATGATGCTTAGTACAGAATGTCTATGGCTTAAAGTTATATTGGCACACGAGTGCAAGATCTCTCGCTGAAGCGGGTTTTAATATAGAAATAAAGTTTATAACAGCGTTATCCTACGAACTAAAATATACAACTACATGTATTCATTGAATTAAGTTCAAGTTTAAACGCTATTGTAATCTGGTGTAACTTTAAAAGAAGACGGTGTTAAAACAAGCAGTTACTGCTGGTTTCAAGCTAAGGCCAGAACAATATGGTCAGATAAGAGATATATATGTTTTTTTTTCTTTTTTTAGATCTGGAAAATCAGCATCCTAGTCTCCTTAATTGATTTTGAGATTCAAAAAATTTAAATTTTTACTTCTTTTGTAAAAACACTGTAAGAAGTACCGAAAGCCCTAAATATCTAGCAATGTTGATATTTTTAAGCGAAATGCAAAATAGAGCTTGGTGACCCTAAAACATAATACCAGAGCTGCTACGAATCTAAAGTAGCACATAAATTTGCAATTAATATTAGAAAATTATAATCTTCGAACTAGCAGGTATGAGATTCCCTTAGCACTATATTTTTAAAGTGAATAGATTAGAATTCATACAAATTAAAGAATATATAAACCTGTTACTGTCAAAATAGCGGGAGCACTCCTTTTCCTTTCTTGAGTCAAAGAATGTATCGTTAAACAAGAATACCTGAACAGTCCGTCTTCAGCACGTGCAGATCTTATGTGCAACTCACCAGTACCATAAGTCACCACAATTCTTCCTCCTGAAAATCAATAATTTAACGATCGTATTAATAACACGAAATATACCGTGCAAAAGCATAGCCGGAGTTTGTAATAATATACACTTAGCGCAAAGTAAAACAGATCATATTACCCATGGCGATGATGAAAGCCCCTGGAGCCTTATTTACGGTATACGTACATTATTAAAATTGAATTCACCCTTAGTAGAGGGGTTGTTGCCTTTATCTTGGAATACATGAAAAATCGTTAAAATATGCATATTAAAATAAGGTTATGTTTCTTGCAAATGTATTCCTAATTTATCGAAAGGGATTGGCAAAGGTGGGTCGAAATTTTTTGCATTCTAGTTGCTTTAGAATATTAATGTTTGAAAATTAGGGTTTCTTAATTATTATTGCGTTAGGTGAATTATAGTCTATTTTTCGAATATTCAAATTTTCAGTAAATGTAACAAGATTTATAGAACACATCAGGAAATGCGTAGAAACAATAACCAAAAATATATAATGCTAAGATAGCTTGACTCTCTCATGGTATTGGTATTGGTTGTTAAGCAGTCGGGGAACTGCTCGAGGGATGGTTTGGGAAACAGTACCCGGTTTATGTCGCTGCTTCTTGAACGGCAGACAGACGTTTCTATGGCACCCGAGGGCGCCAAGAAATGTTGAGTTTGTCGTTTTGGAAGTTGCGGCATTAACTGTGAGGCAACAGCGGGAGAAGGTAGAGATGAAAGTACGCTCGAAAGCACGCTGATGACGCCGCATGTCCGCGTGTTAGTGTACTCGCCGTAAATTATCCCATTAACACCATGAATGAGGTATGCTATCTTAGCGTTATATATTTTTGATTGCAAAATTCAATTTAATATGTAATAATATTGTAAGCAAATTCTATGATGCATTATATATTATATGGGAAATTATATGTATTTATTTTCTATATTTTTATTTCCTACATATTACACAACCTGTTTAAAATCGGCAAACGAACAAATTCTACGAAACTTAAAAATTGGTTCATTATTTTCCCGATAAACCCTATAAATGATTGCTCCTCCTGTATGTTAAAATGATACCTTCCGTTCTTTACCGAGAGAGAAAGAGATATATATAAATGTACTTTATACCACTACAACTACTACATCACTGTTTTAAAGGCTAGAACTTCGTGGAACTCTTTCCTTTCCTTTTTTTGTTTTATTGCATAGACATAGCCACCACGAATCCGTATTCAATTTAAGTTTCTTTCTCCGTACCCTCATATTCCCGAAGACCCTTTTTCTTCCCGGGTGACGAAAACGTTGTAAGTTAGTTTTCTCTATCACACCGAGTGGACGTTTCGGTGAGAAATGAATTCGGGATGAAGCCCAAATCACTAACAAAACTTGATCAGTATAAACCGGCGGTGGTCCATCCAATACGGTGACCTCTAGCACCCCTTCGTTCCATGCAATTCGTAAAATGGATGAAAACTATTTCAATTCGACAAAATGCGCTCCTCCTAGCCGGTCAGAAGAAGCCAATTTAATGTATAAAATCAATGGATGAATGTAATTTTCACGAAAATTGCATTTTTTTTACTTTGCGATAGTTTAAAATAGATAAAATTTAATTGAAGAAGGTTTTCCTGTTCTAGTTTTGAATAAATGGAAAAAAATTCATAATTTAAAATTGATAGCTCAAAAGCATTGTTTGATTAAGTTGTGGAACATTTCATCATAGAACATATATAGAATCTGTTGTGCGTTGGTTGAGAGTGAGTGACGATGTCAGTATCACCGGATGTATCAGGAAAGTATTGGCTTCTTCTCGATTTTGTTAAATAAAGTAGAGCATCCTGCTATCATGATTAGAAATGATATACAATTATTGGATATTCTGTATCAATCCATATTGGGTTTCCCTATATATACTTTTAGCGATTCCTCCCACTATCTAGAATAATGAAAATACCAATTCTTTCACCTATTCACCACCTATTCTTTCTTTATTGTAAAATAAACTTCAGGTAAATTTATTAATAGCAACATTTACTGAAGCGCAAAAGTGTCTGAAGATTCTCTGAACTCGCCTTAATTCACTCCCTTCTTAATGTGCTCTGTTATTGCTAGGGATCTTTAATAATAAGGAAATGTATAGGATGTTCCAATAAAAAAAGTGAAATTTACTGTGACAACTTTTCATATCGAGATCTGTTTTCTAAAATGCACAATTAGTACTATTGCTTCATATACAAATACGAAAATCCAAATAAACGTGTCAATGAACGAAAGACTTTAAAGAGCAATTTACCAGCTCCTCCACCAGAAATAATACGAATAAATTAGCTCCTTATATTTCTCAAGTTATTTTCCCAATACAAAGAATTACAGTAGGAAAAAGAACTCGATAATTCATCTAAAGAAACGGTTTCCATGAATCAACCCGTCCCTATAACGCGATCAGATACTCAACTGGAAATAATCAATTCATAAAATGTGCAAGTCTAACATATTGAAGACGCATTACGCTATTATATACACTTCGTTCCTACACGAACGGTATCATCGGTCTTCCTTTTAGATCTAACGTTGTGTCCATTTATTATGATGTATGAGCATGAGAAGTCCCGTACTATCTGTAAACGTGTTATTTATTTCATGGGGTGTCAACAACGGTTATTTTCGAGTTATTATTTTCGATATTAAGGTTGATACGCCTGGGAATAACGCGCTGCCATTGTAACACGATCCGGGGTACTGTCCTGATCGAACGTCGATAAGTAATTAAACACTTACCCATATTTGAGCCCGGTAATAAAATCGAATCATCTCTGGACCAAGACGTTACGCTGACGTGTTCCTTAACGAAGGATGGTATTACACAAAGAAGGATAGCTGTGTTACCAGCTAGCACATGTGTGTGATAAACTTGAACTTCGTATGGTTGATTTACAACTGAAACAAAGAACAATATTATTATTATTATTACATTTCAAATTCTTCCAAGTCTTAGCGAGACTTTCAAGAATTACATTCTGCGTGATAGAACAAGTAGGTTATACGCCGAAAACAAAAGCACATAATATATGTTTTCATTTCTGCCGTTGATGTTTTGATTATATTCGCATTGCTGAAAGCTCCGCCGATTTGAAAATTAAGTTACAAAAAGCCGTTGTTGATGTTTTTAACGTGGAAAATGTTAAAAACTCGTTTTTCCGAAAAATCCTACACAATCGTCAACAATCCCCGAAAAACGCTCGCATGGAAGGTTTGTGTACACACATACTTCACTATGAAACCGAATGTATGAGGGATACGGTCAAACATGGAGTGGAAGAAGGAATGGGTGCTTGGGTTTTGTACATTTATATCGCTTCACTCTTTAATATCATTTCACGGCGATAAATTTGCTGTTTTGTTCCCGCATTTGGAAAGGTAAAGGTATGTTGTATATACAGCGACCGGGGGTTGGTCAAGCATTCTTCAGGTTTCGAACGTTTTAAAGACATATTTGGATACATTAAAATAACGTTTTTATTCCTCATAAATAATAACAACGTTCAAAATGTAATTAAGTAAATATTTTACTAGGATAAAAGTATTATTATAAATTTATATAATAAAATATATACAACTTGTGTTGTTAAAGATACTACATATTATATGCTAAAGAGAACAAAATATGTGGTGAAATAATTTTCATTGTTTGTACAGGTAGAAAAGTTTACGAAACTATAACATATAAAATAAAAATATTTGTCAGTGTCTTTATTCGAACATATGTAATTTTTTAAATACCTACAGTAAGAACATCTTAAAGATGAATAATAAGAGAAGGCGAAAAAAATCTTTTGTTGCAATCTACCGTTCACTGGAATAATTACTATGTCTCTTATAACTCCAGATGAATCAAATATGAAATGAATAAACTCATTTATTTCTTTTTAAGGCACTCGGAAACTTTTTTTTTTAATTCAGTATTGAATGTTCCTATTCACGCTTTTCCGTTTCCTTATTTTCTCGGTCTCCTCGAATGGATTTTTCTGAAATAATCGGTGAAGACATCACGGCGGAAGTTTTATTTTCCTCCTTAAAATTTTATCTCGCGTGTGTAACATATGAATAGGTAAGTTTGCTACGGCTAAATTCGCAATTAAATTCCGTTGGTGCAATAGTAGGGATGGACCTAAAATGCTTCAATATTCGATGAACGTATAGACCCTTGTAATGCAATCCGTCGAACTGAAGTATACATTGAAAGAACTCTAGGATGTCCGCTAATCCTCCCTATTCAAAAATGTGAATCAAGGAATCTATTATTTTGGTTACTGCGAGCTAGTGAATAAGCGGATATTCCCTGATCGAATCACAGCTATTGAGTTCGAACTATTATTTTCAGGGATTGCTACATATACAGTGAAAAGCTCGTTCGCTTGAATCCCCTCCCTCCCCATGCAAACATACAAAGCGAAAGAAACGTCGCAAACAATAGCTTTTGTTTGGAATCCGTTACCGATACAGAACTAGCTGAAAATTTGACCATTGTTGTTTAATTATTGTTCGATAATTTACAGAAAAAGTCGCGGTTTTTAACTAATACATTTATATCTACAAATAAAATTAATAAATAAAATATGATAATAATAATAACAATATTTAATCGAAATTTGGTAAAATACAAACAAAACAATTTAAACAATAATGAAAATATTCAAGCAGCGAATATTAAAAGGTGGTCTATACAGGACTTTAACTTAAAATGTCAACTATGTAATATGTCAATATATGTATGTCCAGTTTAGATCATTCTACTGTATACACGGAGTGGCGCCCTATCCGCATTGATTTATATACTAAAAAAGGTAAAATATTTTTAAAACATTTGTGTTAGAGCTATGGTCATATGTTAATTCGTATCTTTTGTATATTTCAATAGTACCGGCTAATGTCCTCCATACCCAACCGCTTTTGAGGTATTTAAGTATTCTTAAAAATGTCTTAAGCTAGATATTTAGCGTATTTAAGCTAGATATTCTAATTCTCGGACACAAGTTACCTTGATGACAAATAGACTCACAGTCAAATGTAAAACTATTATCATTTTAAAGCTTTTGTTTAATCGCGTTTTTGATGATATTTCAATTTAAAAATATATTGATGTCTAATCACAAACGAATACTGTTAATTTTGACATAGCACAATCAAATCACACTGTAACCAAGATTCTATGCTTTTCGATGTAATTTCACACCACCTACACACCTACTGATAATTTTGATGACCAAACGAACAATGTCATTTCACTTTGATATCAGTAAATTTACTCTCTTCTTGAGTCTTGTTGTAGAGAGATGTTACATTAATTTAAAAATTGTGGCAAATGAGACAAGGGAATATAAGAGAAGGTAATGTACCGTTTCGTCGCAACCGTCGTTGGGTGGACATATAATTCCTTCTAGAACTCGTGTTCCGATAGGCCAAAAAAGGAAATTTTTATTCAAGAAATTGAGCTTTACCGCTAAACGAATCTTAACTTCGGAGAGGTCACTAGACGAGACGTGTGAGTGGCGCTGATAACAAATAACTTCTGACACATTAGTTGCAACATTACAATACTTTTAATTTTTACTATCATTAATGTAAAACAACTGTCACATTAAATGGAACACCATCTATTTATTGTCGTAGTTAAATTCTAATTTAGTCAAATTGTATTAACGTTTCCTACACTTATATCTTACATCTTCTTAGTAATTAAGCAGTCTTTGACGGAGCTATCGTTATTATTGCACAAGCATACAAAACATGATATTTATCAGTCTTTTATGTGGGCATTCTTTGCAAAAATGTTTTCTTTTCAAAAGTTCTACAGGCTGTTAAAATAAATACCTCAATTTTGAGAATATCTTTCATTGTTACCTTCTAGTTACACAATTACAATACAATTTTAGGTGTTTGGCTTTTATTTGAGAAGTAGTGCGCCTCTATTAAGATATTTTCTTCAATACTGAATTAACAACATTAAAACACTGTACCAACTACTTCAGTTTAATACAGAAGCATAATACATTGGATCTTTTTAACCATATCCAATTTTACATCAAATTCTATACGAAAATATTAACATGGCTATATATATTCACGCTATAATATATTAAAACGAATACAGTCAACAACACACAAGGTAATATTACCCCGAGATTTTATATCACGCGCTTTATGACTCCTGTAACAAGGAATTAGAAATATTAACAGCCCCGTAGATAAAACAGTTACAAAATATACGTATATGTACAGCTAAAAATGTAAAATAAACAAGATTGTTTTAGAAGGAATAATTCCAAGAAAATACCTGGGATACACCGGATAAATTTGATTTTGATTATTGGATAGTTGAAATTACAAAATACAATTAATGATGCGTTTACTGGATTGTAACATTATTCCATTGTTAAGTCGGTGCCGTGGTAATAATGTGTATACGACGGACATATTTGTATTGCCATGCATATAACTAACTACATAGAATGTGTAGATATTAAAATTGAACGTAAACCGTTATATTTTGTCAATACAAACTATACACAAGGGATATTGCTGGACCCATATATCTCTTTTTTAACGTGCTTTATTAATATTTTTTGCAAACACAGTATATGATTTGGAATGCTAAAATCTAACTAACGACCATTTACTGAAAACCCTACGCTGGTGCTCGGACGTTGTGTTAATGCATACAACGTTCTTGTTAGCGTTAATATGTGTTGATATAGATTACTCCTGTATTGATTTTGATTTTACTGAATAAGAGTTTATTCATTTTTGTATAAACTATCCTTTTTTGCAAAAAATATTAATTTTCTTCTAAACAACACATAAGTATCGGCACCTCTGCACCACACAAGTTTATTTATTATATATACTATATAATAAATAACTGTGTGGTGCGGAAGTGACGATACTTATGTGTTGTTTATCATACTACGCTACAGTCCTTGCTATGATTATTACATTTTCTTCTATTTATCTACAATAACATCCAAGAATCATCTTCGCAGGCATGGAAGATTTTTTCTTGAAACAATTTTATTTTTATAATCAAACATGCTACACATACTCTGCTGAATTTTTTGAAATCGTTGCTAAATTTCGATAAAGCAATCCTTCTAAAATTGAAAGTTTCACAAATATTAGTTTTTTTTTTTCGAAAAAAAAACTTTGCTGCTTTTCCGGAAGTACACATTTAATAGATAAGCATTTAATTGGCACTTGGATTAGGTATTAAATAATCAGAGATCCGTGGAATATACCATTTAGTTGTATCACTTATTTTTTGAACTTCCTGTACATTATTTTAGTTTTAAACACGTTACTATAAAATTTTCTCGTTATAGAAATTTTTCAAACTAAACGCCTGTCTTACATCAAAAAACAACTACGAAAATAATAAGCTTCTGCCTTCCTCACGCTCTTTTTGCCTTTTGGCTTAAATCAGGCAATATATATAATACAAAGAGTAATACGCCTAACGTGTCTGAAACAGTGACCAAATCCCAATCCATTTTGCGACCAGTTCTTGGACTGCCAATCCCGTGATGGCGTATGTACCGGCACATATAAGTGATATATAATTGTTTGATGAATCTTTTTTAAGAGCATTGTCTTTGAGAATTTCTATACTTAATATTGATACGCAAAATTAGTTGCAATATCAATCAATATTCTTACACATAAATTTAAACAAATTCTAATTTTAGTCGGTAACATTTATAGACTAGTCTTGAAATAGACAGTTTTGAGAGAATAAATAGTGCTAATTAATTTTTTATAAATTGTGGACAGTGCTTCTACGCGCTTTGTGGAATTTTTTCATATTTTTAAACCTACAGCAAAGACAATAGAAAAATATATGTTATTAATTCGTGTTTCCAAAAACCTCACGCACCCGAATTCGCATAAAAATGACTCAAAGAATATAGAAATTTTACTACCTGAATAAGAATTTTTTGATATATTAGCAAAAAAATGCAGATTTTTTTTTGATAAAATGCTACAATTTATTAAAAAAATATTTTCAATAACAGTCTTAACGTTTCTACATTCAATTATAAACAGTGTACATTGATTGAAGAATTACAACGTTGATTTTGAAAAACTTCAGCGTATTCTCCTCACGTGCTTACATCAAAAAAAAAAAAACAAAATACCTTAACGAAGATATATTGGGAATTCCACAATTTCAAAGTAGAGTTGATTCTATCTACGTCTTTTGTCTCGGGAGTGTCTAAAGCGTTTTGTACGAGGTTGTATAGATGGTGTCGATTCCTTTTTTTATTTTTTATCACGAAGGGTATATCACATTTTTTTTTCGGTAAGGGAGGAAAACTCTACACGTAGTAGAGGCACTTTTTTTGTCAAGTTTCTCGTTTTTTGCAGCACGCCGAGATACATAAATTTAAACTTTTCTGTTTCTTTATTATAGAGAGAATTTTATATTGGTGGCACGAAACGAAAAGAAGAAGACGAAGAGGGGCTATGACGGAAAAACAAATGTGTGAAATTCATGTCTGAATGGACAAGAATGAATGTGGCTGCTGCTCTCGGTAGCGAGGCCTTCTCGCCGGCGGAGAAGAGATTGATAAAGTTCGAATAGAAACAGACAGTTCATGTACATGGTTTCAACACGCTATCAATCCTCCGGTTTGACAAAAGGTTGCAAGCGAATAATCGAAAATCGTGATTTGTATGCGAATACAATTCAGTAGCCAGGGTCTAAACGAATATATGTATATTAAATGAGAGAAAAAAGCATCGATATGTGCTAGTAATTATTGATTTTTTCGCGGGAATTTAGCAGAAAACCCCATGTTCACTGAACGAGCAAAAAATTTAGCTAAAACTTATTCCCTACGCGTAACCGAGAGAATAGAATCAATTAAAACGTAATCAATAGATACAAAAATACGGTTTCGTCCATCACAAGTTGAAATTGAAACTGGATACACCTCTATCTACTGCAGTACGTATACCTCTCCGCAAGGATTGCTTCCGTTCTGTTTTGAGATGATTACTTCACCGGCAAAGCCGACAGACCCATACATATTTATATTTACCACTCCACATTTGCACTTTTTCGTATTCCGTTCTCATCAATTCTCTATCGATCGAAAGAAGCCACACTCTCCATGTTTACTTTTTGTTTTTGTACTTTGATCCTATGCCGTGACGAGAATCCAGACAAACACAAAAAGGAGCTCAAAAAAACCTATGTGCTTGTCGATGAAGGTACAGCAGTGAAACTTAGAGTTTCCCTTTTCCAATTGGAAAACGTAGAGTAAAAGTTCTGTGGAATACATAGAAAAAAATTTATATATATTTTTTTATATATACAATTTCATTAAAATTGAATTAAAATTGATTTAACAAAGTTTAAAACTGGTATTTAAGACATTCTGAATATCGTATCTGGCGGATTTTGACCTACCAAATATGTTGAACACCTTAGAATATTTTCAACAACATTGGAAAATTCACCCGAATTCAAAACTTGGTTTTTCAACTTTTCACATTAGAAACCCTCTGAAGGCTTTCTACGTTCAACAGAAAATAGAATCGATTTCTTTGAGGGCCCATTATGCAATCTCTTTTACTTCCTGAGTTACGCCTTGAAAAGTTCAAAAAACAAGACGGAAATTATCAAACCATCTACGAGGAGTTCTAGCGCCTCAATCATATTAGGTAGAGGGTTATCCTTTTCAGCTTATCGAGATCTTCAAATAAGCCCTCATTTAACCACTCAACCTTTTTGTTTGGGGAGTCAGCCGAAAATATCTACATATACCTATATGTAGTTTCCTTTAAAAAATACAATATTGGAAAATTTCGCCCGAGTTCGAGACTTGGTTTTCCTCCGAAGGTTTGTCAATGACCAACAGAAGCTTCGGTAAAGTATGTATTTATGAAAATGAACTCGTAGAATAGAAATTTAGTTTTCGAGTTACGGCCTGAAAAGATTAAGAAACGCAATAAAAACTTCCAAAATATCTACGTGCTCTAGCTTCTTAACCTTATTAAATAGAAGGTTATTCTTTTTTAGATTTTTAGAGAAGCTGAATCTTCTTGAGGTCCTCAAATGGGCCCTCAATTAACTGCTCTGGCTTTGAGAATGATAAACAATAAATAAGCATCGGCAACCTACGCACCACACAAGTTTAATTAACTAATCTGGAACGGCCGTTTCGAGGAGACGAATGGTCCTCATCTCCAACCGGTGAACGAGTAAGGATGAGGATCATCCGTGTCCTCTAAGGTTACTAATACTTATCATTCTACGTCACAATCCTTGTTACTATTATTTATCATTATTACTTATGAACATATAAAATTACAAGAAAAATTTTAAGAGTACGAAATTTTTTAATGTCAATATTTTGAGTACCATATTCGGCAGATTTTCATCTTCCAAGTATGGAAATCGAGTCGGTTTGGCCATTTCAGTAAAAATTATTTTAGTTTAGTTTAAAAACTTATGTTTGGAACTTGTTTTACCTCGGAAGGTAATACCTTCAAAACTTTGATGGTAGAATAATACAGACTTTTTCAAATACGTTACTTATATAGTTCCTCCTTGGCTTCTTTTAACAAAAACACTGTAACCTCCTAAGTATAGAGACAATATTTAGTTATTTAATGATCTTGTGCTCAAGCAAATAACAGGAAATATAGGATTTTTTATCTGAAGAATAAAGAAGCTTTTTAAAAGAGAACTGCGAGAATGGATATAGTATTTTTAAAAGCAAGTCAGTCAACATTTTATTTTATTTAAACAAGCCACTTAATAAAGTTATTCCTTGGCAACATTCACTACAGCAAATACAGAAATAATGAAATGTATTCCAGATGCTCGTTTTTAATGCCTATTTTTTTTTTATCTTGGCAAGAATATATTCCTTTACAAAGATATTAACCGGATATAACATTAGAATGATTAATTATAATTTTAACCAATACTGTACACAAAGAACATTTTCTTTGGTGCATAGTGTATATGTCTAAAGATACGAACACAAAGAACTTTTCGACTTCTCCCAACGATTTTCAGCTTCCTCTCCGATATTCAATTGCTGCAAAAGATTATTCGGAAAAGGCCACATCTATTTTCTCCAGCAAAGAATCCAGCCAACCCCGAGGAGATATCAGAGAGGTACTAATACGCGAAATATTCAGAATCGATGGCATAAATCACGACGGGCCTAAAAATAGCCCTATGTATATGCATCACACACTTCTAATCTCTGAAAACATTTCACCGGCACACAAAAACGTACGTCACCAAAAAAAAGGTCTTGCGGACATGTCCCGTTCGGGGGTAAATGTTTGATAGAATGTAACAAGAGAAAAAAGCTATGCTAGGGTTGCTTTGTTAAATATATGATACGCATTATTAAATTTAAATGTTTAGAAGGGAGTGTTATATTGCTGAGATCGACTTGATTGCAGCTAATGTAAATGTGCCATCTCGTATACAGGTCATTCGAAAAGATTGGACTGCATTGCTTCCCGTTAAAATGAATAAGAAAGTTCAATAAATCAAGGTCCTATATAATTAAATTTAACTGGAGTCCTACTGTTGCCTTGAGATTTTTATTTCATTAGTTAAATTTAATTACATCGGTAAAGCAATAGAGGATCAGTTATTTTTTTTTTCAATTTGAATTCTTCCAGTTTGTAAAATCAGTTTTGTTTATTTTAAACACCTTGTAAATATACTTTCCGGACAAAGGATGATTCTCATAATAAACTTATTGATTAACCCGTAAAACTTATAGTACTGAAGGAACATTAAAATTTTATCACTGCGGAACAAAAATTTATTTTTTTTTATTTTCTAGGAAAGATCGTATAGAATTCGAATCGACTACACACCGGTTTTTTGCTGGTTACCATTCGGTTCTTTGGCTGAATCTATTACAGTCGGTCCAATATGGACGGATCGGAACCCGATTGCATTTTGAACTGTGACAATTTTGTTAAAATTCGATTTAGCTACTTTTCAAGCATCCGCCAATTGAGGCCCGATGGTTCTCGCAATGATTACAGACATTCCCTCGGGACTGAAACCTACATACACAAGCTATGCACACGCAAGGATACATATGTATAGATTATCTGTGTACATAACGCGGTATTTATATAGGGTGCAAATTGTGTACATGGATTCAGAATTATTTTCAGCAGTTTGACATACACAAACTGTAACAGCTTGCGTACGTACATACATATAGGTACACGCATGCAATATATAATACTTCATAAGCCCGTTACATAAATGAGTATAAATAGTAGACATATGCAATGGACATTATCAACCGAAATATAAGGTGAATCTCTTGGATAGTTCATTAACCAGATAAAATTGAAAGAAAAACAACTAAAACAATGGGCATGTCATTAACTGCCTTATTTCATTATTGGGTGATGTCGTTTTGCATAATATTGATATTATTGAAGACAATAACTAAGAAGTTATTGTCAAAACTGTTTGCGTCAGTGCAGGGTTCCAACCTAGAACCTGTAATGTACCTGTAAAAGAATTATATTTGCCAATGATTTAAAACTTTTCACTCTAATAACATCTTACATTAATTATACTTATGTGCAGGATCACTTGAAAAATTTAAACCCATATATTTCAACTATGATCTTGAAAAATTGCCTGGAGATTAATAAATTTATTCCATAATTTTGTCGGGAACATATAATAATCAGTATTCTTTGAAAGATTACCTATATATTTGTTACGGAATTAAATAAAAATAAATGAATGTGTGTGTTCTTCGCCAAAACAAAATAAAAAGAAAATCAATTTCGAGAAATTTTCGAGAAACCCCCTTCTGATACTTTTTTGTTTCTTAAAATATATATATTATAGACAGAATCCAGATGTTACATAGAATCACCCCAAATAGCGAATTACAACTGATACTAACAATATCTAATTCTAAACGCTTTCACGCTTCGTATATATTCCCGGGAAAATCGATTACAATAAATAAAGCGAGCTATTCAAAAGTTTCCTAAGTGCACAGTAACTATCGTCGAATAAAAATTAAATACAATGAAACAAAGGAAACACGGGAACAAGGGAATTTTTTCAAATGGCCCAGTTATTTTGTACAATGCCAGTGATAGATCGTTTTCGAGATACTACCCCAGCGATCCAATATTTACCGCGTATACGCAGAAAAATTATGAAGTAGGAAATTATATTCCGCAAAATTCTAAATTGCAAAATTGCCTTTTTCCACATCGCTGTTTTTCCGTTAGATATTGTCGTTGTAATTATCAACGCGTATTAATGAAATCCTCAACTATACAATGGAATTTGTTTAGCAAAGTGAACATTTTAGTCCGCATGGAAGAATATTCAATCGGAATTTGAAATTACTTACATAATATCAATTTTTGGTTAACGAAGCGCAGATTTTGTATCCGAAATATGATCAAAACATTAACATGTTTCAAATTTTTTTCAAACTTCACCGAAGATTCGGCTGTAGTTCGTTCCTTAGAAAATGTTGCGACCTGATTTTTAATTTAGTCCTCTTTTGAGCAATTACGTCATCTGGTCTTACGGGCGTTGACCATGTTGAAATTGTTTGAATTCTTTAATTTTGATAAAGGCGTTTAAGCACTAGCTCTATGTCTAATTGTAAGATGCGCATTTCTTCAATTCACTTTGCCTTCGTATATGACGTTTTGAGTTAAATTTAATGAATAGAATTCGTGATCTAATTTTGTAGGTTACGGCATTGATTCCAAAATTCTAACGCAAGTATAGAAAATCCCGCACCGAAGTTCTCCCCATTAGAAAAAATACTTGGGTATCAGATACAGTTATTTTAGGGAGCTGGGTCTAGAACCTTTGGTTGCTGCCAACATGCATAGCCGATCAAGAAATGTTAAGAGCCTATTCTAAATTCACTAGTTGTCTGTCAGAACTCTAATTGAAATCTTTGCTAGCCGTAATCAGAATAAGACGAAGTGTACCGTACTGAGAAAAATTACCGCTAAATTTAAATATAAATGTATTAAGCTCAAATATAGAACGAAACGTCAACAACAGATTAATAACGCCGACATTCTACTCCAAGTCATTATTTATACAAGTTCCGGTAAAAAATGCTATCTCAGTATAAAGAAAAAATACTATTTACCAGAGCACTTCGTCGACCTTACTGGACTGACGGTTAATGACGCAGACAAGTGGAAGGTGCCGCCATGGTTTCACCGTTGTCACCTATCATTGGCAATTTATTCCTGGAGGACTTTGAAATTAAAGCACTCACCAGTTGCGCCGATAAACCAAAGTCGTCGTCGTCGTCGTCGTTACATAGATGATACCTTTATTGTATGAACACATAAGAGAGGTTGATGAGACAAGCTCACCAACATTTTGGACCATATAAACAAAATACATCTAAAAATTCAATTCACAATAGAGATACAAAAACGCAATCAACTCTCGTTCTTCGATGTCCTTTTGAAAAAGAAAAAATAAGGTACTCTAAGACTCACACCAATATGTACTTGAATGCTAACTTGCATCATCCTCCCCATCACAATTTAACACTGTAGTAAAAACTCTGGTATGTAGGTCACTAAAGTTATAGGACTCAGTTCACATGAAGGATAAATCAAAACCGTTCGAGACGCGCATTTCTCCAATGGATACTCAACCAATGTCATTAACAAAGATATTGTTTATATAAATTTCTAATAAGTTTCTAATCAAACCTATTTTTCTCAGGCGTCTGTACTTGGAAGAAGAGGAAACAACTGACTATTTCAGCTCGCTAAATTTCGCCACGATCATAAATTTACTGGCAACAAATTATATTGTCAGTATACTATAATTGCTTATTATGCGTGGTATGCAGCAATTATTTAAAATATTGCCTTAACAATAATGAGACCTTTTGCATAGTAAAAAAATCCGTTGTATACACATACGTACATTTTACGACGTTTTTAGAACCCTTATACATACTTGTGCTTCTATGTACAATACACACAATTTATTAACAAACGTAAATATTTCTACCCTTTCTACTGGGTCTATACTGCATATAGTGGTTAGCGTTGGTGAACTCTCAGAGGGTATGCAAGAAAATTAGCGGCTGTAAAATTATGATGATGTTTACTCGCGATAATACAGCGGTGTAGAGCAAGAGGGGACGCAGTGTGAATGATAGTGTGAATGCACACTTATTATAAAAGAGTATACAACCAATTAATGAGAGGATGAACTCGCCTATCATGGTCTGGTAGCTGTAGTAGTAGTAGTAAGCATGATGGTGATGCAGCAACGAGTTGTGTGTTGTCATAGAGGGCGCTAGTGGATTAAAGTCCGCCATCAGCGTTGGATTTTAGTCCCGCTACCCCCTGGCTTCACGCGATTTCCCTGATTGATGTTGCGTTGGCGTTGTGTCTATTAGGAGGACCAGTAAATGTACTACATAATACAATGTAATAATAATTGCGGATCAATAATAAAGACGCCCTCTTTATCGTAGAACGCTAGTTGAGACCTCTTTTTGTCCTGCGGACAGAAGATATGAACTAATTAAAGCCTATGACGAGAATCTTCCGTATTTAAAGTTTCAATGATTTGTTTTTTAATAATAACAATAACAATGTTATGAGTTACTAGTGACAATCCTGGTAATACTACAAACTATATACCAACATTACAAAACGTATTTTTACAGATGGTATAACAACAAATGTTGTTAGTAAGATCACAGTATTTTTTTATTTTATCAATTTTCGCCATTATAATTTTAATTTTACAAATTAAATATAATTAGACCAAATCCGTATTTTTGTTACTATATATTGTTTTAGGTAGATAAATTTTATACGTAAGAAAAATTGCGTCTACTGAGTAACTAAACACATGAATGGAATGATACAGAAAAATTAACAAATAATTAACGTACCTTAGAGAAATGAAAAAATAAGTTTATATTTGATTGTTAAAAATAAAACATTTACCAAAACTTAAAAAAGTATCCCAGATCATGAGGAGCATTTGGGGAAAAAATAGAAAGAACTTCAGAGAAATGAAAGATTAAAGGGCAAAATATAACAGAGGAAGACAAAAATCATAGGAAGATTGAAAGAATTGCTGAAGCGAAGAGATATAACACCACCAAGAAGCAATATAGATCAAACAAATAAACACCAGAATTAGAAAAAAAAAACAAAAAAAAATAACAACAACGGAATTGGAAGACATAATTGGAACACGTAATCTAAGAAAATTGCCCGGAGATGACAACATAACAAACAAAATGATACGAGCGCTACCAAAATTGACTACAGAAATAATGAGACAAATAATGCTAATAGGCAAAGAAATGTTAGGGAACCTTAAAACCATGACATCTTTAACTTACAACACGTTAAAATATCGTCAATGTAACAAACAAGTAGCTTTAGACGTCGGCTTGTATATGTATGTATGCACCAGTATTTCTCAAATTGTTCCCCTTTGTGATTAACTTTCTGGACGAAGCCTGTTACGACTCACTCTCTAGTCTGTCAGTCTTTAAATATTAAAAAGAAACGTCGTTCTGATTTGGATACATATTTACTAGGCCAAATGAATAAAAATAAGAAAAAAAATGTAAAAGTAGGGCGCTCAAAGTTTTTTTAGTTTTTAAATTTGTTCGCGACCTACCAATTTAAGAATCACTGTAGACAAATCCCTAAGGAATACCCCACTCCATAGTCATCATGTCCGATCTCTTTGAATTAATCTTCGACATATTGCTGTCTACCCATTAAATACAATAACAGCAAGTCATGCGCATTGCGATGTGTCCCATAAAAGCACAACTTGATCGTCAGCAAACTATTATCTACGGAGTCAAAAAGGTCGATAAATCTATTAGCGATTGCTTGTCCGAACGCTTGGGAGAGAGCTGGTAAAATATAATAAAAACATAGGCTTATATTTTTTATACCAGTGTCGTCATTGTTAATTATTTCGAAAAAACACCTTCTGTCATACATTTATCAGTAATAGTTATAATCGGGCCCACGATGCAATTAACAGTATCTCTCACGATGCAATTAACAGTATCTCTCAAGGGTATTGTTGCTATCCCATAATGTTCTTTCGTGCTCTTCGATTTGGTTTTATTTATTAGACAAGACTCAGATAACAAGATTTAAGTTCCTGTTCTGTCTGAATGTATCGCTGATAAACTGGGCGACTACGCACCTCGTTCAATCAAAAATCTATCTGATTTAACGAGCCGGTCTAATCAAATTTGAAGATCTGATCTAATGATCCGATCTAATTAAATCTGAAGATCTGATCTAATGATCTAGATATCATTAAGATCAACCTTGTTGTTTCAAAGTTTCTTGATTGAGTTTCTTAGTGACATACACCGGAAATTTAGACGAAGACATTGCATCAGCAACAACAGCAGCTAGAAAATTTTTTAAATATCATAAAACATACATTCGTAGGAAATAAACAAGCGACCAAAAATCCCGGTCACCTACTAAAGAACACAAACAGAAGATCGAGACACTTACGAAAAATAGAGGATAGGACGAGATTGAATAAAATTAAAAACGAAACAATCAGAACGTAAAGCCAATAACCCGGAAAGTATAAAACCTACTTCGTTAGCTGGGGCACATTAGGGTTACGAACGCAACGAAAATAGTAACGGTTATGTACAAAGCAAGGACAACAAAGAAAAGAAGAAGAGGAAAACCAAAGAGAACACGGCAGGATGAGTTAAGAGAAGTAGCAAAACCGAAAGGAATAAAGTACGAACACATTCATAGACTAACATAAGGTAGGAAAGGCCCACATCAACCCTCTCCTTACACACCACACAGATAGATAAGCATAAGGAATAAGCAAGTAGTAACTTGAGATCCTGGGAGCTCTATTTGCAATATGATGTATGTAGAATGGTTTAGTCAATCCGTTAAATACTGCGAATTCTTCTTTTCCTAAAGAATAATTTAGTTGTTATGAAACTGTATTACTTATTTTTACAACTTACCTTCTGGCGTGTCTTGGTAGTTCTACGAACTTCACTTCCAAATATGATGTCAGTAATTTAAAGCTTCTTTTGGAAAATTACTATTAGTAAAATCATATTCACTTACCTTATGTTGATTTTGCCATGGTTACCTCTGTAATATTCGATTATTACCTATTTAAAAATTAAGACATTTATGTAGGTATCTATATACTTCTATTCTTAACCACAGAAAATAAAACTGGTTCTAATAAATGGATGTGAACTATTGAATCCACGAAATGGAAATTAATCCAAATCGTACAAGTATCAAAATTAATACGGGTTCTATGATAGAATACAATTATTCAAACTACATAACAGTTATTATTTATTTTGTCCCGAGTTATATTGACAATTAAATCGTTAATTATTGCATAAAACAAACAATTAATTAACATCTAGTTTAAACTACAATTAATCTGAAATTATATCCAGTTCCAAACATTATCTTTGCGTATTATCCTTTGGCAATATACGCCTTTTGTGCTACACGCCCTCTCGAAAAAAACCTAGCAACGAGTATATTAGTTACTTAAAACATAACCAGACTTATTGTTCTCATTTGAAAAAAGGTTTGTCTCTCAAAACATTACGCTATTTGAATATATTAAAACGATGCAGCCGCGCTACTGCTAGTCCCAGCTATACAATGGAAAATTCACGAAGACAAAACCATACAGTAGTGAAACATTAGCAAAATCACGAATGGAGAGAAAAAATCATAACAGGAGAAATGTGTGTTATTTGCACTTTACAATAATAGAAAACAATTTTCATTAATGTTTGTATATTTTTTTCATAATGTTTAATGTTTTCTATTAACAATGAAAATAGGTGAACTGCATTTGTTAAGTTTCCACAACAGTGAATTGTACTCTATTGTATGTGCGATATTTAAGAGAATTGAGTAAAATTTAAATAATAGCACGGGTCTGCGAAAATGTGATTTTATTAGTATTGGTTTGTCCTCTCTAGTAATAATACTTCGCGTGTTTCGCGAGCAACACTGCTAAGACCACAGTCAAAACAAAACAATCTACAAAATATACAGACGATTGCTATTTTTCCCGTTATCACATTCTTACACAAGAACTTTAAGGGCTGTTTGACACAGAAACACTTTCAATTATTCAATGAGACAGAACTACCACGAACTCCAATAAATACTTAAGATCGTAACTATTTGATAAAGCTTGCCATCGAAGTACGAAGACTGACGTGTTTCTACTTTCTTTTTTAAATCAACACATACCTCGGCTGTTTTCCCAAGAAACTGAACGATTTAGTCAGAGATTTAGGAATTTCCAAAGATCTCTCCAAACCACTATGACCTAGGTAAAACAAAAACACGCTTGCTGCGTCCGAATATAAATCCGCTGACTCATGAAGACCTTTTTTATGGCAACTTATATGCCTCTGCTCCTGTTAACCAATTCAATTCAATACAATTGAATTGAAAGAACTTCGAACGAGAATAAACTGCAAAAATCATAACTGTCCTTATAGTCCTACTTTTCAATCTGGATTCACGAAATCTCCATGTTTTTCATGTGAGAGGCTAATAGACCAACAATGGGTAAAGAGCAATTAGTTGACAAGCATCTAATTGAAACCGCGAAAATATTATCGCGTGAAATCATGCCTTTTTTGCAGCAACTAGACAGACTCGTATCTATTTGTCTCAGAAGAAATGGTTCATATTGCCTACTGGTTTCCCGAGAGTCGACAAAACAGGAGTCTGTTTTGTCGACTTTTAATCGCTGCAAAACAGGTATGATTTCACTCGCTTTAGTCCTCTCTAATTATTACCTCCTTATAAATTTAACGAACTTAAACTAGTGAAGCAATTTGTTAAAGTGTCAGATAAAGCATGTTAATGTTTCCAATTCTTTTGAGAAAGATATTCTAGTCTATCAGAAGCGAAGATAAAAGACAGTATATTTGTTACCTTACGTGATACAACAAAGTTAACTACAGGCTTGAAATCTGCGACCCAAATTACCCAAGTACATTTAAAAACAACATTTCACATTTAATAAGCTGTAAAAACCCAAACCTGCGTTCCAAATACTCTAAATACTTCTAAAGTTTTAAAATTTTGAAATATTGACAAGGCATTTCAAAAGGCTGAATCGACAATTGGTAAAGTTCGTTCCTTATATTTTGGAAGATGATCTATTCTCACGGGAAATATGTAACTTCCTACATATTTCTGTGTATACAATTCGTTGTATATAGTCGTGTAAAAATAACCACACTTGAATAGTTATTAAAGTTCGATATCTCTATTTTATTTTCTCATAATTATGTCCCGTACTATATAGTGTGCCCTGGGGAAATCAGTACCACCACGCGTTCTATTATTCAGTTGAAGTGAGAAGAGTAGCCGCAGGGGCAACGGAATTCACATAGCAGTTAGTCCAAAGCTTGCAATTAGCGATTTTAATATCGGAATTACGACCGCTTTTCTTCTTTACTTTTCCATTTATAATCATTTGCAAGCTCGTCTCTAACGGTCTATCTATTCCATTCTGTGCATTCGGCTCCCATACCGTCAATTTTCCTTTTTTTCCACTTGCTTCCGCTTCTAACCCCGTTTCGAGAATCTCTGCCGATCGGAAAGACTCCAGGCGGTGCCTCAATCGGTTTTAAGTGTCCGGCTTTATTATCTTCAGTTTACAATTCGGAAGGCTGCATAAATCATTGATTTCGCTTAAGTCGACCTGTCTACATCGAAGTTGTACGCCGAAACGTTTAATTTTGCCATACCTTATTGCAGCTTAAAATGTAACCAATTCACTGTTTCGCTGTCCTTTTCTTGGCCACGAGTGTAACTTCCAAAAAAGCTATTTAATTTGTATTTTCAACGAGTGTACGTATACATACACTACATACACGTGCATATGAATATTAATTTAATATTCTCACTTCTATTTATAAAATTGGAAACGACATGCTGTGATTACTTTATACTAAATTTACGCTTTTTGTATGTTGCCAATTTAATTTACTAATCTGCGCGTTTGTCTTGTTATCATTTAATTAATTTAATCGAATTTTTGTTTAATTCAGCATTTACTTATGTATGATACCAATTTTATTTATATTTAAATAAACTACATTCATTGGCACTATCATTCGAACGTTTTAGGTTTTAATGAAATTGGATACCTTTACATAATTCGATATATTCGCTTTTTTCCCTGAAAATTACAGGAAAGATGTTAAAGTAGTTAGAGTATTGGGAGTCTAAGAGGGCTCTTTAAAATCGATCTTGTAGGTTTCGTTTTCTCCTTTATTCCTCACCTTGCTTTAGAATTACCTCGAAAACGCGAAACAGATATACAGAACGATTTCTTCGTAGTATTCTAGGAAAAAACTTTCTCCGCTGTCGTAGGTAATTTTTGACAGATCTTATATATATATATATATATATATATATATACGAGTATTTAAGAAGTATTGCTTAAACTTTATTGGATGATCTATGAATCACATATTGTGCGTTGTTGTATCAGTTCCATTTGTTGCAAAGGAAAAAAAATTAGTTTTAATTTTTCTGGTGTGATTTACATTCAATTTATGTGTTTCTCTAATACGCGCAGGGGCAAATTACCTTATGCAACAATACTACGCTTGACCAAATAACCAATTATAGTCTAACTTGTTAATCTGCATTTGCGAGACACGATTTCCGTGTCCAGATACGAAGGAAAGTGTTGCTGTTTGGTACGTTCACGTGTTTTTATACAGTGACAAATGACTGTGTTTATAATAACTTTAACAATGAACAGCAATAGCGTAATTTCAAAGATTTCCTTAACTAAAATTTGAACAAATAACGAGAAGAAGAGCTGAAAGATAAAACAAAAATAGATTCTATGCTTACTGCTTGTAGGCTAGAAATAACAGGTCAAATTAAAAATTCCGATTTATCGTATGACGAAACTACAGATATAACCAGTTATCGTCGAATAGTAATTTTATTTAGATAATTGCAGAGTTTATTTTGGGGATTTAAATGGACCACATTTAGACACACGTTAAAAATAGATATCCTTGTGTTTATTATATTTACTGCTGGACTAACCACTAACTAACCACCACTCAAACTTAACAAAATACTTAATTACTTTGATTATTGTAGATAGCTGCTACGACTGTGAGACCATAAAATTAAATCAACAAGATTATTACTTGGAAACAACGTTACATAGTGTACAATACCCGATAAGATATCATTAAGTACTTACCAGCACGGACATTGACGTCTCGACTAAGTATAGTTCCGGCTAGATTAGAAGCTCGACATCGATATACCGTTGAGTGCACATCCTTCCTGTAATCTTCTCCCCTGAAAGGTGGGAAGTACAACGTACCGTTTCCTAAAGATTGCCTGCAAGGATAGAAATCCAAGCTGTTTTAGTGTCAAAATAATTAAATCGTTAAAGTTCGTGTAAATAAAACTTAGTATATACATGGTAACATAATATCCACCCTATCCCTCATGCCTTCCTCCTCTCTTACAATAGAAACTGCAAACTTGTCGCCAACTACGGCAACTTCCTCATGTAGGACAGTCCCTTAGACTTTCCCCCGAAACTAAGACACCGCAAAGATAAGCCCTAGCTATTCGGGTCCATGTTGATGAATACTATTCCTTTCAGTTTATACCCGAGATTATAGATCTGACATTGATCTATATGTCCCACTGACGTAAGCACATATGATATAGTTCTATCAATGTGTAATAACAAGAGCAATTTATATCCTTATGTAATTTGAACTTGAACGCAATACAAGGCTCCTTTTTGAAATAATTTTGAAATAATATGAATAGTATGCGTGATACGTCGAATCAAGAAGATTTTCATTATGCCATAAAATTTCAGGGTGGATATTCGTTATTTGCTTTCAGCGTTGCAGGAAATACATTTTTAGGGAGAGGAGATCCATAAAAAACTTTTATGAATATAAATTTAGTTATTACATGTAGCGTACCTGCTCTACTTTACTCCGCCGCGTTAGCAGACAAATTACATTCATTGCACTCGGCAAAACTTGAACTCCGGCTAAAGTTATTTACACGTAACGCTCCTATTGTTTCATTTTTTAAAATAATAAAATGATTATTCCTACACATCAACTGCGGCCAGTGAAAAAGGCGCGTCGTGAATTATGGCGTCTTCTTTTCCGTTTTGCGGGACGAAAATTTTTAAGTAAACCACGAGAAGTATAACGGAATAAAAACTAAAATTGCACACGACGAATAACAATGAATCCGCGATTGTTATCCTTTATTATTTATTGTTTTTTTTTTTTGGTTTTGTTTTGTCGGCGCAATACAAAATTGTTAACGCTTACGAATAGAACATTAATCTGTAGAGAACAAAGAAAATGATCCCTAAACATACCTTATGGAATACGACATCCTCATCAATTAAAATCAAGCTTACTTAAAATAAGGCCACATGTTAAATGCTTTCGGTGTCAATAATACTAACTTAAATACTTTAAATGGGGAATTTTATCTTTACAAAAGAATTGTAAAATAAAATGGTTCATTTCACTGGAAAGAAGACATGTATTGAAGACGATAGGACATAGCGACAGGCTGAGAACTCACGAAGAGGCTTACTAGTTGTTATATTCTAATACAGAACTTATTTCAAGATTTACAGTTAGTAGGATGGTTCAAAAACTTACAGAGACCGGAAGAAGTGTAAGTTTTATATCGATAAACTAGACCTCAGGTCAAAGTAAACAATAAATTTAATGTTTTACTTAAAACCTAAGATAATCTATACATTTCTAGTAGCCAACTTGAATTAAAGCATGATAAAAAAAGAACGAAAAGTACCTTTCTGATGAAGTAACTAAGGGATTTTAAATAATTCTGAATTATAGAAGCAGTCAGCAAGAAACGTTCTCATCGGTGGATTATTTCCTTAAACTACTAGTTATGTTGGTCCATTTTCCGTTTATAGACTCGTGGCATCTGTGAGGAGAAGAAATAAGTATCTATTTTAAGAAATGTGACCCTATTCGAACATAGAAACTTATTATTGATATATTTAAAACTGTTAAGCGCATTAATATATGTTTTGATAAAACGTTCAAATACTTTGAATTCTTTGATGAAGCAGATTTGCTTTAATACTTGGTTAAATATTTAATATTATCCAATCAGTTTTATTAATTAGCTTACAAAACCCTTGCTCACCCTTAAACAAAACTTCAATTACTCATACAGCAACTAAATAGTATTGAGCAATCCAAACATTCTTTCCACTAAAATGAACAAATGTAAAGGTTTTTAAACTATTACATTAGAATTTTCGATTTTTAACTGTTTCCCTTTCGTTTTAGAAGTAGTTGATTATTACATTTACATACCGCATCCAAAAACTAACTTTATTACTCTTACTGTGTCAAATTTCTAGATAATGCAACATCTTGTATTGAAAAACATTTTTTTTGTTATTGGTACATTCCTACTTTAAGAATATAAAATGTTGCCATGTGAATTACAGCGAATTTCGTCCATGTAACCTGTATACAATTTAACCTTTTAAATGTCAAACGCAGGCAAAATCAAAGCATCAACTTGCTCTTGACGTTCAATATCGAGAAATGGAAATGTTTATGCCGTTTGATTTGTACTTATCCATCACGAACTCAAATTATGTCGCTTGATTAACATTTCGATTTAGACGCGAGGATATTATTGCGCGATTAAAAATAAGGTATTCATAATTAGGTCGCGGTTTGTTTGCCAGTATTCGAAATTGTTTGCAAATACCCAGCCTCGACCACAATTATCAATTAAACGAAGGAAGTGCTCCGCGGGGGAGATAACAGATTCTTAATTTGTTAATTACAAGGGCGTTAGAAGCTATCACATCACACTCCGTAGACTCTCGAGCTTCGACAGGGTGGATGGTTTAACGGGGAAGCGGCGACGAGAAAGGGGATGGGAACGGTTGCGAGTTGCGAAAGATCTCCTGTCACATTCATTATTCTATTTGGTAGAGAGTTAAAAAGGAATTGCAACGTCTCTGATTCTATTGATATATTAAGCAGGATTTAAGTGATCTCGGTTACGGATTGGTCTTTGGACAAAATTAGAATTCCAATATTTATTCGGCCTTTGTATTTATTAAATTCAGAATTCCCGACGAGATGAGAATGAAATCTTGATGAGGAGATGATTTGAATTGGAAAAGAATAATATGCGATTATAGTTCCTGCGATAGCCAGCAACCTATTAGTAGGTTTTGTGACTTATTCAACATCTTTTAGATTGATAATTTTAAATACCAAAGGGCCTACATTACTCACAGAGTTACCCCAACCATATAAACCATATTCTACGGCACATGCCAATACCGTCAATATCGTCTACTAAAAATAATCACTGAGCATTTGGGCGAATAGGATTATAAAGGGGGCGTTGTTCAGAGATGAAGCGCAATGTATTTGGCTGTCCAGTGATTAAGGCAACAGCATCAACTACACCTCTTATAAGGAAAGAATGATAAAGCTGAATATCATTAACGTACATATGATATTAGCAAGTCCTTAGTATAGTTAGGAAGAAAAGCGTGTAGATTTGGCCTCGATAATATCGTCACCTACTCTAACTTCCTATGTTTTATCAAGCAAGACATTTTCAAAAAAATATGATAAAATATTGCATTCATGTATCCCCTATTTATCTTTCAAGATAAATCATGTACGACAAGATACCACCAAAACATAATTACAAACACTACAGAGCACTATTTTTTAAATGAAATCACATTTCTAAAATTCTATCGTAAAAAGGCTCACGTAGAAGCGGTTAAGTATTGCAAACGTTTACGGATTTTCTTTTTTTCAATACGTACTTTTTTCACCATTTTTGGGAAAATAAATTAATAGACATCAGTCTACCATGTGGTGGATCAATAAACTAGAAGTTCCTCAAAGCTCATATCGCTGCTGAAGTACGCAGCTAAAATGAAATTAGTTGACAGTAATTTCAAATAAAGCAACAAAAAAGTAGGACGAAATTGAAGCAGGCAATAATAAAATCATATTCTTCGCGAAGCTCTTAGCGTCTTGTTTATTGCATTTTTCCCAGCTACTCCGAGAGCGATCTAAATAAATTTCGTACAGAATTTTATGAATGCGAATGTTACCTTGACAGTGAAAATACAATTTGGTAAAGGTCCTCCTTGCCCCGAGCACACAACGATTTTCCGTTTCTATCTTTACAGTAATCAATACCAAATACATGTGACACGCCGGTTCCCATCTAAATAATGGACTCTGACAGGTCTATTATAAATGCATGGGATCAACTAGGCTACCCAAGTAAACTCTCACTTTGAAACGAAAATTTAGATCGATGCTCTATTTTTTCAATTTTTATCCCGTCACGCTAGCAATTTTTTTCAAAGGTCGATCTTTCAGCTTTTATTCTCCCTAGTTCACAAGAAGAAATAAAGTAACGAGTAATATAGGAGTAAAAGATCTGACGTTCGTTAGAAATACAAATGGTATTCTTTTGATAATTAAAATATCAGTGCTCCTAACGTCTCCACCAAATCGTACGGATATATATGTAATGGTGTTTTTTCGACTTACCTTAATCCTGGAACAGCGGTGACTGTTGAGCCATCTTGTACAAGCCAATCGACTTGAGGATTGGGCGAACCATGAGAGGAACAGCTGACCTGCGAACCGGTGTTGTTCGAGAATATAAGATGCGACGGTGGTTCTTGCAGGAAGACCGGTCCGTGGCTCTGAGTGGCAACCCCTGTAACGTGACCGTAATATGCCATAAGTCACCCAGACATGTTTTGGGAAAAAATATTTTGAAAGGAGATATTAAGAAAAATATACGTGATCTGCGTGAAGATATATGTATCTGTTACGGATGTATAGTAAGTTACAAAAATGCTGTTTAAATATGTAGGAAATATACCGCGTCTGAAAGAGAAAATAATATATACGCTGGTCTAATTTGCCCCATTTGTTATATATAATATTTTATCATAAAAGAAAGTCTAAAAAGCTTTGTGGAATAGCGGCTAGAAGAGATCATTACAGAATTGTCAAACCAGCAACGCGCACGCAGTGTTTATCCAAAAACTGACTTTTGAGAAAATCGGTTTTAAAAGCATTACAATATAACATAGGCGTACACGATGTTTCAGAAGAAAAATAATATTTTCGATAGAGCCAATACCAGCTCGTATTTTTAATGATGCTGTTACTATACAAAAGAACACTGCGCTAAACTAGGCCGTGATTGGTTTTCCACGCCAAATCATTCAAAGCTTTCACAGTTAGCATCTTAGCTTAATTCTTAACATTTTTCGCAGGTAATAACCCTATCAGCTCTATTGTTGTATGCAAAATTCCAAGTTCTTCTTTTAAAGCAACGCTTTGGGAATAAAATTACATGGCACGGTAACTACTAGACATTTTAATCGAATTTTATATGTGGATGTGAACCCGAATGGTGTATATCCATACGAGGCAGATAAAGAGAAAAGGTTTATCACCTCAAGGATTTCTTGCAAACGCTCTTGAAATGTATTGTGAGTAACAGGAAATCGATAACAGTTTTATCCAGTTTACTACGTGATCTTTTCAATGATGAACTCGAATCTCTTAAGACAATAGGTTACCTCCTTTCGTACTTTGCCCATTTTATCCAGTAAAATATTCGGAACTGAAGACCTACCTGCCCGACTTTCCAATGTCCTCGTACTTTTCTCTTTCCTCCTCGAGTAAAGGTTGACAAAAAAAAACCTTTAAAATTTACGAAATTTACGCCGTCCTATGTCAAGTTTCGATCGGGGCAATGGGAAACAAAGGACTTGTAAATAATAAATTTCTATCTAAGTAACCGTCTACTTCACTGTTCATCTAATAAAACCGACGTTAATGCTATATTAAATGGAAAACAAGCTATCAAATATCTTCCTTGTAGGTCGAAGCTCTGAAGGAAAATATGTAAACATAGATGTTGTGCGATAATTAGTATGGAAAGCATTTACAAAGGTTAGTAAGCTAGTTAACGCACACCAAATAAATTTTGGGGATCAATATACAGCGCGTTTATAGAATCCAGCATTATTCCTATTTAAGAACGAATATAAAACTTGAGGTTATTAATACTTTTCAAGTCCTATAACTCCACAAAGCATGACGTAAAGTTTTAATGATGAATCTTTTCAAACACCCTACATTCAGATATTCAGCACTCATGATGGGGATCTCGCTTACTATTGAGGGTAGGTTTAAATTTGGCAAAGTGCTGGCTAAATTATGAACTCAAAGAGAAAATTGGTCCGTTACAAATGACGTTCGAGAAATTGACAAACAAAAACGAACAAAATTTGTTTACTAAAAATTATTAAATTTATGTTAACATTCCATTTCGTCGGTATATAGGAACAAAACTACCCCTCCTAGATGTGTATCTATATTAAACCAATGCAATTTATCGCCGACCGATTTATGGCGCATCTGTTAATCATAGGGTATAATGATGTAAAATCGGTTTGTTTAGCTGTTCTGTTTATTTTCGAAGCAGAGAATCCCGATGTGCAACGTTGCAACGTAATTGGTCGGAGGTGAACGAAACAATGAGCTCGCAACGCAGCCGTTATCACCATTTTGATAGCGTATATGCATTACTGATAATGCCGCGTGATACACATACGACCGTCCCATTCATCTTGGTATATCGTACTTAACCATGAATCATGGCTGGCTGAATTTATATACAACAATCTGCAATCGTTGTTAATATTTAAAAAAAACTATATAACCTACCTCCAGCACAGCATCGTTGTACATACATAGACGACTGGATAGACCACCCCGATACCCCACAACGCCGCACAGCGTGACTATTATTATACCATATATCAATATTTTCAACACTCGCATCTACATAGTTCGAATTCAACGCCATCGGATAATAATTCTAACAGTAATTTGTTCAAAAACATTTTTTGATGAGATGTATTAGCGTTATATCTCAAACGAAATTCCAACGGACAATAACTCATTGTTATAAAATAGTTTCCCCCGTAGTGTAAGTTCTATTCACGAAATACATTATATTAATTTTAGCTAGTATGGATATAGATATGAATGTGAAGGTATAAGTTTCACAAAATGAATAGCATATAGATACGAGCCAGTGCGACTGTTAGCGTCTACATCCTGCAGAATTTCATCTCTTGTTAAAACTGAAAATATGAATACCCAACATGATTATTAGATGGGCATTAAAGTTTTTTTCTGACCGTTATGTTTGCCTCGTGGTGCATTTTAGATACATGGAAAACTGGTACAACGAGGAAACGTATAAGCCGATTATGTGGGTTTTATTATCTGTGTCTGTGCTCTTTTCCGGATATGACGTCACTAGTAACTTTTTTCTATGTTTATTACTCTTGGGGCTTCTTTTCTCTTCTTCGATAAAGGGATGAAATAGTATCCGCAATATGCGTTTCGTTTCAATTTTATGCAACTCCTTAAATAGCGAGTCACCATAAGGACCTAACATTTATTAAATGTTTGAACCTGCGTGTGTTTAGAAAGATGCTATTTAAAAAAACTAAAAAGAAAAAATATTACTGTAAAGAGAAAAAATACTATATGGATCTATTTCCCTAAAAAGCTGTAATTATGACGCACTGCGCCGCAAAATTATGTTTTAAACCAATTAAATCTGAATGAATCTTTTGTTTTTTAAAAAAATACTCGGACAGGTCAAGTTTATCTTTCAATATCTTTCAAATAAAAATTTTCTGAAATGTGCTATCAACATTTTAATACTTCACATAACCTAACAAGATTTTCGAATAAAAGCCATTTAAAGAGTGGAAAACAAATTTTTTTAATAACAAAATTTCATAAAACATACGTTTTCTAGTCTTTAAATGATCTGTATTCCAAAATTTTGTTATGTGAGGAATCAAAAATTTTGATAGTACCATTTAGACAATTATAATGAATGATCGAGGTAAAAAAAATCGGATGTTGCCATTTTAAAAAATTGTCGGTGAAGTGGAAAAAATTTAAAACTGATCCAAGGTTCATTTTTAAAAATAAAATTGACTGGAAAAACAAATTGCTTCAAATTTAATATATTTCCTTCCATAATTTTACCCGCACGGTATAATTTGTCCCGCTTTCCGTTATAATTCTAATCTTTTGTTTGATCATTAGAATTAAACTTTGCAACTTACACTTTATTTTTGCAAATAACGTCTAGCGACACATTTAGGCAATTAAAAAAATTGTATCTTTTTGTTTGATTGTTTCGAGAAATATTATAGAAATCGCCTGAAAAATTTACCATTTCGTTGAAACCTCACGAAACTAGCGCATCCTCCAATCGGTGATCATATATATTTCACGGTTAGGCTATCAATTTGTGGATTACTTGGAAAAGTAATTCCAGTAAATGTGATGCAGTGTAATGCCATGTCGGAGGAAGCCACTGCGAATTAAAATGAATGCCCACAATTTCACCGAATCAGTTCGATCTTTACATTAAAGGAAATATAGAGTATCTCCTTAGGTTAGCTAGATTGGTGGAATTACGACAAAGTGCGCTGAATATCGTAGAAACATTTAAAAAATGTAACTCGAAATAATTCTGTTTTATCTTCCTGCTGAAAGCAAATTACGATTTTAGAATGCCAGTGTTTCAGCCTGCGGCCCTCTATTATAATACCTATAGCACGGTATATATGATACACATTGGGTGTGCATGCGGGAATGTTACTCATCAGTTACTAATTTGCATGTGGTAATCCAGTTAGGTTATGTTCGTGTCGTCAGGCGAAGGCAATACGCTAGATTAAACATGTTAATATGAAATTTACACATCGACCTATGGACTCGTTCTCACACAGCATAGCTCACAACAGTGTATGTACGGACGCAAGCATGTCTGTGCAATTTTTAAATGCACCCCGGTATTGACACCGAAATTATACAGAATATAGTGCGGTCCTTCCGTGTATATTTAACTTATATCGCAGGCCAATTCTCTCAGGGTTTAGTTCAGCTGAATAGGTCAATACACATTATTAATGAAAAAGAGAGATCATCCTGTATAGGTTTTGACCCGCCCAATATTAAAATGTAATTAACTTTGTGATAAGAAAATAAATTACATTTTTTGTAAGCATTTTCTGCATGAGTTAAGTGTTTATTTTAACAAAAAACAATTATTATATGATCGCTAGGCATTTCCAAGTATTTTCAAGTGGAAATTAGAGCAAAATCTACATTCAATTTTCAAGCACTGAACTTGAAAACAATTTGACGTTTCTTTTTTCGAAGCAATAGAATCGATTTTAAACATCTCAAATCTCCATCCTTCTTATTTTCCCAAATATCTCCAAAAATATCAAAAAAGGTCGTTAAACTACCAAAGGTTAAATAGCTACACGATTAGAATTAAGAAATCTTAGGCTTTTGTCTCAATTCAGCTCCTCAAGATCTACAAATCTAGTAAAAAAATAAAAATTATCTTTTTGTGTGTTTTAAAGATTTTAAATCACTGGCCACAGCGATATTTTTCGCAGAAAATGCACGTATCTAGATAAAAAGTAAATATTATGTACTTGCCGGGCATCTTAAAAAATATTTCTAGACTCATTGTGAAAAATAAAATATTTCTTTAAATTCTGGAAACCGATCATCTTTTAATAGAATAAACTCATACGTCGGGTCTTTTCGCCACCAGCGTTCGTTCAAGCACTTATGTCTAATGGAAAGATAGTCGATTTGAATTAAAAAATTTCGTTTACGTGACAAACAGTTGATGTTTAGAATTAATGAATCCAAAGAGGGTTTGATGGTGGTAAATAAGATGCTAAAACGATCGCTCCGGGAGGAGTGGGGGGGGGAGGGGATAATAAAGCTGCTGTTATGCAAATATAATTTCCATATAACCATACGTTTCAAATGTAATAAACCACATTTAATGCAAGGGAAGATTTTATCAGGTATACAAGATCGTGAGTATAGCGTAGTTTATTGCGATATTTTTTGGTGAAGGAACTGGGAATCTAGCACTACACCAAGGAAGATATTTAGGTCAATTAGTTTACTAACGAAGCCCTAATTATGATGTCAAAAAATAATTCAATTTCGCAAGGAAATCAGTTATATACGCACTTACTTGTCGGTTAAGAAACTTTTCAGAGATTTTTATATCGGGGGCGTGTTGTAGGGCTAATGAGGTTACGATTTCGGAAAGTTCTAAACCCAATTAAAGGACTCGCAAAGTCGCATTAAACGGTCCATATGATAGACACCCCTCGACGTTCGAAAATCATTTCTTTCTAACCCCATTAAAGTGATTCTAATCTCATTAGTGGACCGTGGAGTTTAGAAACAAACATTCGGCCGACTAACGTGATGTTGGATAGCTGCTGTTGCTGTTACTGTAGCATGCTGTTTGCTGCAATCACATTCACTGTTCACAACTTCACTCCCGGGAATCGGTGTTTATTTATTTTAGCGAAGTTATGTTTATCTCGTGAAATTAAATTTGTTTTTGAGAGGTAATTAATCAGTCCAGATGATTATTTAAACAAACTTAAATATTCTGCTTTTTTCTATCTCTGAAATTTTATTTTTCCCGCGTCTATATGCTAAATAGCAATTATGGGCATATAATATAATGTTAGTTGTGCCTCTTTAGGATTCATTAAATACTTTCCTAATGACTAACTAATCTCAACCGATTAACAATAAATATCGCTGAACTTCAAAGCGTTCAGATGTAGGAATATTATTATATGCACTTCGAATAATAAAAGACGAACATACTATTATTGCACCCTGTAGCTAACTTCATGTAATGAAATACATCAATTGCATTTAGAATTTGATTCTATTTTGCTGAATAATACTAGCAAAATAAATAAAACCGTCGTATAAATATTTAAAGTAGCCTCCTCTAATATTATACGTATATATGACATGCGCAGATGTTTATTGTCTGTAAGCACTACCACATAGCTCGTGTCGTATTCAGTTTTATAAAGTTATTAATACAATAAAGACAATTTTTTTATGTGGGTTTACGGTTTTCAGTGATTGTTTGATCCATGCTGCTTATATAACACTTAACATTCTCAATGGAATTTACGTGAGTATTCTTTTAAATTAAGATTGCTTGCTTATGTATTGTAGTTATTTTAACAATAAGAGTTTTAGTTTTGAATGTTCATATAGAATGTTCTAGAATTTCTAGTAAAGCTTGCCTTACACAAAAAGGAATCATGGTTACTGGCTATTAAATAAAATATTACCTTATAAAGAGGAATTTAATAAACTCCAAGATTTTCCGCGAAACATTGTTTTTCGAAAGACGTAGATGAAATGTAAAATGTAATATTGTTACCACATTGTCGATAAGGAGTAAATAAGAGACATATGCATACATAATAATCGTATTTCTCAAACATTTCTCTTGTACTCTCTTATATTCTGCTTTTTTTCTATCTGTGAAATTTTATTTTTCCCGCGTCTATATGCTAAATAACAATTATGGGTACATAATGTAATGTTAATTGTGCCTCTTTAGGATTCATCAAATACTTTCCTAATGACTAACTAATCTCAACAGATTAACAAATATCGCTGAACTTCAAAGCGTTCAGATGTAGGAATATTATTATATGCACTCCGAATAATAAAAGACGAACATACTATTATTGCACCCTGTAGCTAACTTCATGTAATGAAATACATCAATTGCATTTAGAATTTGAATCTATTTTGCTGAATAATACTAGCAAAATAAATAAAACCGTCGTATAAATATTTAAAGTAGCCTCCTCTAATATTATACGTATATATATGACATGCGCAGATGTTTATTGTCTGTAAGCACTACCACACAGCACGTGTCGTATTTAGTTTCATAAAGTTATTGATACAATAAAGACAATTTTTTATGTGAGTTTACGGTTTCCTGTGATTGTTT
This sequence comes from Oryctes rhinoceros, assembly GCA_020654165.1. Classification (NCBI taxonomy): domain Eukaryota; kingdom Metazoa; phylum Arthropoda; class Insecta; order Coleoptera; family Scarabaeidae; genus Oryctes; species Oryctes rhinoceros. Next base: position 9,823,856 of record JAIOKQ010001013.1, on the reverse strand, counting down.
GATCCATGCTGCTTATATAACCCTTAACATTTTCAATGGAATTTACGTAAGTATTCTTTTAAATTAAGATTGCTTGCTTATGTATTGCAGTTATTTTAACAATAAGTAGTTTTAGTTTTGAATGTTCATATAGAATGTTCTAGAATTTCTAGTAAAGCTTGCTTTGTATAAAAAGGAATCGTGGTTACTGGCTATTAAACAAAATATTACCTTATAAAGAGGAATCTAATAAACTCCAAGATTTTCCGCGAAACATTGCTTTTCGAAAGACGTAGAGGAAATGTAAAATGTAATATTGTACCACATTGTCGATAAGGAGTAAATAAGAGACACATGCATACATAATAATCGTATTTCTCAAACATTTCTCTTATACTCTCGTTTCTCATCTGCCGTCCTCTCGCCTCAACGAAAATTAAAAAACACAAGTGTGGAGATAGAAAAGAAGTTTTTAATCTCTGAAATCTTTAATATCTGAAGGAAATATAATGGGGCTTTCATTATATACACTGCCTTTCTGAATGATCTATTCACCGCCTCCGAGCATTTGCACACTCCCCGGCGTTCCGTTTGATCTGCCATCCCACCTCTTCTCCCATCACAATGAATACGTTGATTATTAAAAGAAATTAAAACCAACCCCAACGAAACGTAATAAGATTCGCGAATTAAGTTCACGCGATTACAATCTTCGGAACCTAACTTTAAAAAAATTGCCTAATACAATGAAATTTGACTTACCGGATACAAGGGCGTGCACTAGGAACGCCAGAATATCCATTAAGGTAATTATCACATCCTCTGCACCTAGAACAAAACAAATTTAATTTTCACCCAGAGCTGTACAAAGAAATATTAGCCGGTTAGGTTTGTACGTAGGTACGTCGTGCTTGTGTGTATACGAACAGCTAGATACCAATAAAAAGAAACGACCAAAACATCTATTATCCTTGGCGGTAATCAAATTGAAAAGTTTATTTTTGTTGTAATATCCGTATAATCGTAAATAAATTACACTCCGTATACATATCCATTTTACAACTTACACTGTACAGATACTGTAAAACTAGGAGCTATATTGATACCAATACAAATTGAACGTGAACTTTGTACATATTTATAGCTGTCTCCTGCTTTTACAACTGTATCAATCAAACTAGCACTTATTTTTTTTCATTGAACATAAACTAGTAGCACCAGATGTATAAGTTTTGGAAAATGGGTATAAAATGTCGATATCTAGGCTCATTTTTATGGAGAAATTTTAAACAATTTATACACGTTTCTAAATTCTCACACTGCATGAAAGTTACAAATAATTTTTAAAAATGCGGAGTTTGGTAATTTTCGAAACTACTGCTAGGTTTGTCGCTGCAATTCTGCACTACTAAAGACAAAAATAGCGTGTCACTGTGAAAATATTTGGTTAAAATGAAAGCAAGTAGTTCATATTGTGGAAATTCATACGTTTTTTATTTTTTTATGCTCCGTTTAAGAAGAGAGCAAGCAAGGATAATTCGTTAAGCTAAAAAAATCTAAAAGATGTATGTACGTTTATGTACCAGTCTCTTTTTTTATCTTTATATCCTTTTGTTTCACTCTAAAATAATTTTCCAGATATTGCTTCCTCTTCGACTTTACTCTTCCAAAGTCTAATGTTGTCTTGTGCTTTATTCTCATTCAAGTTCATGAATCACTATGGAGTATTATTGAAAAACTTGAACTTACAAATTGTACTCTGACACTTCCAAAACGATGAAATCAAAAATTATAACAAATTTAACCTAACTCGTACTAATTGCATACATAAAATTAGCAACACTGTAATTCATTTTAAAACAAAATAGAAACCTTAAACATTTTCTAACTGATACTTTATTTGAAATAATTCTTCGCGAATCATGATAGACCAACGTATCGACTAAAGCTTTGTCAGCAGCCGTGCATTCGCAAATATACAGATAATTTTAAAATCTGCTCCTAAAATGACACAGTTCGCATCCAACGCAATCAAACAAAGCCATCAGGTGCAGGAAACAGGGAAAAATTTGATAACAAAATGGATGTCGTCCATTCGCAAGTTCGATTTCTATGAATATTTGATGAAATCCAAATGCAGTGTATTCTAGGTCAATTATTTTAATGAATTATATTACCGGGTACGCAGTGCGACTATGCCTAATTGAAAAAAAAAAGCATTGAACGTAGAATGCTAACTACATCGGGGATTGGTTTGTTGAAATCGATCCAAAACTCGGTCATATTTGTTTGGCGCATCCGATATTTTGATATACAGAATAAACTATTTAGCCTTGCACCCTTATGTACTTAAGAAATTATTTAGTACTGAGGAAGAAACACAATGGCAATATTTTCAAAAGATGATCAACTTTATTCTTGTAGAATTTCTATAAAAGAATAATATTTTACATTTTAAAAGTACTATACCCATAAGATGAGATACACCAAAAACGAAATAAAATAAAAAAAAAAAAACAAGGCAAGAAGAGAGGGATTAGACAGGTGACTATAATTTTACAAAAAAATTATGTAAATCCACATTTTGCTATTTGCTACCACAGAAACGTTTTTATAATGAAGTATTTACTTTAGTTTTTAACAAAACTATCAAAGTAACAGCAAATTTCAATAGGAATAGGAATATCAATTTTCATAATGATTATTATTCTCCTATGATGAATTCAGCAACGACCGTATTAGCGTGGTGATATAGGGAAATTTAAACAGCAAATACAGCGCTGAGTACCGTTGAAATAATGGAAATTTGTTGAGTAATATGATAGTGGAACTATTTCATTTGCATTAGACTATATGCTTGACCGACAGTAGTGGATTACTCTAGCGCAATGCATTAATTGAGTATGGTTAGAGTAAACCTCAATCCGGTAAACTGAGCTGAAGTACTTCATCTCTCATTCCATCGTATTCATTCAATATTCCATCTAAAATGCCATTTTATTATGAGATAACTGTTTTCATTACCTCTCGCATGCCCTGACGGGAGCTCCATTACCCCCGCAGAATACATATTTGTTGTTTACGTACCCGTAACAGAACTTGGCAAAAAAAAATGTTTATATTTATCTTATGCCGCTAACGTACTGTAAAATTATGGTAGTACCCATGTTTTACAAGCTGTAAAGAACTGATGTCTGTCTCTCTTCGCTGATATAACACCAATTTCGCCATCTCCAACATCCCCCGGTCATGATTAAATAAGTAACGAATATAATGGGAAGAACTTTTAATTAAACGAAAAATCCACTGTTTTCGCTTCATCTGCCGTTATTTACATGGTTTTTTTGTGTTTTTGCTGTCAATTAATTTGGAAATTGATACCAAATCAATAGTTGAACTTCGGACATCGTAGTTATTACAGTACTTGAATAATTCTCTTTTGGAAAATATTCAGAATATATTTATTTTTGTTAGCAATTCATTAGAACTTCATTAAGAATTTATAAACATGCTATTTTCTGCGAAACTATTTTGTCCATTACTTGTTTCTTGATGCTGGAATTATATAGCTGGAATGCTGAGGCAACATTTGAAATATCAAACTGTGAGTATTCCACTCTAATGGATACGTTTAAATGTACTTCTGATTTGATTTCCATATTGTAGGGCGGTTAGTATCTATAGTGGGTGTGTTAGGTTATTGATTCCTTCACCCAGGATATTCTAAACATATTTGCTGAACGATATGTCGGAAAATTATAAAGACCATGAAAGAGAGCTTGAGGAGTAAAATGTACACGAACGTTATTGCTATACTATCTACCTCAATTTAATTCTTCGGCGTCTCTCAAAATCTAGATTCTACACTAAAGACGAGAAAACAGAATTCTATTCCTGGTGCCAATTATTTTCGTCCACGCACCTTAGCAAACGTTGATAACGATCCAAAGGCCAAACGATCCGATGTACTACAGCAATCTTTAGGTTCTGTATTCTTTCTTCGTTTTTGACGCACTATTTGAACACTACACTAACTACACAGCAATAAAACAAATTGAAAACTACTCTGATCTGTAAAACAGTATTTTATTATACCGTATTAACATAGACACCTTTTATATTCCCCTTATTCAACTTTTTTTAGTACATCTCATAGACGTTTTCTTGGTTGAAATGTATTTAATTCCGAGTGAATGCCTCCTTGATTAAAAGTAATCCTGTGAAGGTACGCCAATGACTTTTTTTATTGTTTCTGGCCACATCGGAATACGATCATTACTTCAGCCCTCTAGATATAAAAGAACGTCTTAAAACCAAAGTTTTTTGCGAGGGATATACATATATCCCATCAGCCTGTGAGAAAAGTAACAAAACTACAACACGGCTACCTCGAAAAACCGTATTCCCTTTACGTTAGGGAGTAATATTTGGTTTTAAATTTTATTGATCATTAACACCTTTTAAGGAACAAAAAAAAAATAAGGAAAAGAAGATAATGCCTTGTGGTGGTATTTTATGGTAGAAAGCAGATGGATTAAACGTACTATTTTATTCAGATACGCACGCTGTGGACCTGGTTTCCAGTTTATACGCGTCCATTTATCTGAATATATTTCCACATTTTTCTTAGTGTGAAGAAAGAATCGACCAGAATAATTTATAAGAATGTTTTTGTACTTAATGAAAGATGCAACACTTGATCTTAGAACAGGGGAAATAAAACTAAGGGTATATTTAAGGTATGATAAATCGTTTGATTAATACGAAAAGTAAAGAAGACACATGAGTACAACAAACTTGTTAAGAAAACGCGAGCAACAATTTTGGTAATTATGCATATATTTACAGCATCATCAGCATTAGATCATTCATTTTGACTACTGGTTAGCGAGTCCTAATATTGTGAATATATAAAATGCGCCCACCATCACTAGCAACGTATAAGTTTGATTGGTGTGTTTATTTTACTTCCTCTATACGGTGCGTTATTCAAGTATATAATAAATGTTAGCCGACCTAAAACTATCCGCCAATATTGTTCACGCAAAAAAAATGTAAAAACCGCTTTAGTTCTTCCGTTTCTGGAGTAACTTAATTAGCTACACGGATATCCACTTTAGCAGCTTAACGATGACATTAACATATCTAATTGAAGAATAGGGTGAATTATTTCGCATTTGTTTTCTCAATTTTGCGTTTTTGCAAAACCGGCGCTGCCACCTAAACTGTACAACTTATTAATGTGATTCAAATACTTTATCTGGACCAAAATTTATTATATCCAGCTAGATTTAATTCACCCGAAAACCCAATTAGATTTGTTTCCTATTTAAAATGTTCTTTTTCTAGTCTATTATCTATGGTACATTGTATCCTCCATCTACAGTGCATAATTGTAGATAGATATTGAGTGGTTAATTAACTTTATCAACAGAGTAGCTTTTCACACACGACGGGTTGAAGTTTGTAATATTGTAACATTATCCAAAAACGTCCTTTTTTTTGCAGTAGTCTTGTTTGCGTTTCAACAGGTTAAAAGGCGCAAAAACTTTTAACGCAAATAATTCTCTGTGTGCCAAATTCACAAATAGTACACAAAGTTTTAATAGGCTCTTCACATATAGAGATCAAAAAAAGTTTTATAAAAATTTAATAACTAAGGAAAACTTTTTCGAAATAAACTTATCACCAAAAATTTTCTCAAAGGAAAAAAGTTTTTTCCCATAACAATTTTCTGAAGCAAGGCATAATACATTTATTAAACAAGTTTCTTTCGTTATCAATCGCGTGTGGAAAAGTTTTGCGTGAAGTGTGATAATCTAGAAGGCGGCGAAAGTAAAGTTGAAGAGGTAGCTTGCGATTTTTAATGGTTAATTTAAAAAAATATATTTACGAAAGGGAATGAAGTGATGACTTACCACGTGGGGGTGTAAATAAATACGCTATTACTGCACTGTATGTGTGTGTTGCTACCCGCACGATATACTATTCGCAACTGATGCCGCGGCACCGAACTCATCCTGGAATTCTGTCCTTTTGTCCCTCTGCGCGCTTGTCTAAACTCAAGACCACATTCACAACTTTGCTGGTTGTTACATATGTTTTCATATCACCCCCTTAACGAAGTAATACATAGCCCCATTATGAGTTTTACTTTCGCAACTTGATTGTTCATTAACGCACGTATTCATTTCATATTTTGAAAGCGCTCTAACCCGACACTGTAACCCTAGACGGGGTGACACGGTTTTCGCAATAACAGAAAAACGGATTCGACAGATATTATCTGTCGCGTGTTTAACAATTCCTTACCTTAATAATCAAAATCCTTCTACAAAGCCAGCGCATCCGCCAAAATTTTATCTTTTGCTTTTATTATTAGAACATGTAATTGCTAAACATTTCATTTTATACCACCACTTCCATAACCAATGCCGCCTCTTTTTTTTTACCCGACTATTAAATTTTACAACTCTTTTTAGATATCTCCAAATAAAAGTTGGTCGAAGAAATAAATAAACAAAAAGATTTTAAACCTGATAATCAGAATCTGTTTTCGATTTATAAAAAGAACCACCAAAATTGGGCGCCTTTGTTTTTTTGTAACAAAAACACGATAAAAATATTTAAAAATCGTCATCGCCAACCTCCACAAAATTTTTCAAAATTTGTTTGATAATTATTCATTAATTGTTCATCTATAATTATTTAAGATCTCTTTCAAGCGGAATTAACGTAATGAGGTTCTTAAATTTCGGTTAGTTCATCCACTAAAATCTAAAATAAGTAATTTTTGGAAATCCTCTTTTTAAAGATTCTATGCCATCTAGAAGATAAGTGACGAACTATTCTAAAGCCTTACATGTACTCTATAGGAAACTATGAATAGAATTTTGCACAGCAAGCAGTGAATTCGCTCATGTAATAGTTTTAACCCTATATAGTTAGGTAGATGTTACAGTTTTACCTGTTTATCCGCGATGTTGCTCAATACTTTGCCGTACATTAAAATAGGGAATTTAATCTTTTTTACCAATCATACCATGCGTCCTAATTCGCTACTTGGTTGAGCTAATTATTGAAAACCTATCCATGTATTCCGGGAATGTAAGTTCAAGACATTAATTCCATCATTTTTAACCGTTACAATACAGTGTGAACAGAAGGTAGATATTAGTTAATAGATATGGGGATTTTAATAAAATCTGTTATGCTGGCAAAATCTAAGTATCCAAATTCTTCTATATAGTGGACTTGGTATGATCACTAGGGAAGTGAAATTATTCCTTTTTGCAGTGACTAAGTAGACTCGTGTCTATTCGTCTCACGAGAATGGATTCGTATTGCGTGCTGGTGTCCCCGAGAGTCGACAAAACACGTCCGACTAGTCTCTGCAAAAAAGTAATTTCATCCATCTTTATCCTCTCTAATGATCACCAACAATAAAACACAAACGGAAAAATATTGATGCCCCACTAATAACTAAAAGTTAACAAAATAGTCCCGAATGTTTATAAAAAGATGGCGATTCTTCAAATCAAATCTTTTGTAATGAATTGAAATAAAACAAAGTAACTCGTACTGCTATTATTTTTTTTTTTATTTATTCATTTATTTTTAATATATGTTTAGTTAGATTAACAATATTCTAGATTACAGTAATAGACCATCATAGATGTTAGAAATTAATAAGTGATAAGATAAGGATAAACGAAATTATTGGCAAGTTCCTTTGTTTGCAAGCCTTAAAAATGTTGTATATTGACAGTTCCTGAGACGAGAAATACAATATACAACAACAATAATAATATGGTACAATATTTACGAATCTTAGCCACATTAAAATGAAGGATTAAACAAAAATAAAAGTAAAATCTAAGCTTAAACTACAAAAATTCATTTTCACCGCAACAAAATATAAAAAAAATGATACAATAGAACAATACACACTATATTTTCTTCTCTAGCGTTAGTTGATCATCAAATTACAATAATAAAAACGGCTTCTCCGCAGAATTATTAAAGTAAACATAGTATATTATACTATAATACACACAAAAAGTATATTTGATGAGTCCAATATATTACAATTACATAAATATTAATCAGGCATTATTTATCAACGTCTGAGTTAAATATAGAAATGTGCTGACTAACTCTGGACCCAAAAACCAGCCTCTAATAGCATAACCTCATGGTCCAACATAAAAATGACAAATTTTTTTCCTTAAACCTACTAAAAAATATAAAGTATGTAATTTATTATACCCCATTTTCACAAATATACCATGATTATACTCATTTTCGTGTCTTTAGCTACAGTTCTTCATAACAACCATTGATTGCACGAACTTTTTTCCATTTCTATTTTTTTTAATTGTATTTCTTAATATATTCTAAATAATCTAAAATCACTCACGCGAAAAAAATCATTCATTCGTAGTCATGACATGCTTCCTTCCTGTACTCTATCTTTCAAATTATTAGCGCAAACAATGGGAGCGGCGTTTATTGAATATAAAAAAAGAAACTTATCCATTGCTCGCGAATTAAAAAATAAATCCATTACTTATAATATATATTAAATGCAAAAACGGGGTAGAACGTGTCTTGTGTTATGTATTATACAAAAGTGTAAAACAAACTTGAGTTCTTTCACATCATTCTTATCTTTTAATCATTTTTATCTAACGAATTGTCTTTGGTTGGTGAACGGCTGTTAGACTTACTATGTCGGTCTTTACTTACGGACCTTGAATGCGATCTGCCCCTGGAAACAATAAGAAAACAATATTAAGACCCTCGACCTTCACTGGGATTGAAATCTTAATACCTACTTAGACATATCTTTGTCTTTAGATATGGATCGTGACTTAGATCTCTTTGGGTTAGATCTTGAGCGAGATCTACACAGAAAAGAATCAGTAATCACGTTAATACAACGATAAAAATGAAATTAGTAAGCGAAACTTACTTTGATCTTGATTTGGAGTGGGCAGGTGATTTGCTTTTCGAATGAGCACGTGACTTTGATCGACTGGAGCGATGGGAGCGGCTTCTAGAACGACTACGTGAGCTACAATAACCATTAGCGCTAATACATCAAAGAATTTGATAGCAAAAAACTGACGTCAACCTACCGTGATCTAGACCTGGATCTTGAGCGACGTCTCGACCTTGATCTCGATCTGCTTCGGCTACTGGATGATCTAGAGCGCCTTCCGCCACGACGTCGATCTTCTATTAAACGAATTCTTCGACCGTTTAACTCCGAATCATCAAGTTTTTCGATTGCGTTTTTCATATCAGAGTATGATGCGAACTCGACGACCCTAAGAAGAAGAAAGAAATCTTTAGAATCGATCACCTTATTTTTTTTTCATTCATTTCAGTTCATTTTTTAGAACAAATGAAATAGTTCTTACACGGAGATTAAACATCTTTTTCCTAAAATCCAAGATTACCGATTTTTCTAGATGCTAAGTAATGGTATATTTCTAAATGCAAGCGAACCCGTAGAACTTTTATTTTTTGTTGATATCGAGGTATGAGCTACTAAAGAAAACTCAAAATAATTTCAACTTTTCCTTCGAGGATCAAATCATTTCAAAAAACTTATTGAAAAAAACTAGATTATGGCACACTGACACCGAAAATGTATTCAGTTTAACAGAAGACAACCTACCCTTCGTTTCGTCTTTGCTTATGGGCATCAGCATAGGTAACTTCACCAGCTTGTCTCATGTAATCTTTGAGGTCCTATCAAAACGGGAAAAACAAAACTGTATTAGAGATAGCTTTGGTGGATGTAGCGGATCTGCCTACTATTCGAAAATGAAAAAAGAAAAATTACCTGGACTCGAAAAAGGTAAAATCTTTAAACTTAAAAAAGAAACAATTAATCACAAAAATAATCGAGATTTATGTATATGTAATACATTGATCGAATCTTAGTTACATTTTGTCAGCATTTTCAAGAGATTCAAGAGATTATCGTCCGAGTATAAACCGATTTGAGGAAAAAAACAGCGATGGATGATCCTGACTTCGTTGTTCGCCGTTATCGAATATTTTTCTCGTCCACAGTTAACGAAGCTTCCTTGTTACATTTTTGATATCCTTCATTGTAATCCTCCTGAGAATCTTCATTTTTAAGATGTCTATCGTTTGTCTCGAATTTCGGGGATTGTATAATGTTAATCGTCGATCAAATTTCCTTGATGTCTTCTTTGATCCTTGGTATTCTGTTGGGAGTTAATCTTCTATTCTTTCAATAATATATACACACAATTCACAAATAAAACATTCCCACGTAAAGCAACACAATTTTTCGTTTTTAGTATTGACATAAAAAAATACAATCATTTCGTGTATGTACAAATTAGAGAAAAAAGCGTAAAGAATAAGAACATTTTAACATCACAGCACTTGTATTTTCCAAGAGAAAGGGTGTCAATTTAGCCACTTTCGAGGGGGGAGGGGGAACCACCAGGCCACACGATTTTCATTGAGTGACATAATTAAATAAATACATACATAATGGTGGAATTCATAAAAAAGTATCATCTTTGAAAGAATCCAAATTTTACTTTTTTTCCGTGTATATATGTATAGTATACGTATATATAATAAAGTTTTATATATATATAGTATATAATATATAGTATAAATATATAGTATATATATTTATACTATACTACTTGATATTTCTTTATGAATTTTTATTTTGGTTATAGTTGTTTTTTTTTTTATTATTTGAATATGCAATGACAAAACATAACTAAGAGTACGGTATTATTCAAAAAGTGCGCGTCATGCTAGGTTTCATTACCTGAGGCACCACATTGTGCACGTGAGACCAGTATGGTACCACCGATGATCGCCACATCATGATTCGAACGAACATGTCGGTTACTGACTGAGAGAGTATTGTATGGGCCTAGCTAAACTTCATACTCCAGAGGAATGGGAGCACTTTACAAAAAATGTATTTATTGTACATATTTCATAATGGAAGAAGTAGTAGTACATCTGATTTTTTTTCTATAATGTTTTTGCATTTTAATCTGTCAATTTAGGAATTGATTACTAGTAAAAGTACATAGAGAAACAAGAGGGGGTATTTTCGTAAAGAAAAAAAAAGGATGTTTACGGGTGGGTTTACCAGAAGTATTGTCAAAATCGATTTCATCAATGAGCAAGATCATTCAAGATTTCCTTTCCTTCTAAAATATCTTCTTTAGATCCCATGTCTTCTTTGGAACATTCCATTGATAATAAACAACAAATAATACTTACACCAATAAACGAAATAAAAAAATGCGCTAAATTTGTTTATTATCAATAACTTTGGTTCATCGTATATCATCCTTCATGTGAATCCCTTCTTCTTCTTTTACATCTTCATCGTTTTCCTCCGAGACTGAATCCCCTTTATATCATCAACGATTCAACGTTCAAGAACTGATCCCCTTCTTCAAATGGTTTCCTTCCTCGTAGAATCTACGAATGTCTTCCGGATGATCCTCCTTGTCCTACTTCGATGGAAAAACGACTCGAAAGGAATACATTGGAATTTTTAAAAGAAAAAAATGCTCCCATTTTATGTACGATTTGCCCCTTTGATTGAATTTTGACAAAGCGGCTCGATTAGTATATTTTTATTTGGTCGTACGGCCTCTGTGTGCGTGCTGTTACGGAACGGAAAACCCACGATAGATAGACCCACTTGGACCCACGCATTTCAAGCACTCTTCGGTCAGATTGGCGGTACACAGCATGGATGTCGATATGAAAGGATATAAGGATATTAGGACCCAACTACCCAAATCAAGTCAAGACATGCATCTTCAAAAAAATTGCTTTTTGCTTAAAATTTACATCGTTTTCTCTGTTTACCCCTTTATTGGCTAATTTACTCACTTGCCAGCTAACACGGCTGCTTAGGTTCTCTACGATGAGACGATATTCAGTCCTTGTAGGCGGTCCGTATCTGCAATTAACAAAAAATCGAGTCAGAGATACAATACCAACGCAACTAAGAATTTAGAAAATATAAAAGGTACAGGGAAGAACTTTTATCTTAATATATCATCAAAATACTTCTAGTTTTTGTGAAAAATAATCATGCGTTATATAAAAAGTAGATTATAAAGTGTCAGCCGCTCAATTTTACAACTATCCAGAAATGCATGTGCTTTTTTTTTAATTAAAGATTCGTATTTCGAAAGAAATTATAAGAATCTTTGAAATAGTGATACCCGATCTTCCTTAACTCTTGTATTATCGAAAATCCAAGCCAAACCTTAATATTTTAGTAAATAATTACCTGTCATGCGCACGCAAATCTGGGTCTCGGCTGTAAAATATTCCAATTAAAACAAAATAACACCAAATGCCATCTACTTACTTATCTCGGCTTCTTCCCCTCGGCGGTCCATATCCTCTACCGCCACTACCACGCCACTGATCTGAACCGCGTGGAGTTCCTCTGGCTCGTTCTACAGAGACTCTGCGTTTGAAAAAATAATTGATGAAATGAGATATGATGAAGAAAATGAAAGAAAGCTTGCACTACCTTTCACCCAATAACTCCTTCCCATTGAGCTCATATACAGCATCATCTGCATCCCTATAGTCATCAAACTCCTAAAAAAATGAAATTTACCATAATTAGTGGATGGCTCCGGATTTTAAGATATTTCGTTGTTTGTCGTTGGTTGATGCTCAGTAATAAATTTATCAACAGCATATCTCTGCCCCGAAAGATGGTTAAAAATTCAAAATCATCATGATGACAAAAATATTGAAAATTCGAGTTTAAAGAGTAATTAACCTACTTACAACAAAAGCAAATCCATTTTTCATTGCTACTTCCTTTATACGTCCGTATTTCCTAAAGAACTTTTCTATATCACGCTCTCTGACGCGGTATGTTAGGCCACCAACAAATACTCTGGTCCCCATCCTGTAAATGAATAAAAATAGTAGCAAAATGCGAAATCACAAAAAACTAACTAATCAGCGGTGAAAATATTTTGTAGTTCCTTCACAGGTAATTAGAAGTTAGAAATAAAGAATAAACCGTTCAGAATTTCGACAAATAACCCCTCTAATCCTCAACCGGCTACTTTACCGCGAAACTTATAATTTCTCGTATCTCTTAAGTTTCTCAGAATTTTAATTACTTATATACTTAGAATTGAACCAACCTTTTCATAACATAAATTTATGCAAATTAAACTGCAATTTAATAATTCCCTGAATAAGTTTTGGATCCTAACAACGATAATCAAGAAGAAATTCTATCAACCAAAGCCAACTACGTAAAATATGAAAAGATGAATTAGAACGACTCAAACCATTGACATACTTTTCACCTTCATCAACCTCTCAATTATTACAAAAAAAAGAACCGGAAACGCCTGGCAATTGTTTAATAACAAAACATTTTTCTTTAATTAGTCCATTTACAACGTTAAATCATTTACAATTAAAGATAAATTATCGAGACGCGATAACGCCAACTGTCTATGACGCTGATAAAAAAAAAGGTTTTACGCCCGCATTATTTAACTAAATTAACTAACAATACAGAATATATAGATGACTAAACATAATCAGAGACTATCTCTAGTCATATCCGAGATTAATCAGTAAAAACAAATCATTTGCAAATAAAAACCCCAAAAAGATGGGAACCGCATGTTAAGCTACCTACGATGTTTTTTGTAATTGTAAAAAAATATATAATAAAATTAGAATACTTTCCCATCAAATATAATAAAATACTCACTTCTGCTGTGAATATCTACTTGGAGGCCGAATATTTCTCCAAAATCTGTAGACACAAACACGTTAATATGGCGTTGGTGGTTGTTGTGAGAGAAATCGAATACGCCGTGTGCGGCACTTGGCACTTGACGCATGTGCAGTTACATCATGCCCTTCTATACGTTAAAAAATAAATCTGTTTTGCCGTTTTCGAAAAATTTTAATCGAAAAATCCTCACAGGAAGGCATCTAAATTCATAATTTAGGATAGATGCTGAGAATTTTTCAAATCCAAACATTAATTCAAATAATATATAAAAATTTCCGTGGCGTATCCTCTTCGGGTTCGAGGCTAAAATGCAGAGCGGGAAAATTTAAAAACCTAATTGTGAATGGCGAGAGACGATGGGTATCTCTCTGTACAGTACAATTGAAAGCAGTACATACAAGTAGCGGTGTTTGCATTATTGATTTCATGAGGTTATGTTGATTCAAACTACGCTTTCTTCAATTTTCAGCGTTGTACGTTTTATAGTTAATTTTCCTAAATTAATTACACGAAGATAGTTAAAAGTATATATCTTTATTGTAAAATGAGAAAAATAATCTCTCTAGATGTACAAAATCAGAAAGGACACACTCGTTTTAAATATAAATTAATAAACATTATTTATGGTACAAAAAAATATTATTACAAATTATTTTAAAAATCCAATGGATTATTTTGCGGCACGCCCCCAGCTTCGCAGACATTCTTGGCTATTCTACTCATTTTGGTAAAGTTATCTAAGTTTTTTCCACTGGCTACGACTTTCAAATTAGCTGACACCCTTTGACTTGCCTAAAAATGTTTGGAATTAATATTTTATCACGCATATAAAAGTTTCAAGTAATTACCTCCACAACCCATGATTCTGCCATCAACTTTTCGACTTGAGCAGTCTTCTTATTTTCGTTCAAAGATTTTGTCGCTCTAGATAGAACTACTACACTGGAATAGATGTCAATAGCAGCATTTGCCAATCTATTCAATATGTACTGTTCATTGACTATGCTTTTTCCATACTTAATAAGCACATTCTCAACTGCTTGTCCATAATCATCTACACACTAAAATGGAAATTTTATAGATAAAAGAAAATGTTTATGGAAGGTCTTTATATTCATACCTTCGCGATGTCGTTAGCAGATGAAGCCAAATCCCTATGCACTAAATGACTCATTGATGGTGGGGTACTTAGACCTACTTTCCGAACTACGCGTTTAGAAGCTTCTTCCAATATTAAACCTAGATTAGCTGTTGGATTCTTAAACGCGCTTTGAAGCTCTTTCAAATGTGCCCCAGCATATTGAATACCCGTGAGAGCTACGAACAGTCTTAAAATATCATTGGTTCCTTCAAATATCCTAAATATCCTCAAGTCTCTTAAAACGCGCTCTAACCCGGTTTCCTTCATGAAACCCATACCGCCCATAATCTGTATAGCTTCATCGCAGACGTACCACGCGGCTTCAGATCCGAAAACTTTTGATATGGCGGCTTCTAAATGGTAGTGTTTTGAACCAGAATCCATATTACCAGAGATCATATAAGCCATGGATTCGGTGACATATTGTAAAGTAGCCATCCTTGCAAGCTTCTCTTGAATACCTTGGAAAGTGTCGATTTTGGCTCCAAATTGGGTGCGCGTTGTTGCGAATTCTACCGCTTTTTGAAGGCACGACCTCATAGTCCCTGACATTCCCGCTGCCATGCCGAACCTACCATTGTTTAAGATGTTCATAGCGACCTTAAAACCATTTCCAACACCACCTAGTACATTTTCGATTGGTATCTTGACATTGTCATAATATACTTCAGCCGTATTTGAAGCTTTGATACCCATTTTCTTTTCTGGGGGTCCACTGGTTACCCCACCGAAGGATCTTTCTACAATGAAAGCTGTTACCTTATCTACAATTCGTCCTGGATTTTTTGGATCGTCTACTGGCGTTTGAGCAAAGACGGTCATAATTTCGGCAAATCCACCGTTACTAATCCAAATTTTCGAACCATTTAAGATGTAATGCTTTCCATCTGGTGACAGTACTGCCCTTGATCTAAAATTTGAAATTTTTTGAAATTTTCGATATAATAACCTGGTTCTTCCTTACTTGATAGATCCTGCATCGGATCCTGATGATGGTTCGGTAAGACAAAAGGCGGCAAACTCTCCTGAGGTGACCCTAGGAAGATACTTCTTTTTCTGGGCATCATTTCCGAAAAGCAAAATGCCTTTAAACCCAATAGACTGGTGCGCTCCCAAAACAATAGCAACAGCTGGAAGAAACCCAGCAAAATGTAGATACAATTAATAAAATAACGCCAGAAGTTCTACCTAAATCGTTAGCACCAACAATTTGGACCAGGCGCGTATATTGTGTATTATTCAAACCTAAACCGCCGAGATCTTGGGGAACTTGAAGTCCAAAAGCGCCCAACTCCCATAAGGCACTCATGGTTTTTTCATCAACTTTTTCATTCGTGTCGTTTTTGGCAGGATCATTAACTTCCTTAAATGTGTAAAAATCAGAACCATACTTTTCTCTCTAGAAGAAATGTATACCTCAAAAAATTTATTAACTGGATCCACAAGCATTTTTAAATTATCTGTCTGTTCCTCATTTAAAATTTGAGGAAATGGGAAGACTTGTCTTGGTTCTAAATGTCCCCTGAAGATATTCATTGTAAAGGACATATCATCCTCTGGGGGTTTGCGACTGGATTTGTCCGCATTTTGTACAGTCTTGCATTGTATTGTCGTTACTGAGAAAAATCTAAAAATATTACAATGTTACAAAATGTTTGATATTAACATTGTTGAACGTTGATTTTGGGCAAAGTTCAATTATATAAGGCACTAATGCAATTGTACGTCTATTTGAAATTACTACGGCCTACGTTGATTGGTGTATGACTAAAAACAAATGAAAAAATTAGGTTAGAATCATTCTGCTCACCTTTGCAAAGATATGTTTTTCGTTTTTTGAGCACTTTGTAGCAAAACAACACCAGCACGATACATTGTTGCTATTACGAGTAAATACCGAATTAATAATAAACTCCTGGCAGATTTTATCTCGCACTTGTTAAGGAATAAGTCGAAATATACGTGCCTAGTATAAAAATATTGACCTTAGATTACGAACACTTGTTTTGAATTATTTTAACGTTTACGAAGTAAGTTAATTTTTAAAAAATTGTAAAATTAATATATAACATATAGAACCGTAGCTATCACAGATCGCATGGATTCACCTTTTACGAGAATATATGTAACTCGTACAGTTCATTTCTAGCACAAACATCGCTTTAAAACCAAGTTACATTGGACTTTGTACTTTGATTTCTATTTTGCAGGTAATATGCGTTATGCTGCGTTGTTTAGCTGTTCAAAAATTTATTTTGGCAATTATATTATTCGCATTTGATATTTAGGTTAGTTGAATACATTTGTTTATTAAAAATTTTTTTATGAAAAATATTTTTGCATTCATAAATGGCACGTTTTAAGTACTTAAAGGTGCCAACAAATCCATTAGCGTTGAAACAGTTTTAAGTATATATTGTAATCTAATATCAAATAATATATTTTTTTTATTGTTGCAACGAACATAATTAGAAAATTAATTACTTTTGCTATGGAACCCTAATCATTAATCAAATGAAGATTCAATCTCTATATAGCTTTTGGTACAGCCGTTGTTTCAAGGCTAAATACAACATTAAGTTTGAAGCATTTTTGTTTCCTCAAAGTACTTCCAATTTGTTACTGAATGCTTTTGAAGTATCAACACTGGTGTAAGGATTTTGAACAAATCAAACTAAATTTTAGTATTAAATAAAGTTTATTAAAAAAAAGGCTTGCAATAAGATAAATGAACTATAAACACATCTCAAAATATTCATTATATCCTCATCGACTTCTTAAGGATTAAAATCGGGATTCTTCTTCAAAATAACGAAACCTTCCATAATAGGTGTTAAGCTTGTATACTCCTCTGTGGCTAACTCAGCACGTTCACCATGGGCTAATAGAACTGGAGTTGTATGCGTTTGGAAACCTGTTATGGTTTTTGGTTTACCAGCTTGACCGACAACATCCACTGCCTGGAAATTGAACCAATATTTAATAGTGAAAATCACCATATCTTATTAGAGAACTTACCAATCCGACTCTGACTGGAACTGATAGCGGGTTCAAGTCTTCATCAAAAGTAACCAGCATCCTTGGTTGCATAGCGGCAGCTAACGTATACAATAAATAATGAGATCTACCCAAAATAACTGAAACAAGAGATTACATTATGAATGTTTTTGTGCATTCATAGATTGTACATACTGTTCTTAACATCCAAAAACCCTATTAAAGTTGCTAACAAACCAGCTACAGCTACAGGGCTTAATAACTGCCTGTCGCTGTGGTAAGGGCTAAGAGTAAGAGTTCCTTTTCCTAAATGCGTAAGACCTTGAGCGATTCTAACCATGAAGAGGTTGTTGGGATCTTTGGCGTGGAATTGGGCTAACTGCCTCAACATCGCTGCCAATCGCGCATTATTCGTACCAGCTCCCACCAATCCCATGGCAAATATCGCGTTATGAGCAACTTCCGAATCGCTATCATGTGAAAATTTGCTAAGCGTATCTAAAATACTCAATTTCGGATTTGATACTGATATTAATCCTAAAGCTAGAGGCACTGCTCTTCTAATAGATGGCTCGCAGTATCTAAGGAGGTGTCCAAATGTTCTAAAAGCCATTTCACTTCCAATATCTTCTCCCATAGCTATTAAGGCTATACCTAGAACAGCAACTGCTTGTCTTCCTGACAAGTCCTTTTCTTTTTCTTCTTTTTCCTTTGAGGATTTATCTTTTGGCGACTTTTCGCTTCTAGATTCCTCACGATCTGATGATTCATAATGTTCGGAGCATATATGGAGCAATTGTTGGACTTTTAGCACGTTTCCTGTTCCGGCGTATGCGCATATTTCGACCATGGTAACTGCCATGGATCTAAACGGTTCAGAAATTACTTCTAAAGCCGCTATGATCGCTTCAACAGCTTCTTGCCTTCCAAGATGGCACAGACCTAAGCCTAATGGTAGGAATCTAGCATATGTATCTTTAAGATCGCTTTCACTCTTTTCCATCAAGGTTTGCATGATTGTATCAGTAACATCAGCGTTTCCAGAACCAACGGCTATCATTCCACAAGCTAATCCGGCCATGCCGATTACTTCCATTGTTGATTTGGAATCTGAGAAAACTGGTGTTAGTAAAGTTAATACAGCATCCCTATTAGAGCCCACATAGGCCAATCCAAGTCCAACGATAGCCCCCAATCTCATGGTGCTTGTGTTATGAAGGACGTAGTCGGATAGCAAAGCCAACGCTGGGTCGCATTCGTTTCTAACACCACAGTTAACAATACCACAAGCTAGCAATGCACCAGATTTAATATGGTCCTCTGAGGAGTATAAATATTTGTCAATCGGCGTAAGACCCCCGTCTACATCCCATAAAAGAATTAATCCCAGAGACGCCGTAGCACTTAACATGCCATGTTCTTTGTTTTTGAATAACCATTTGTTACCATCTTCCATTAGTAACTTATCTTGACCAAAAGCAGCATTTACAAAGCCATTAACAAAACTAGCAGCTAGATTTTGACGTGCAGAGTCTACTTGGCTTCCACCAAATTGCGGACGCGTATTTTCGAGATGAGATTTATAGACATCTTCCGGAATTTTGGGTTCTAGGATGTCCAACTAAAAAAATTAAACAAATTTATGGGATGAATTTTTAAAGATAAGTTCATCATCACATACTTCTCTAGCAAGATTGAGGAAATGATTATTCAAGTGACAATTAGCCATTATCTCAACTAAATCCTCATATTCAGGAGTGCTTTCATTGATCTCAATGTAGATCTGTTGGCGACCTAACATGAAAGCTAACTGTTTTTGCATAGCCCTATTTTAAAGATTAAGATAATTTTAAGGGTTTTTCGATTTTGATCGACATTGATGGTGTTACTTGTATTACTCACGTGTCAGCACATGACGTGAAGATCTCCTCAATTAAATGATGATCATTTAGTTGCATAGCCAACTTTAATGCTTGGGGGTACTGGCCATATCTCCTGAATAGTAACAGAGCTGTCTGAAGAAGTGTTGTATTCTCTGGATCCGGGACATATGGGACACAGCTTCATAAATGAAATTAAATTAGTAAGACACAATGATTTACAAGAAAAAAATACCTTGTAAGATATAAGCAGACTCTCTGGTAGACATCTTCATCAACATACTGCTCTAATAAATCTAATCTTTCTATCTCCATAAGTAAGTCACAGGCTTCGGCCTCAGCATTGTGTGCCATGTTGTATGGAATTATCTGTCTTGATAGTTGTATAAGCCTGTCTTTCAACTGGGTTTCAGTTTCACCATCTCCAGTCATCTCGGTCCATTCTGCAGATATTTCTCCAGCTAAATGCCTTTTTTAAAGTACAATACATTATATTTTTTTCTTCTCACATGAAAATTAAAAACTCACCTAACATATTCATGTCCCCACTCGCCAATTCTTGTTAGATCTGATTGTAATCTATATTGTAGGCATTCACGGCCTTCTCCCATAGTCATTGCTAATACTGACAGAACATCTGCACATTCTCTCTTAATATCCACATCTACAATTTTTTCATAAACCTGCTTCATAGTGCCATAATGAGGTTTCATGAACTTCAACGGTTTTGGTACTGAGGTCATCGAGGTGGTGGATGCTCGAATCTGATTACCAAGGGTTCTTAGTGCTGGTACATATAAATTAGGATCATTTTCCTGTAACAGTAAACATTTTATTAGAGAATAATCTGCGATTAACAAGTATTAAAATACCATTAATCTTTCAACACATAAATTAAGTTCTTCTTGTAATTGTTTATCTTCTTCGGACTGTAACAAAGAAAATACAATGTCATCATCGACAAGATTTATTTCGTATTGTTTATTCTATTACCAAATCGGCTTTCTCATCGTCTGTTTTTTGGTCCGTCTTTGGGACAGGTTTTGCAACATCTCCACTCATCTTCCTGTACTGATCTGTAGGATAATTATTGATATACGAAATTTGGTATCTAAATGTATGCAAATTTTACCGATCTAAGTAAGAATTCGACGAGAACTATTTTACTACTCAATCACGATCAACATAACCCCATTAACTACCAATATTTTAGACAAGCAGTGTTCTGCTTTGTCATTAGTGTACATTTGGACTAAGTTCTGTATGCCCAAATTTTAAATGCTATAAATTTATAAGACGGTAAAACTACAAATAATCAACTTTTTTATCTGCTTAATGCACTACAATAATTAATTAAATTACTATTTTATTTTTATTTTTAAATTGTATTAATAAATATAGATCAATTGTATAACATAACTAACGTAACTAACTTCTCGTTTAAAATGTTTGACATATACGTCTAACCTCAATAGTTCCTAACATAACCTTAAATTAATTTTACATAAATAATTGTCTTTACGTAATGTAACTGTTTAATACGCCTAAATTCGAAACTAAAACAATGTATTCAATGAGACCAAATACAGGAGAATCCAAAAGTTGCGGATCAAATTCCTATTACATTCGAAATGTGTGTATTTTAGCACATGTAGACCATGGCAAGACTACGATAGCAGATTCACTGTTAGCAATAAACGGTATAGTGAGTAAACGATTGGCAGGTCAAATTAGATATTTAGATGATAGATTAGATGAACAACAACGCGGTATTACTATGAAAAGTAGTGCTGTTTCATTATGTTTTCCGGTAAATGATCAAAAATATATTATAAATTTAGTTGATACACCTGGACATATAGACTTTTCAACCGAAGTGGCAGCAACTGTTAGAATATGCGATGGAGCCTTAATTGTAGTTGATGTTGTCGAAGGTGTTTGTGTTCAAACTAAAGATGCAATCAAACAAGCTTATGATGAACAAGTTAAAATGATATTAGTTATTAATAAAATAGATCGTTTAATTGTGGAATTACATAAAACAGTGGATGAGATTTTCAAGAATATTTTGAGAGTTATAGAGGATTGTAATGTAACTATTGCGGAACTCTGCAGATATGATTTAGAAAACGAAGAAGATGAGGAGGAGTACTTCTTTTCACCTGAAAAAGATAATGTTGTGTTTGCGAGTGCAATTGATGGTTGGGGTGTTACGACGAGATTAATTTGTAGTATGTTTCATCACATTGTTGTTGGTGAAACAGCAGATAGTTTATTTGGAAAAATATGGAATTTTGATTATTACGTTGATTCCTCAACAAAGAAAGTTGTTTTAGGTTGCGTAGAGAAGAAAAAAGAAAATCTATTTATACAATTATTCCTTAAGGCAATCTACTATGTCTATTTCACATTAATAATCAGAATGGATAGGGCAAAATTGGAGATTATTCTTCAAAAACTAAAAATAAAAAATACAACCAATGAAATGCGACATAACGATTCTAGAGTTCAAGTTAAAGCGATTTTACAAGCTTGGAGTCCCCTAGCTTCAGTAATATTGAACCAGTGTATAAATGTTGTACCGTCACCACATAACATTAATTCAAGAAAGATCAGGCGTTTGACTTTTGGGAATCGCTACTTTGAAAGTGATTTGGTGAATAGTTGCTGTGAGATAATGACAAATGGGATGAAGAATTTAGAAAACATTGATCATCCATCAATTGCTTATGTCTCGAAAATGTTTTTTGTAAATAAGAAGAATTTATCTCAAAATAAACCTAAAATTGTTGTAACACCAAGATATAGGAATATTGAACAGAAGAAAGTGGAAGAGCAGAAATCACAAATAGAACCAAAAATTGAAGACCATAAGAAAGAACCAACTGCTCACAAATCTAATGAGGAAAGTCTTCATCAAGATGACCCAGAAAATGTAGCTATAGGCTTGTGCAGGATATTCAGTGGCAATCTATCTGTTGGTCAAGAAATTTATTTCTTGAACAACTCCTATATTCCTGTCAATAACTTGATTTTAGATAATGAAGATGCAAAGAAAATTACAATTAAAGAATTATATCTCCTACAAGGACGTGAGTTAATTCTTACAGATTCAATTTCCTTTGGTAACATCTGCGGAATTGGCGGACTTGAGGATATCATTATTCGTTCAGGAACCTTATCGTCAACTCTACATTGCTTACCGTTAACAGAATATGCGTACATGGAACCGATAGTTCGCAATACAATTCAACCTGTAAATCCAAAAGATATCCCTCTGCTTCATCAAGCTTTAAAGCAGCTAACGCAGAGCGATTCCTGTGTTCAGGTCCTCATGCAGGAAACTGGGGAACATGTGCTTGTCACAGCTGGTGATGTACACTTGGCAAAGTGTCTTGAGGACTTGAGGAACAAATTCATAAAATTTGAGATAAATGTTTCAAAGCCTATGGTATCTTTACGAGAAACTATTATAAATACCGATAAGAGAATTGATCTGAAAGATCCTTCAGGTTGCATCGAAATCTATGTACCAGAATTTGGATTACAAGCTCAAGTTAAAGCCGTTCCAGTTTGCGATAAGGTATCGAACTTCATTAAGCTAAATTACGATATTTTCAGGACAATTGAGGAACATAAACAAGAAAATTTTTTAGCACAATCAGATACAAAGCAGAAAATGTTTCAAAATGAATATACCCGACATTTAGTTTCAAAATTAAAGGAACAGCTCGCAAACGTTTTGAAAAATTCTTCTGAAGTTTGGAGAGACTTTGCAGATAGAATTTGGAGCGTTAGTAAAACGAAACATTCTATCAATTTATTATTTAACAATACCGATGATTATAAACGAAATATTTTTAATATCATGGATCAAAAGGACGAAAGATCAAACTTTGATCATTGTTTTGTTAATGGATTTGAGATGTGTTGCCGTGCTGGTCCTATATGCGAAGAACCACTAGTAAATTGCGGCTTTTTCGTTAATAAATACGTCCTAGAAAGTGAAAATTCGCATAGCGAACCTGGCGTTCATGCTGTTGCGAATGTTACTTTAGCTATAAAAAATGGACTTAGGGAAGCCTTTGAGAAACAGCAACAAAGACTAATGGAACCCATTTTTATAACCGATATACAAGTTAATACTTTTATCTTAGGTAAGTATTATTATGATTTTTTAATTATTGTTTTTGTCGTACTTGCTATATTTGCTTTTGGTTAACGTGGAGGTGTTCAAATGCTAGCATATATAAAGGTTTATTCTTTTATTTGATTATTACGTTATAATTCGTGAAATACTTACTACTAAATAAATAAGAAATGCCTATTACATGTTATATGGGATCATATATTGTAACTCCTTAACTACTATTATACAATATATGACTTTATAACGAATAATTTTCAACCAATATGCACCAATTATTAAGTTTATAAATAGAATAAATATACGTCGATATGATTGAAAATTATTCTTTTCTTAAGTACATAATTTTTGATCATCTTCATCATCAAAAAACACATAATAATAAACTACGTATTTATTTATATTCCTTAAATTATTATTATTATTATTAAAAGAATGCGTCTTGATAGCAGCGAGTATTTTGGAAAATCACATTTTAGTCCTATTCCATTATTAATTTTCAATCCCAGTTCGTCGTTTTTATTAATTCGTCGACTTTCTCCCATGGGAACCCTTCTTCTATCAAAGATTCTTTTGATCTCCTTCCGGGAACAACTTTCCTTTTAGTATTTTGGACGCACATCATTCCATATACACGGATTCCCGGAATTCCTGCGTAGGTCGGCTGATTCTGCGGTATCGGCCCTTCTGTTTAAAAAAAAATTTAATTTAAAGTACCCGTAGATTATTTCAATTCCCATCAGACAAAAGCAAATTCACATTTTCAATACTTAAATAAGACCACAGAGAGAATGAAATGAGCTTCAAACCACAAGGATCCTTGGCAAGAAGAGTCATGCGTTCGATGTATAGGGTTTAGATGAGAAAAACTGGTTCTTATCCTTGGTATGATTAATGTCAAGTAATAACGAATATTATAGGTACTTAAATTTTATATACCCAAGCTAATCGAAATTCAAATTATATGCGTAGGGTTCAGACAATAATTACGCGTATGCAAATAATAATTTTGTATTGTTTGGAATACTTACATGATGGTTCACATGTCACAAAAATCATCTTTGAATTCTACGTTGTTTTTGAATACTTTTTATTAGGGGTATGTTATACTTTAATGTTACTCCAATAGTATATTTTTATTTTTTTATTATTATTTTGTTATTATTATTTTATTTATTTTATATCTATCTGCAGTACTTTAATAAATATTTCTTTTACAAAATGAATTTAAGTGTAATTAATTTAATTAAAAATAAAACTTTCAAGTATTGGCATTATAACTATTAGAAATCTATAAAGAATATATAAAATGTTAGCAACTTTTTGTCGATTGAATTTTAAACATTATTAAAAATAGCACTATTAAAGACATGAAAAATAAAAGAATTGTTTTTATTAGAAGTAAAGAATACCGGCATCAGCAATAAAATTTAACATCATTTGGACCTTATAAAGAGTTAACAATTACAGAAATAAAAGACGTTCTTAAAAATTAATATTATTTACTTCATTGCACAATACAAAAGAAAGATTGGGAATTTACAGAATTGCATGTGGTAGCTGCGATAAAACCTACATTGGACAAACAAGACGAGCTACAGCGATCAGTCTAAAGAACATGAAGATAATATTAAATTAAGACATTATTATATTTCGTTACAGGCCACTACTTTTTTTAAGACGATCCACGATTTCCCGAAACAATTGTTCCGAATTAATCAGCGGAGTGTACCTATACTTATATAGTGTACAACAATAAGCTGTTTTCATTATAGCAGTGATCAAATATAAGGATTTCTATAAAAACCTTCGAAGTAGAATATTTCTTAAAACTTTGCAACTACATCTCAAAAACTATTGGAGTAAGGAATATTGTACCGCCAACAAAAGAACGTATTCAGAATATAATGTAGAATATAGAAACTGATACACCTAATATACAGGCTGTTTTATTCAAAAATGAAATTTTCCAGTCTGTATTTACGAATTGTTTCAGTTGCATATATTGTTGTTAATCTGTTCAAAAAAGATGCAAGCGAACATACCGTGAGATACCGTGAGGACAAAACGAATGAAACAAGCAGTATCCTCAACCGTTAGATTCTCATAATGGTCGTTGTGGTAAATTCCATTGGTTTTAGACTCGTATAGAATTCTGCTTGATAAACAAGCCAAAGCGATGGTCAATTATATAATGCAGCGACCTAATAATATGAATTTTACAGTTTCTATTTTATACATTACCTAAGATGCTGGTATCGGTGCAACGACAGACTACCAGATAATGCGATTTTCCGGTTCGAATGTTCTGCAAGGCCAGCAGTGACCAATCGCTAGGCGGACGACACACTCGCATCTCTGCAGTTGCCTCGCAAGTTTTCACCAAAGTTAGAGCTTTCTGTAACGTGAAATTAAAACATTAGGAATTTGAAAACATCGTTTGAATAAATGAGAATTACGTACAGAATTCCTTCCGGTCGATAATTCCGTTGTATGTTGGTCGTCGGAATTCAAACTTGCCGAACAAGGGTCCCTGTACCGTGGAGGACACGCGCAAAGGGGTTGCGTCCAATTTAGTCTGATGTAAACCGCGTTGCAAACCTTGAAAATATGTAGTATAGATGAAAATTGAAAATGTAGTACTATTAAAAAAAAACTAACTTGCTGTACAGCGCATTCCGGAAGCAAGTAGATGTGTTGATTATGGGGGTAGTAATGATACTTGGTAGGTTTTACTAGAGCCGCTCCTGCAGCTGCCGGTAATGGTATTAAATTCTGAAACAATTTTTTATGATGAAAAAAATTACATGCAATAGCAATTTTAATTAAGCCAGAAATCTCATTTCTAGTAAATTATCTCGACTGCAATAAAGTTAAGTCTATTAAATTCTTGTTTCTTTAATCCTCATCCAGCGCGTTGCATGATGCGATTCGTTATTTTTCGTTTTTTCTCTAAAAAGGCGAAAATGATTTATTATATGCTCAATGACTACACGAAGTGTTGTTGACATTGCAGGAACGAGCTGCATAAAAAATTACCCATCTAACGTATCTCCACATGTAGCAGGGTTCAGAATTTCTTGACCTAACATAAGTTGCACGCAAAAGCAAGGTCATCTCGAGCACGAAGTTTCGCACATTCAAGCGACCTCTATTATTTTAAGTAAGATTTGAAAAATGTTGCACGAAAACAATCATGTAGTTAGATAAATGTCTTTTTCCTTTTCTCTTGATATATCGTGGGAATTTTAATAAATTGTAAAAATTAACTTCGTGCGCGCGGCATATCTCTGTAATTACGGTACTAATATGAAAACCCATGATGTCTAAGAAAATTACTACCCAAGTCAATAACTAATGACTACAGAAAACGGGCAGAATCTTATCTTACGAAATGCTAAAAGAACGGATACGCAATCAGAACTGTTATATGATAAAATACGCATGTACTTAAACATATATCAGGGAAAAAGGAAATGTATGTACATCTAATTTTGCATTCGTTCTTAAGCGGAAGACTTAAAGCTGTTGCCATTATCTCGTGTTCCTGCGCATTTAACTGAATGCCATTTCGCCTATGGTGCATAAGAGCTTATGCATATGGAATTATGAATATTAATGTATTTACACATCTTATTGCCGACATCAATATTTATTAACTTCAAATTTCCTCCATACCGCGCATAAACTTTTTGTTTGACATATCTTTGAAATTATTCAAGGTGTACAGGTAATTATTTTAAGATATGTAAAACGTGTTCGCTTCATTTTAATTAACTGGATTTCTATCTGCCACTATCTATGATTTCTTTAAATTTGTTATTTGCTTTTACTTATATCTTAATTATACAACGGTATTTGACAAGGTTTTTGGCCAATAATTCCAAATTTTGAAAAACATTCAATATCATAATTTTAAAATTTGATTAAACTAAACATACTGGCCGCAATTAAAATTGCACCACCAGAAAACGTTTACAAATTAATGATTATTATATCAAGAATGGTTATACTACTTATAAACGTGTAAATGAAAGACAATTCAACAAAAGAATAGTCAATAATGTTCGCCTAGCGCGCCTCTGTTCAGGTGTTAAGGATAATCTCAATGAAAACCGGTAATTACGGAACTACTACTAAATATCACAACCAGGCGTTTCAAAAAAAAAATCTTCTAGGGTCGTTGGGTCCTTCTGGATGCTCCTGAACCTGCTTTGTGTCCTCTACTTTGATTTGCAATCCACAGGCTCCAACACTGTAATACGATTAAGTCTACGCGCAATTTCCCGAAAATTAACACCGACTTCATGTAGCCTAATAATCCGCCTACATCCATAGGGAGTTAATTGTTTATAAGATGCGAGCATTTGACTCATTTTTGTATATTTGGTTTGCAAATATCGGATTGTAACAGGTGTTCTTGTAAAAACATATGCGGAGCATCTGGATCTTGTATATTTATGAAATTTTAACGAAATACTACTATTAAGATGGAGACATGAAACGGTGAACCTACAAATCATGGTAAATCAAAAACCGTTGGCAACATCGCCAAATCGACTCAGTTTCTATACTTGGCGGTTCAGAACCGGAAATGACATTTAAAATAACAACTTGAAGATTCCGAGAAGCTAAATCGGCACAAAAAAAGGAATAACCCCCTACCTGGTACGATTGAGGCGTTAGACCTCGTAAATGTTTTGGATATTTTCGTCGAGTTTCTTGGACTGTTCTGGAATTTTCCGGAGCGTCATTCAAAAAGTAAAAAAAAAAAATACATGATGGAAACTCAAGAAATCTATTCTACGAGTGTGTTTTCGTAAATAAACAGTCTACCGAAGTTTTTGTTGATCGTAGAAATGCCTTTAGAAGATTCTCCATGCGAAAGGTAAACAATCAAAACTTATAGAATGTATTTTATGATGGAAAAGTTCACTCAAATAAACTTGAAATTATGCAACCATCTGCCAAAGAAAATTATCTTTGAAGTATGTACATTTATCAATTATTAACTACGAATAAGAAGACGAATTGTTTTTGACGAATCTCAACGAGTTTGAAACGACTACTATAAATAAGAAGCTTTTTGATAATAATTTAAAATGTTGGAAAACATTTGATATAATTTTAAAATTCAGTTGTAAAATGATTCGCAAGGATTCTACGGAAAATTATGTAAAGCATTTTAATTCCTACTAGTACCATAGTGCGTATAATTACATAATTCTTTTCGGTCAACTTCTTTCTTACAATTCCTCCTGTCATATCTTGGAGATAAAAATATTCCAACGTGCTGCTAATTTGTTGAAACTTACGGTACAAGGAAAGGAAGTTAAATGACGTAATTACAGTACATGAACCCACAAGACCATACGACGAATTTACTACAAAACAAAACAAAAGAAAGGCAACACTTTCATCAATTTAGTCAGTTTTTATTAGAAATTTATTTATTGATATTTCCGTAAATCGCAGGATGTAGGCAATTTTCTGTTCCCGCTTGTCAACGCTGAAACGGAATTTTTTCCGTTCAACGTTAAAAGCGACAGGATGAAATGCGCGATGTTTAATTGCTCTTGCATCTTCTTACATCAATTCTTCGTTTCTTTTTTTCTCTTTTTTTTTATTTTGCTTAAACTAACTTCCGCTCACTAGTAAATTGAAAACTGAACAATGGAAGGCATCACCTTTTCTCTATTAGCCAGTGCTTAATGTTTAAGTTATGGGAATAGGCGGAATTATGTTCAAGTAATAGTACCCGTATGTCAAGAAAAAAATTACGGTTTCAGTCGTAGAGGAAAGGTACTTGTTATAACGACGAAAACAAGATCTGCTATCTCGTATTGTTATTTTGTGATTATGCAACGTTTAACGTTACAGGTCAAAGACTTGGGTAGATTAAAAAAAATGTAGGTAACTTCGTAAGTAAGCGGGTTAATAATTTGTCCAAAAATACTGTCCCAAATAAAACACGACTAACTGTTTATAATAATTTAACAACCTCTAAACAACGGATAGAAAATTATCAACAGGAATTATCGACAAAAATAGAAATATGTATTACAAGTTGAAAGAAAAAGTAAGAAAAATTTGTTTGAAAGTAATTGTAAATGTTGCGATGCTGTTTTTTTGCGCGCGTGTGCCATATGTCAAGATCAGCGTAAGTTCTTACTGTTATAGTGTATTGAATTATATCGTTATATTATGCCAGGTTACATGAAAGAAATTTATAACTGTGTTCAGCTTTAAGCGACATTAAAACGGTTTCTTTGGAGTTGAGGTTTTATTCAAAAATATCGCGAAAGGTGGTGCAGAATTTAACCTTTATTTGCAAATCGCCATGCCTACTTTCTTTAAAAAAATTATTTTTATATCCTAATGACGTGCTTAAGTGGGCCATCCATATAGTACATTTGTTTTGCATTAACAATTTTGACTATTCTTCTTAATATATAAGGTGAGTCACATTCATCATTAGTTAGAAATATGCCCTAGACCGACCATTACAACGCCAGCGTCAAATTACAAGATTGATTTTTCTATCCGAATTTACCTGGCATAAAATAACGATTTGTATTGACCAGATACTTTATGCGAGAGTATGCTAGACTTTACGGAGCCAGAATTGTCAAAGAACATTTTAATGGAGTACTAGCACGAATCCCATTGAACATGTCGTGGTCGTAGGTTGGGACGACATATAGGAAGACATCAGCTCCAAGAACTATCCAGAAGCTAAGAGAGTTAGTATTGCAGGAGTGGAATAACATCGATTAGGATGTAATATACAAGTATGCTTCAGGTACTCATTGACGCAAGATGGGAGGGTATATACATGTTATTTGTTGGTAACATATTTCTTTACCGTTTTGCTTTCATATTGCCGCTAACCAGCGGCAGTTGGTGATGACGTAACTGTAGCCCACGCACGACAATTCAACTTCCTTGTGTATTTTCGTTGCATAGTACAATGTATAGAATATACAAGGAATGCACGAGGTCGTGCGCGGCCCTCCGATGTGTCATCACTAGAGAGGACACAAGCAGATGAAATTATTACTTTTTTGCAGAGACTAGACAGGCTCGTGTTTTGTCGACTCTCGGGGACACTGGTAGGTAACACGAATCCATTCTCATAAGGCGAATAGGTACGAGTCTATCTAGTCGCTGCAAAAATGGAATAATTCCACGTGCCTTTGTCATCTCTAGTCATCACCTGCCACCGCTGGTCCTACCTAACATCCAAAGTTAAGCTTCGTTTAAAGTGTTAATCTGTTTTTTCAAAATAAGTCAAAAACGAAAGTACTTTCTGACACGCTATTGAATAGGAAATTTTGCTTTCGAAATATAGTACAACGATTCGCAATTAACAAATATAGGTTTTTAACAGAAGTTTTTGACTTCAATTGTTGCTCCTCGATGCAATTCTGAAATACAGGAGGGAAATTTGAAAAAATAGTGCTTTATAAAGCTTAATTAAAACAATATTTTACAGCGTTATTCACGTAAAAATTACCAATTAAAAAAACGAACTAGCAACAACAAAGTAATAAAGTGTGTCATATGCATACGTTGAAAGTAATTATGCGTTAAGACAAGTTTCAATTTGTTTCTCTTTTTAGTATTTTAATTAAGCGCTACTCTGAACTAATTTGCTGGAATAGCACACAGGATCATTTAAGCTAAAGAAATTAACAAGTACCACATACCTCTATCGATATGAAATCGTAATTTCCAAGGCGGTTATCGCCAGTTAGATTTGCGGAACGTCGCTGAATTGAAACTCGGCGTTATTTGATAATTTGTCGATTTTCATGATCAATATGTGAAAATTTCGTATAATTGGATGATATGGTTGATTGAACCTTTGTTAAGTCATTGACTTATAATTTTAGCTCCAGCTCTAGCTTTATAGTTGTACTTAGAACCTTTAAGTTCGTATTCATTACGAGTCACGAATGAAAAATTAATGCTCAGCTTCCACTTTATGGCGTTAGATTGAACTTCCTTATTGGTATTTGCTTTTGGGATCTCAAACTTGAACTTTCTACTCTTGATATCTCTCAAGACTACAAAAATAGTCGCCACTTCGACTGTAAAAGTGATACACGTTATACTCGAAACAGGAACTTGCTACAGGGTAAAATTTTATTGCTCCTCTAGTTCCAGTAAAGTAGGTTTACTTATGCATAATAATTACTTGTCTACTTATCGTTTTAGCTATACATTTCGCCAATTGAATAAGTTACATTTACGTTCGTATGTGGAAGAGCATCTCATTTCGTTACGAACTAAGTCTAATAGGATGCAGTATTATGCACTTATTTCCGGAATTATACGGAGAATGTAGAATTTTGTGTTAGTGTTATGAAATGTGGGAATTAGTCCGTTTAGTAGAGAAACAAACAACAAAAAAGAAAAAACGAATCTCGACAAAGCTAACGTGCATGTGAAAGTTATTGTTTTTATTTCGATTGAACATGACGATAATTTACCAGAGGAAGACTTTTACTGGCTAAACAGCGGGTGATTCAGTCGATTAGTATTGCAAATTGTGTAAAATGTGTCTCCGATGGATAACTAAATTTATGTATTCATTAATTAAATTAGTTCAATTCATTAATTAAATAAATTAATTCAAATTTAATTGTCATGGACTGTTTTTTTTTGGGGGGGGGGGGTCTTGATAGCATAAAAAATCTTGCGCTTATCAATAGAGAGGACAAAAGCGAGTGAAATCATACCTGTTTTGCAGCGACAAGACATACTCGTGTTATCCCTTTCTTATGAGACCAATAGACACGAGTCTGTCTAGTTCACTGCAAAAAAGGTATGATTTCACTCGCTTTTGTCCTCTCTACTTATCAACAATACATGAACATATTGTTTATTTAATTCAAGCAGAATGTTGTATAAAAATCTTGGTAAGGTATGTATATTAAACAAAAACAAATACTATTGTACCTGTTCGAAAATAACAAATTCCGTTGGAAAATCCTTTAAAGCATTGGTTGTTAAAAATATTTTCAAATTCAGGGTACTCTTGATTTGGGCAAAAATTAATATGAACTTGTTAGTACAATAATATCTTCAGTATGGGGGATGTACATTAATTTTCAGATAGTAATCCGCAATTAATATCAAAAGATTTATTTATTTGTTTCCGGTTGTTATAAAAAATATTTCTATATTTACCTAATTTTGTGTATTGTTTTCTTTAGAAACAAATTATCCTGTAGTGAGATGTTCTTTGCTTAAAAGAAACTGCCTTTGTATAAATGTCAGCTAAACAATAAATTTAAATTGATGATTATGGAACAACCATGAGCTGTACATTTTTTTGAGGCCAAATATAATTTAAGCACGGATTTTACAAAAACACAGCAGTATCATTTCATTCAAGATTGTTAGTTTATCGACTTTTAAAAAATATATTTTTAATAACTTTTCATTTGTTTTCTGAAGTACAAAAGACTTCATTTGTTTAATAGATTTTTTGAAAGGAGCATGAAAAAATATACAGCATGTCCAAATACAGCATCTCATTCTGTATATTCACTTTTCCAACATGTCGGTAATCCTGGGTAATTTGATTTATCTTTTTGCAATGAGTCTGCATATATTATTGTTTCCCATGTCAAAGATAACGGTACACCAAACGTAAAAGGAAATTTAATCTAATGTAAACGTCCGTACCAGGGACTATAATTCACTTTCCTTCGTGAAAAATGTATTGTAAAGGTCTAATTTATTCTGCAACGACGGAACAACTCTTGGCTACAATGCGCTATTGGAATTTCGCACATAAGGGACAGTGAACCAAACGTCGCTTATTGAAAATGAAACTCGTTATTTGCATTGTGCAATTAAATACTTCCGACGTTAGACCAGTGATCTTTGAAAATGGTATCGCATGTTGTGGATCTCCGCTTTTATAGCCGATAATTTTCACTTCTTTTTTTACTTTGAATAGAACCAAAAGAAAACAAAAAAAAAACG
Organism: Oryctes rhinoceros; assembly: GCA_020654165.1. NCBI lineage: Eukaryota > Metazoa > Arthropoda > Insecta > Coleoptera > Scarabaeidae > Oryctes > Oryctes rhinoceros. The sequence goes on along the minus strand of JAIOKQ010001013.1, from coordinate 9,789,891 downwards.
TACGTCTGCTCTGTTCAGGCTTGAATGCGTTATTATCGTTTAAAAATCGCCTTTTATCTTCAAGGGCAACTGGTGCATTGATCCTGACATACGGAAGTTTTGTATACAGTCTATAAAGTATCCTTAAGCAGAAGTAATTATGAAGATCTTAAGAACGCAGCTATAACGCTTCACATATTAGTTGATTTTCTTTCCTTTTTACTATTATGCAAGTAAAAAATGCCTAAGATTATTTGTTATCATCTCGATAGTATCAGACTTGGATATATTGTAAAAGTTCATTTGTACACTAAAATGCATCTAAATTCGAACGAATGACATGAATATATCTATATAACGCGAAATTATAATTATATTAGAGCGCGTAGAGACCATTAATTCCGATTTTCTATTCCACAACAATCTCTTTTATACTTCACTGCAATTTATGTAAATGTTTTGGGATAGGAATGGGTAAGTATATTTTACATTAAGCATACTTTAGCTTTTGAAGACGAGGAAGTATTATAAATTGTGCACGTATTTAACGACGCGCGCTAATTATACACGTATATGCTATATGTAATTTCAGACTAACCTGGCTGATGTTGGATGCAATCTTGACCTGCGGTTTCTCACGTCTGGTTAAATAAAAATCGTTTAAACGATGGTTATCTCTCGGTTCCTCGGTTGTACCCATTTCTTCTTGGGTACTACTGTCCTGAAATGAAGTATCTTCTTCTAAATCGAAGGAGGTGACTGTCTCTGTATCGTTGTCAACCCTCTGCGAAGTTACAAGGGTCGTAACGGAAGTGAAATCTTGCCCTAAACGGATTGTTGTAGCGAGGTCTTCTATTTTTTCTGTTGTCGTCTCATTGTTTCTTTGTGTCGTAGTTAAGTCTTGATTGCTTTGTATATTTGTCGTTCTTCCCTTACGTGCCCACGCGAAATTCTCTAAGAAACCTTGCGGGTATTTCCAAAATTGACAGTCGACAAACGCGATAGATGACACTAAACTTAAAATTAAAATTACGCGCATTTTGTTCTATTAAGATCTTTCGTTTTTCATTCACCACTTTGCTGCTAATTCTGCTGCTGCAGGGATAAAGGCGACAGTTCTTGAGCTTGAACGAAGTCGCCGATGGCCAAAGATGATCTGCACAGCAATACCGAGCTTGTGCTATGTAAGAGAGTTCCAACAGAGCGGCCTATCCTATGTGTGGTAACCCACTTCCTAGCCAATGGGTACCGTATTTAATTCCTTGCAGAACTATGTATCGTACCGCTTTGTACTGACGCATTTTGCAGTTGAAGAATGGGGTAACTATAAATTTACTACAAATATTTAGTTTGTGTTTTTACGTAGTAAATACGTGAAAAAAAAGATATTGAAAAGGGGGTGGTGTTCTTTTTTTTAACGTGAAATTGTAAAATTATATAATTAAAATTTTATAATTTATAGCTTTTTACCTGTATTTATATTACTTTTTAAATAATAATAATTTCCGACAATTAAAATTAAATGATGCACTTTACTTTTGCAATCCGAGTTAATTATCATCTTATTTTTTAAGGTGCAAATTCGTTCGTAATTATTTGATTAACTAATCAAAACCATTATCGGATAATTGTTAATTAAGAAACGTCTGCAACCGTTAACATTCACTAATTACAACTCGTATGCTTTGGCTGCAGTAGATAATGAAATGATGGTAGATATTTTATCAAAATGAAAAAGTTAGATGAATATTGGTTTTGATATTTTTTACTCTTTCTTAATGGAAAACGACATTGGTATAAGTGAGTGTGAGAAGAAAGTTGTACAAATGGAAGTAGTCATAACAAAGAATTTTTGTTCTGAAATGATTCTGTAAATTCCAAATTGCATTCAAGATGAGAAATGAGAGCCAAGTCTCGAACGTTACCATGGATCATTTTCTTGCCAGAATTTGAAGTTTGAATCAATTAAACGTTGTCCTGATGGTATTGCGAATACACAAATAGCCGTCTGTAACGCTAACTAAAAAACCTACACTAAACGTGCTGTGTGAAAGCTGGTATTGTCGTATTGGATGAGGCGACGTTGTCGATCATTTTTTCTAACTTCATCGATAGCTTCTGGCAAACAAATTGTTGCATTAACATTACTTCGATCCTCCAAAACAATAATAACGACATGTCCAGTAAGAAACAGGTTATTAAGTTAATTGTTACTTTGTTTTCGGCTCGTACAAATATATCCAAGTTTCGTCACATGTTGCATAATACGCCAACTGATAGGCAAAACAGATCTTTTCCACACCCAAATGTAAAATCAAATGTACTGCAGTCTTCGATATGCCAAAGAATGCCTGTATCTTATGGAAAGTCGCACGCAAATTCTCTTCAATCATGTTGCGCACACACAGTTGACTTACACAGTTGCAAATAGATATTTTTCTGGTGCTTCATTACCGAAAGTCGAACGAAGTGATTCGAGGTGTACTAAAAATATTGAAAAAGATTACTCTGAAAATCTGGAAGATTTGCACCATTTTTCTTCCCAATATAGCCAAATAAAGTAATAAAATATCTACAATTTATTTAATAGGAAAACAGAGCCTAATCTAACGCTGTCGATCAAAATGCATACAATAATAATACGGTTGACTTAATTGCTTTTGTATGATCTATTGTGACCGTTTGCTAAGTTCAACAGATGGCAGAACTAAACTTGAACAATACAAACACATAGGCGGCAACGTATGAAACTGTGATAGGCAAATGTAAATAACTTAAATAACGGTGCAATTCTTACATATACACCTTGCTTCTTCTCTTCTCCTTCAGTTAAAAAAAATATCTTCTATTTAACAGATGTTCATTGGATACAAATAATAATTTACAATTAGGTTACTTGCAGAATGTAAGCCTCTGAGAGCGTGGGATCATTTTAATGTCTAATCAAATATACTGTATGCATAATTTCATCTCCGTTTGGTTTTATTGGAGATGTCATTAAAGAATGTTTATCTAATTTCGATAGTTATCGAAAACTAGGTTTTCGGAATGTGCTATAATATACAGCATGCTTTAAAAATAATAAACCGTTAATTATAACGAAACACCACTCAAATTTCCCTTTTCAGTACATCGAAATCTACAAAAGCTTTCCTAAAAACAATTTAAACAAACCCTTTGACAGCTACAAGTTTCGAAGCTTAGAAAAGGTTGAATCATCTTTATCTAATTTTTTTGGAATTCGTTTTTATTTATAAATATATCATTTTGACTCCGTCAAAAACCATAATGTAAATGGTTAATTTGTACTGGAAAATTAGTACCGCGAGAACAACGCGGGTACTTACTGAGTTCAAATAAAAGCTTAATTCTCCTTATAAGTGTTCACAAGCAAGTACAGGATTTCTTACATGACAACAGTTTTTTGAAGAAGCCGGGACTAGGAGGTCCGTGATTAAATTGTGTAATTTGCAAATTCTACTATTTCCTAAAAACCGATAACATTTTCGTATTCAGCGCATTAAGAGAAAAGTAATTAAAACAATTTAATTTGATTTTTCTTTAATTCCCTTTAAATCATTAAGCTCACCTTATATTTTTTAGTACACTAAAACGAACTGGGAAAGCGCGAACTTCTAACTATAGTAGTTTGTTTATTAGAGCCTTTTTTTTTCTTTGTGCGGTTTGGGGTTGACAGAAATCAATTCTACGAGTTCTCGTTTGCATCAAAAAATACAATATTAAAAATCTTTTCAGCCATAGAAAGGTCATAAGAGGATTCTAAATGTTAGTTCAATTGAAGAAAATCATTTTTTTTAATTCCCGGCTATTAACATCCCGACAATAATTATTTACAAGAATTTCAACGAGCTAAGTGCGTAATAATAATTTTTGTACGTTAACTTCATGAATATTTGCTTATTATAACATAAAACAGGAAGTATGTTCTCGTATAACTGGTAAAAGGATATTTTAGTTCCTTTTTTAAGTAATTTATTTGTAATTCGATGATTATCGCCAAGAATAAACGTCGTCTAAGGTGAAATGAACGCGCTTCCTTATGTGACCAATCATATATATATATATATATATATATATATATATATAAAAAGCAGGAAACAATTTTTTACATTCAAATGATTGCCTTAATTAATTACATCTTGCATTTATTTTTATAAGCGTAGGTCGTCAATTAAATTGTGTAATAGATCATTATTAATATATAGAATGATAAACCCTTTAATTAGATTATGACAACCATAATAAATTTGTGTCGGTAGTAAACACAAAAACCGTGAAATCGTCGTATACACCGTGAGATGAGGTAGGAGTGTATTTGAAAAAATCATGCAGTATTTCACGTAGATATATGCATGTAACATCGTAACATTAAAGTGCAGTTAAGTTATTATTAGAGGTATGCATCAGCAAGAGCCTGAACTATTGACCGCCTTGGATGATTCGAGTGGACTTACAATCAAAGAACTGTAATTGATTGCACTCTACGAAATGTTGAAGGTTAATGCAGAATTACTACGATTGAAGAATTTCATGTAATTTTTAAAGTTAAACCTTCGTATATGCTATCACTAATGAAATCTAAATTCTTTGGTATAAAAAAATCGTGCAATTCCTTTAGGAAAAGTATACTCCGTAATTAATAAGCGTCAAGGGAAAGTTCTGCAAGCAATTGGTATGGATGATAAAGAAAAGACCTTCATGGTCACCGCTCAAATTCCAGTAATTGAAAGCGATGGTTTTGCTAATGAAATAAGGAAGACAACATCGGGTCAAGCGAATCCAAATTTACGTTTTAGTCATTACGAGGTAAGAATCATTTTTTAAATCATTCCAACGCTAAAAAATAATTCATTTATAGATTATCGATGGCGATCCTTACTATGAGGAAGCTATAGTTGAAGATGACGAAGACCAAGTCAACATAGAATCCGCAATTCGTGCTAATAAATTGATGAAAGAAGTTAGAAGAAGGAAAGGATTATTGATCGATGAGCAAGTGGTAATTCATGCTGAAAAACAGCGTACTTTGAATAAGAAGAAGTGAATATTTTATATGATCCTTTATACATATTTATTTTACCAATCTTTTTTAATAAAGATAGTCTATGCGAAAGAAAAATATTTATTGAAATAACTTAGAGATATGTACGTAAAAAAAATTATTATACATTGAAGAAGTAATTCTAAGTCTTTCTCTTCTTCCTGGGATATTTTCTATATTTCCTAAATCTCTTCCTCTTAACACCTTTACCAGTCCGTTTTGGGTTCTTGTCTTTCCAGTCTTCCTCAGAACTTTCATCGTATTGCTCAGCTTCAGGAGCAGGCTTCAATTTACTCATTAAGATCCCATATTTCTGAGTAACAGCAAGGAATGCTTCTCCAAATTTCTCATAATTAGCTTTGGTGACATGTTGGATCTTCATAAATTCTTCCTTTGTACTTGGGAGTAACTTTGCCATGGTACTTATTGCCGATAAGTTCATAATAGAGGATAGCGTCACTTGTCGTTGGACAGCGAAATTCCTACAAACTTCCAATAGTTCTTCGTGGCATTGGACTTTCAAACTATTGATGTTATTCTCTGGGACACCACTTGTAGATGGCTCGGGCTTGTGAACTTGGGAATCAAGCTTTGGTTTCGATGTAGAAGCTTTAGGCTGCCTGACTGGTGTATTCTTGTTGATTGAGATTGTTATCTTTTCTGGAATTCATAATTTAGAACCCTGCGAACTTAAGAGAAAGATACTTACTATTCGTATTAAACAATTCACTATATTTTGGACCTTTCTTCAAATAAACGACAGGAAATTCCCCATTGTAAGTACAAACATTAGTCAAGATCTTCTCCAAGGTTAATTGCTTTATAAACCTTTGTATATCGACTTTGTCATGGTATTGGCCATTGGCAAAGTATGGGTGTTTGTTGTGCTGCTTTTCAATAATCTTTCTCTTTTTCGAGCCCTTGTAAACGTCAGTTATATGGATCATTGTTACGTTTTCTTTACTACTAATATCGTGCACCAATTTAGCTAATTCTTTACATTCTTTGGTCACGTCCAAGGTTTCATAGTTTTGCATGTTTTCGCAATTATCGCAAGCAGTCTTTTTGTTTCGGATGCAGATCTCCCTATTGAATTTTTCACCAAGATGTATAAGCTGGAGGTACCTCCTACAATCGACTTTATTTTCGCAGTAACTAGTCATCTGTTGTAAATTTTCAAAATGGCCTTCTAAGCATTTAGCGGACATTGATCTCTCACCTAGAAAAACGTGAATAACGTTAAGCCATTGCTAGCTTCCAATCAATCTGTACCTACTGCTGATAAGCTTTTGTAATCTTATAACATCTGCATAGGAGTAAAACAAATATGAGTAAGATATCTCGCCATCTCTGCCGCCCCGTCCAGATTCTTGATAGAAGGCTTCAACAGATTTGGGTACCGAATTATGGATTACAAATCTCACATCCGGTTTATCGATGCCCATTCCAAAAGCTATGGTAGCAACAATTACATGGAATTCATCGTTCATCCAACCCCGCTGAATCTTCTCTCTCTGGTTATTGGTCATCCCAGCATGGTAGGGTTTTGCTTGGATGCCAGCGTTCGATAGATTTGTGGCTAATACCTCACAATCTTTACGACACAGGCAATAGATGATACCAGACTTTTTTAAAAATTTTGACTTGATTATTTTGACAATATCCTGGACTACATTTTTGCCTGGTTTTTCAAGCACCTCGTATTTTATATTTGGTCGATTAAAGCTCCTGATAAACGTCTTACAATTTTTCAATTTTAAAATGTTAGTAACATCCTTCTGAATTAGTTCAGTAGCTGTTGCTGTTAGGCACATTATTGGCACTTTTGGATATAATCTCCTCAGAGATGAAAGTTGTTTATAATCTGGTCTAAATTAACAACTAAATAAAATAAGAATTTCATTAAAGGAAGTTTGAACTCACCTGAAATCGTGACCCCATTGTGATAGGCAGTGAGCTTCATCAATAACAAATCTAGCTAGTTTTTCTCTGGAATATAATGACTGTAATATATCCGTAACTGATTTTGAAGAGTTGATTTTCTCAGGAGTTAAATAAAGTAACTTTATAACTGGTTCCCTTAAATGTAACTTGCAAAAGACATTATCTGCATCTTGATTCTTCATTTCTGGACACAAATGAGCTGCCGGTATCTATAAAAAAAAAAAAAATAGAACCTATCAAAGGCGTCATAATTCTATCCAAAAACTTACATCTAATGCATTCAATTTATCTACTTGATCAGCTATTAAGGCACGCAATGGTGATATTACTATTGTAACTCCAGGAGTTAGAATAGCAGGCAATTGATAACACAAACTTTTCCCACCACCTGTTGGCATAAGAACAAAACAATCATGTTGCTGCAACGATGCATTGATTATCTCCTCTTGGTTTGGTCTATATTCCTTCAGTCCAAAAGTGGAATGCAAAATTTCATTCATAATATCAGTATGAGGAAATATCCCACGGAACTCAGCTGAAAAATAAAATTATCAGAACAACATTTTTTTAATCTCTATTGATATACCAGTGTCATCTGCCCTAGTCATAATGCTTTTAATTTCTACATCTCCAGAAATGGTTTGAGTGTAATAAGAAGTGTTTGCATTAAATGACTGTTCTTTTTCGAATGATAGGAACTGATTTTTATCACCTACATTGTCTTTTCCCCTTTGGGATAATTCATAGTTCCTCCTTTCCTCTTCATCCAATAACCTTGCTAACTGTTCATCTTCCTCCATGGAAGCTTCTCCAGAAAATGATGTCACAAGGTCGTTTATTGGATCGGTATTGTCAAGATGGTCAGAGAATTTATTAAAGGTGACACCAGAACAGCCGGGTTGGTCAAATTCTATTTGGAACATATCAATTTGTTTTAATTTTGAAGATGAAATGTCCTCAGGTTTGGACTTTGGAGGAGCAGCAGTTTCTAATTTTGAAGGGCCTGGTGTAGAATCGCTGAGAAGATTCGTCAAAGGATTTATTGCTGATGATACTACTTTCTTGAATGAAAAACGTTGAGGTCTTTTATGAGCTTTGATTTCTCGAGCATTTTCCTTGCAAGGTGATGCATTTATTGTAACCACTTCAACTGATTTTTCTAAATTATCTCTTGCCTCCATATTTTGTTTCGTTGGAGTTGATATTAGTTTAAGAGATGATTTTGATTGGACTATATATTTGTCTAAATTACTTTCCGATTTTGACAGCTCATCCTTACCAAATAATTGTTCAAACCTTTCTTTAGATGTTGAATTGGTATTTCTTAATGTGTTATCCTTTTTCGTTAATAACTTCACAGTAGAACTAGTATTAATCTTTATATCGTTTTTAACTGGTTTTAATCGAGGCATATTAACTTTAGGTAGTTCGGTCTTTTCTAATAAGAAAAAATTTGATTTGTTATGTTCTTTAATACTAAGAATATTACCTTCTGACTGCTTTTTTTGATGGGATATACTAAATTTAGTCTCATTACAATCAGTTTCTGTAGACTTTTTTTTGAATGATGACAGTTTATTTCCAAATGGTTGTATGTTTTCATCCCTCTGTTTGAATGCTGGCTCCTTTCTATCGAATAAATTTACAGATACTGATGTTAACTTCCGACTTTGAACAGCCCGCTTTTCTTCCAAAAATGATTTCAATAGGGAAGGAGATTTATTTTGTGGGAGATTACTTCCTCCTTCTTGTGGTTTCTGAGACTTTTGCAGAACCGTCTTAAAACAAAACCGATTCTGTCGAGGTACATTTTTATAATACGTATTAAATATATCTGCCCCATCGTCCGTTTCTACAACTGAAATTATGCTTTTTAACGATTATAAGTGTTACAGAGATATGAATTTGAGTACTTACCTTCGTTATTACTTAGCATTCTAATTTGTTAAAGTTATCATTAACATTTTCACTAAATTATTTACTTTTAAAATATTATTCTAGGTTATGTTAAAAAATAGTCAATTTATTACCAACTGTCTTTCCACTTGCGTATAAACAGTTGGTCCATAAGTGGTTATACACAGTTGGTATACAACTGTTGAACTGTAACATAAAACATTTATTTGGTATTTGTTAATACTAACAAGTTTTTAGTTGTAATCTTTGTTGCCACGTAGGGAATCGTATACTTATGTGACCCAGAACCAAATTATTTGTTCAAATAGTACAATTACGGAAGTCACCCTCCTTATCCATGCGGAATTGTAAGGGAGAAATTCAAAATCGTTTTGAATCGAAATTTATTTATTTCTTGAAATCGAGCAAGTAAAATTGATATAGATATTAAAAAAAAAAATGGAAATAAAATAAACTTAATAAAAGATGTATACAGTTTTTCATTAATTTACACTATGAGGTATTAAATTAATAGTTTCCATTGCTACCAGGTAAATGGAGCTCTTTCCCTTAACATCCTTACACCAAACTTCTCCCATTCCTTGGTGTGTATCCATAATTCTTGGGCAGTTTCTAAGCATGACATAATTGAAGCACCTTTCCAGGCTACCATTGCAGAGTCCATATCACGCGGGTTAATGATTATATCAAGCTGTTCTAAGGTAAAAAAAAATTGTATGGTGTGGGATTTACATTAACATAGTCTCCGTATTACCTGCGCGGTAAACACAAGGAATTTGTAATTGGATACGATTCTGTAACCAAGTTGCAATTCCTGCAAACTTCATCCCGCCTCCAACAATTAAAATACAACCATACATTTTTCTTTTTAAGTCCTCATTGGCTAAAATTAATTGGGAAAATGCAAAAACCAAATATTAAAAAAATTCTAAGCTTACGACATCTATCAATACTTTGTAAGACAGCCTGATCCAACCCTAGTATCTGACCAGGATTTATAACAAATTCTTTGTCAGTATTGGAAACAACTGCATCAATTGTATCAACAACGATGTCGTCATCATTTGCATTATTTTGTGTGTTAGGTTGTTCATAGTATGCTTCGTTTAATAAATCGGAGGTTGATGGTTCAAGATTTTCCTTGATACCCTTCCTCTATGAAGAAATGAATAACAAACCAATTATCTATTCCAAACCTAATTATTTAGTTACCCGAATTTCTCTTAAATAATTTTCATCATGCGGATCTTCAGGGTCGCCAGTAGACCTTTTCTGGGTGTGGATGGCTTTAACACCCGTTATTCCAAATAATTCTGGACTAAATAAGCTTAAAGGAGCTACAATACATTCATCACCCACTTGAATAGTATATTGGAGGATTGGTGAATTTGGTTGACGTATTATAAATGTTTTCTCTTGCGAACCACAAATGTCCTAGAAGATCAACCATTGCAATAAATATGTATGTTGATATTAAAGTAACTCTAATTACCAGATTGACATGGCAAAAATCTTCCTTCAGCTTCCTCAAAAGCATGGTATCTAACTTGTTATCATCACTACAATTTTTATATGGGAACGCACATTTTTGTAGAAGCCAAAAGAATGTTTGAGTGATATCAGCTCCTCCATAGTCCATCCTAACCTAAATTGACATTTCCTTATTAGTACTTAAGTAATTAATTAAATGAAGGCAGTTACTCTAGTATTTGAGTGACATATTCCATCTTCGACACATGAGACTGAAGTTTTTTGATCTCCCACATCTACCACACATGCATAACTTAACCCAGACCCAAACGTTGCTGCCACATGATCCTGTACCAAGAAACAACTTCCAAATTCCATCTTACTTAGTAATAAAGTCGTTAATTCCTTCAAATAAGTTCTATTATAGATATCAGGTATTACTAATACTGCTTTGTATAATCTTAAATCTTTTTTAGGAATATTATAATGCATTTCTAATATATACAACCAAATGGTTTCTAGATCAGCTAAAATCGATGTCATAGAGCCGCCAGGTCCTGTATGAATGTTCAAATCACCTCTTCTAAAAGGGAAATGTATATTGAAGTTCTCATTTGGTGAAATTCTAAGTATCTAGAACAGAGAAAATTATATCATCGTTGAAATTAATGCTATATTTCCTTACATCATTCCCAACAACTACATCAGCTTCTGGTTTCACCCAATCACCTCCACTTGCACCTAGGACTTCTGGTTGGGATCTACGGTTAAAGGCAGCAATTTGTTGAGGAGGAGTTGCGTATCTCCTCCTGCCATCGGACTGTAGACATGATTGTAGAGTATGCGAAACTGATAATCTGGTATCTTCTAATTCTTGAGTATGGCACTTAGAATTGAACAAAGATCATTAAAAATACAAGTAACAGGTTACTTATGGCCTTTACCAATTCACTTCTTGGTGGTAAGAATGTATCGCGGTACCTATGACCATTGGGATAACATCTCCTGGCAATAGCATGTAATGCAGTCAATGGATTCAGGTCTGAGGCTCTTCCAATTCTTAAATTTAGCGAACCAGGATGGATAACAATGATAGATTTGGAATGGCAATACTTTAATCGAAGTTTAGCAGCAATTTTAATAAAAAACTGCATATTGATTCTTTCTAACACTTACCTCGGGTGGAGTATCTGGTTGTACAGGCATCTTTTAACTAGTAACTATCACATCTAAAATTAATAAAACATGCAGTATATTAATATTTTGCTAATAAACAGTCCTATTTGTTCATTTAGATCAATTAACATCATTATGTTGAGAAAACATTCTAGATTTGCAAAAGAGAATGGTGGCGAATTACATTTTATTACTTGATTATACTATTTTACTTTACTTGACACCATTCCTATATTTATGTAGTAAATATACATAATACATAACCCTTGTAGGCCGAGTAAGATGAGAGCGCTTATACGATCGTGGTTAAAATAAAAGCAGATTTAAAGATTAAGTTAAGATAAAGCATATTTGGTAAGAGGAAAAGCTCCTTATTTCTTTTTTTCTAATTATTTAGAATTTAATCAACTGTACCTACATCTCCCAGAATTTGATTGGGTTAAACGTAAGATTAATAACATCGTCGTGTATACCTTATTTTTTGACCATAGCTGTATATCTACAATTGTATTTAAATATTTGTTTACTTAGACATAATTATTGTATCAAATTATCTTAAAGTAGAATAATGACAAGTATTTTGTATTACTGTTCCCTAAGAGAACATCTTTAGTACTAAAAATTACAGGGACATCTTGTGAGATTGAGTTGACAGATTTCTTGTTTATCCATGTTTAAATCTAGGCTAAAAAATATCAGTAGCGTAACATTAGTAGTATATTACTAACTTCGCGATGATATTAAATATGTACGGAGGTAATTTAATTTATGTATAGTTTTCTTTTTAAAGAAATAATATGTATTTAAATTTAATAATCACTTTTGTATTTTAGAAAAATCACCTACATTTCCTATGTTATTCGTTGATAATGCTGTCATTTTTGAGACCCTTCGCATGTGACGTCCATTGAAATAAATTGTTCTGGCATATTCCATTCTATTTCACTCTAGAATTCTTTCAATACGTATATATGGTGGTCGTTTACCGTATGTTCTCATTAATGCTGTAGATATTGTCTAGTGTGATATAAAGTGTTCGTAAAAGTAATATTTTACGTGTGTGATTCTCATTTACGTGTCTAAATATAAGCATTAAACGTCCAGTGCCGCCATAAGACCAGTGGTGATACGGACGGTGTATTTCTTGTGTGATTTATAAAATAAAACGTTTAGCTTTAAAACATGGGAAAGGATTATTATAAAATACTTGGACTAAATAGGAATGCTACGGATGACGACATCAAGAAAGCGTACCGAAAATTAGCACTGAAATATCATCCCGATAAAAATAAGTCACCTGAAGCCGAAGAGAGATTCAAAGAAGTAGCCGAAGCGTACGAAGTTTTGTCCGATAAGAAGAAACGCGATATCTACGACAACCACGGTGAAGAAGGTTTGAAGGGCGGAATTCCTGGCGACTCTGGAGTTGGAGGTAATACATTCCATTACAAATTCCATGGCGATCCGCGAGCGACTTTTGCACAATTCTTCGGCAGTCCGTTTGAAGCCTTCTTTGGCGACAGCAACAGAATGTTTAGATTTCCCGACGATAATTTGGATGTTGACGACCCGTTTGGTCTTGGAAATATTGGTCCTACAAGGCCAGGCGGTCCCGGTGGCGCCTTTAGAAGCCATTCATTTAATTTCCATAATAGTCCGAGTAGAGGAAAAGATAAGTTGCAAGATCCACCTATCGAACATGATCTATATGTCTCACTGGAAGATATTATGAGAGGCTGCACGAAAAAGATGAAGATTAGCAGGAAAGTTCTGCAGTCCGATGGTAGCACAAAGAAAGAGGATAAAGTGTTAACAATCAATGTGAAACCTGGTTGGAAAGCTGGTACGAAGATAACTTTCCAAAGGGAAGGTGATCAAGGGAGGAATAAGATACCAGCTGATATTGTTTTTATTATTCGTGATAAACCTCATGCTCACTTCAAGAGGGAAGGCAGTGATATACGTTATACAGCTAAAGTAACTTTGAAAGAGGTTAGTTGTTATTTATAGCAATGCTATAAAAGTGTATCTGATATTTATATTTGATTTATTTCACAGGCATTATGCGGGACTACTGTGAATGTACCGACAATGGTTCCAGATGTAAGCCTACCGTTGCATTTCGTAGACGAAATCATTACGCCAAATACAGTCAAACGCATTCACGGTCAAGGTTTGCCGTTGCCGAAAGAGCCGTCCAGAAGAGGCGATTTGATCGTCAACTTCGACATACGTTTTCCGGAGCACCTGTCTAATTCAGCGAAGGATATACTCTTCGATACCCTGCCTAATTAACAAATTTTGCATGACGAAGAGAAAACTTAACGAAAAAATATTTAGCTGTAGCGTTGAAATGGAAAACAAAACTTGATTTTCTGTACGTTTTAGTACAAGCTGAAGAATATAACATCGTGTTTACTATTTAATTAATTAAAATTAATAATAGATTTAAGTGAAAAGTAAGTAAGCTGTAAGTTATTAGTCTTCGTTTTTCGTTCGTGTAGAATCGAAGACGGAGGGCAAAATTGATGTTTTATTCATGGAATTCTATTCTTTTGTATATTGCAAACGCGTGTGATATTTTTTTTGTATGAATGTGTATGTATGTACCCAAATGTACATGATTGAATATAAATATATTCATTATAAAGAAATAGTTAATATGAGGGTAGAATCTATAGTTATACGTTTAATTTTGTATATATCTAATATGTTTAAAACTATTTGTTTTCACTGGAAAAGCCATCATTATCGGTTGCTCCTTCCTAGGATGTAATTAACTTTGTTTTAATTTTACTTTTCGAGTAAATTTACGAATATTTTTCATTTATTTTTCGTTTTAAGTTTTAGAGTGTAAGATTATATTTTTTTAAAATTAATAATAGTTGTATTTTAAAACGCCGACGCCTTGTATTTATTGTATTATATGTAATTTTCAATAAAATAATTTAGTAGATCTTGTCTTTGAATATCGTCACGATCATCCCTATAGAAGAAATAACAGAAAAAACGCGGTGTCAAAAATGTATTCATAGTTCTCCCAATGCCAACTTTTGTATCGCTCCTAAAATAGTGCGCTTGAAGTGAATGCTGACGTAATTTGTATTACTTGGGTCGCCAACGCGATTTCTATACACTGCTATAAAAAAATAATATTAATTCACGGTTTCCCACGACGAAGAAGGAGTTTCCCGAGGTTGAGTGGTGTTGTTTTTTCGCTAGAGATGTATCTGAAAAGTTACGACAGGTACGGGTCAAGACAGGTGTTTGTACGTGCCGCGTTATAAACAAAGGAATTCGTTCTCGTGAACTATTAAAACAAATTAAAACTCAAAGATTACACGTGTTCAAATAACGATTAAAGATAAGTTAGTATTTTAGATAAGAGAAGATATCTGGTGCAATACTAGCAATAAATCGAAGATTCAAGTAAAAACATTTTATCTGAACGTAATAATAGTAACAGCATTACATAGCTAAATTAATACAATACAATCGTGTACTTATTATCGCATTTTTCGTAAAAGAAACTATAAAATACAATAACCTTGCTGGCTTCAGCAGTGCAATTTATTTTTCCAAAAGCAGGTTTTTAGATGTTTCATTTTATTCCATTCCGTGCAGTACCATATGTTCCACTACGGTAGTCAATGACCATGTCCTGATTACCAACTGAGACATGAGGAAAGCGTTTCTCTGACCATGCCATTAAGTTCATCTTTTGCAAACTCGTACAGAGCACGTCATCGTTTTTAAATTCGCGTCTTTCCATCACTAACGGTTGAATCAACGTGACGTTATCCGAATTGTCACATAGGACGCTAGCCAATGTGCTCTTTCGAATCTCCTTCAGCTGATTTGGCGTGAAAACTTGAGGATTTTCGTACCAATACCTGTCAGCTCTTTTCAAACGAATAAATTGATCAATTATTAAGCAATTTAGGGTTGGTCCTAACAGGCTCCCCTCAATCGATTGCTCGCTTAATGATCCTGTGTACAGATCAATATCTTCTACATATCTAAAAATTTCAAGATATAAAATCCAATAAACTATTTTTGTAACGTTATAAGAACCCACGTTTTGTTACCATATTCGGAGATATATATATATATATATATATATATGAGGTATATATATATACATATATTTGGGGCGTCTTAAAACAAAAACGTGCATCATACCAGTGGCGATGGCGTAATATAAAGCCCGATCACTTAAGAATTTATTCCTAAACGTTCAACGGAATAAAATGGAATAATCATGTAATTTGCTTCGGCGCGTCTTTTGGATGTCGGCTAGACGAAAACAGTGAAAGCGAGTATATAGGTCAGATCGTTATGTGCTTGCATATGTAACAAACTTATTTATTAAAACAGATCGTAGACTTTTAATAAGCATTTCCAAAAATATTCGGGGTATTCTATTTTCGTTTTATATACGTGTGCGGTATATTTTTATACTCGTTTTGGTTTTGCATTCAATACGTATTCGTAATTACAAAAAAAAATAACACTTACTTATAAACACTTTTTATATAATTCAAAGTATCAGGATCAATATCATGAGATAAATCATGAAAGGTTTTAGGTTTTGATAACTTGCATATTTCTCGCCATTTCGCATATCCCGGTAAACCATGATCACGACCTCGTTGGATGTTTAAAGATACCAAATCAAGCCCACAGGCTCTAGTACTACTATCGCCGTTAGTGCTTTCATCGATTTTCTCAAATAAATGCTGCTTTAACTAGAAGAGAATTTAAAGTTTAAATCTAATTTATCGGGCTAAAATTAAATTTTTTTGACGTACTTCGGGTGTGAAAAACGCATCATTTGCTTGTATCTCAGTTCGAATCGCCCCAGTTAGGACCTTATCCAATTCTCCACTCCTATATAGCAGGAATGGGTCGAATAAAATCTCGTGTAATTTCAAATATTCGGTACTATTAACGTCCCTTGCAATGAATCTTACTAAACTTGGTATGAGTGAATGTGCAAATCGGAAAGCTGAGGTTGCAAAACTATTTGCAATGGTCGCATCTAAATTTGGATCATAATTGTGGTAATAGCCGTTCTTTTTTGGAACTAAATCAAATTTTTTCAGAAAACGTTCACCTACAAGCATGTAAATTGAATCATTTGAAATTCCATTTTTTTTATTTTTGTTTAGAATGTTTCACCTATAATGATCCTTAGGAATTCGTTGTAGGTGATGTGTTGCATTTGTCCGGCTAAAATTCTCCTCGCTTCTTGATAAATACGCTCATCGTCCCAGTGATTGTTGATCTCTCCTAATTTTTTCGCCAAATTATTATGGTGTCTTGCCCAAATAAGATGCATACTTGTCAAATGCAAATTTTCATTTGCTCTAGCATCTCCTAAAAGATTCGAAGTGAAAATTTAAACTCCAAAGAAGATTACCTTATTTCAAGCACTTACCGGATATAAAACAATATCTACCCATCTTAGTTTGTTCTACGCGATTACAGCCATCGTTACTATCATTAGATATTGGCAACAATTCTCTATCATCAGACGTCCTGAACATCTTCAAAAGTCCACCGTTCAACGTCCGCAGTTGCCTTGCAAGGTTTAAATTTGAACCATAAACAACTGAACCATCAATAAATGCTGAAACCTGGTTCATTTGTTCCCGTGGATCCAAACAGCAATTTGGAGCAGGTGCTGATCGCACAAAATTCATGCAGGTAATATTTTTAAGATTATAATACGGATCTTCATTTGATATATTAACTGTGAAACACTCTGGGTGCTTCAAAATGTTATTATCGCAACAAGAAATCACGGAACCGTCTTTGTTACGAGACGCAGCTGTGGAGGTAATGTCATGGTCAACGAATTGACCCCAGACAGCTAGCATTACTGTGAAATTTGGATCATCCTTGAAGTAAGGTCTATGGACCACGTTACTTATTGTTCTAGCAGAAGGTAATTGAGTTCCATCTTTAGATAGTCGTGGTTCACTAATACCTATTTAAAGATTTCTAATAGCCAATTGAAATTGTTTTGAAAAAGGACTTACCGTCCGCATAATCTGGATGTAGAATCCTACGAAATGGCATGTGGCTGACACCATATTCAAAAGGCTTCTTTAAATTATTGCACACTCCATCGTAAGATCTAAATGTCTCATATTTATCGCAAGATATATTTACAAAGTGTTTGCATAAACTGTTACCAATTACAAAAGAATTGGTACAAGTAAATGTGGTGCTAGTATTATTCGCGAAAATGGTTTTATAATATTTTCTTGTAGCCATTTCTTCGAGTAGTCCCAATATTGCTAAATCGTTACTTTTATTTGTTGTACTTGTAACCATTTGATGTCTAAAACTTGGAGTGTTCACTTCCAATTTAGGCAAATCCTTTTCTAACTTCCACAGAGCTTGCAGATTCTTTCCAACAGATCCTATTGCTTCGTTGAAGAGTGTGTTGTTATAATATTTTCGTGGGATGTTGCATTGTAAAATGCCAGGTAAGACTAATAAATTATTAGCTGGGATGGTCAAATTGGAGTAATTGTTTGGATTGGTAGAATTCGTATGTTGCGAGTTTAAACTAATAACGGTTGTGACTAGTATGATGATAACTGCAAGGCTAAATTTCTTTTCTTTTCTTTTATTACTTAGAAAGCTTTTTAAAACTTACCATATAATAGTCGAAAGACAAATTTGGAATTGGCGAAGCTGACGCTTCTTGCGTTGCGTAATACTTCCTTGGAAAACATACTTTGGTTTAGTATCTTCCGCAATTAAAGCAGACCTCTCTGTTTTAATCATTTTTTATTCAACCTAAGTAACTTCTTCGCAGTGAGGTTTAATGAAAACTGAAGTAAATCAAAGGTTCGTCTTTGAAATACAATAACGAAGCCAATCAACTATTGCTGTATAGGTAATTTGATACTATTATTTACAAGTGATTGGAGGCAATTCTACAAAGGCACTTCCTTTTTTTGTTTGTTTTTGTCACACTTGTTCATCGTCTATTACGTTCTAGTCATCTCAATTTTATTTTTAAAAAAATTATTTTATTTTTTATGAGAATTTAAAGGGAATTGTAAATAAAAGGTAAATGTTTAGCGGTAATTTTTTATTAATGCACAAATACGGTAACATTGAGTTTGTATATATGTATAGTAACAACTTCATAACATCTAGTTTTTTTTTTGTTTTGCTTGAAATTAATGAATGAAATTCAACGTACAGCAGCATATCTTTGCAAGATATTTTTACATTAACACGTCTGTCGTTATTATTTTCTTTGAATATCCTTACTTTTGCTTAGCTTTTAGGAAGGAAATGTAATAATAATAAAGATGATAAAAATAGTAACTTCGCTTACTAAATTTATGGAAAGGTTGTGTTGTATAAATCGAATATATTACAATAGTAATAATAATAATAATAATAATAATAATTGTAAGCTAATTATAAAATTACTACCGAGTACGTATAAGAAATAACATAAAATAGGGTTTATCAAATTTCTTTTCTAAATCGTCAGTCTGCAGTTAAAACTTTGTCACATCATTTTTTTATTGTCAGTAAAATCTGTAAATAAAAGAATCGAATTTATTATTATTATTATTGATAAACTGAGCTTCTCATTGATAACCTACCAAGTCCGTAGATTATACATTTTACTGACAACAGAAAATATCTAATGCGATCTACCTTAAATGTTATATTTAGGAAGATGTCTTAATCTCCTGAAAACAAATTCTAGGGACTCTAAAAAATGTACTTTTTGACTAGCTAATGACATGAGGGAAATTAAAGGTTAGTTTTTAAAAATCACCTATTACAAATCACTATGTTTCCAACAAATTTTTAAAAAACACGCTTCTTTTTTTAACAATAGCCTTAAATACAGTACTTATATTTATGTAATGTTAAACCTATGTATTGTCAAGAACCAGATAAATATTTTAAATGTTTTTTTTTATTCTGCTTCATTCCATTCGGTAGATACGATAGTTTTTTTTTATATAATAGTATCTGTTACTGCGTATATGTATAGTATATATATATATATTTATATAATATAGATATATCAATTTTTTCCAAACAGCAAGTCACATTATTGTATTTATTGTTTAGTATATCTGGTAATGTTTTTCTTTTTATTATTCACACAAATATAATGATAGATACATCTACAGCAATCCTAAACGTCATATGTTTGACAACGGTTAGTGTTTTTTTTATATTTATTTTAATAATACCGTTGCTTCTTTACCTATGGGACCTAAAAATCGTCGCTTTCATAAATCTAGACGAGTAGATCCCCAGCAAAAGAATAACGGTGACCAAACATTGAGGAACATAACAATTATTTTGGTAAAACTTCCAATTTCATGCAACATTTTACAGTGAGAAACCCATTGATCCGCTTTTTTTTTAACTTTTTGGTTTTACGATAAATGGGTTGTTTACATATATATCTTGAAAATGAAAAAAGGGGTACTATAAAAATATGGTTTGTTTTAATGTCTATTGCATATTTTATTGCTATTTCGAAACAACGATTTGTATATTGAAAAAAAAATGGTATTACAAAGGAAGAC
This sequence comes from Oryctes rhinoceros, assembly GCA_020654165.1. Lineage (NCBI taxonomy): Eukaryota > Metazoa > Arthropoda > Insecta > Coleoptera > Scarabaeidae > Oryctes > Oryctes rhinoceros. Next base: position 9,769,755 of record JAIOKQ010001013.1, on the reverse strand, counting down.
TCCTTTTAGAGAGAGGGGTAGCTATTCTTTTTGGGGGTTCTTTTCTATACTTTGCAAATTAGGCCGATGATACTTGAAAAATGCAAATTTATTTCGAAAATTCGGATTAAAACTAATCGAAAACAAAATTGTTCAACGTCGCGGGGATCTGGGATGGGGATCTCCCTTTGTAAAGACATATTTCTAAGGTACACAAAAAATAGTTCTGCTGCATTTTGACTTACTTTCAAAAACAATAATTGAGAGAGAAAAAAAAAGGATAATAAAAAGAAATCCGATTAGAGTTATTTGAAGAAACATTTATCAACACCAATATCTTAATTGATAATATATCGATTATACACGTTTGATCTTTGTTTGTTTGTTAAAAAAATATGACAGTAATATAATAATTGAGACATTGTACATTCAACAGTAATTTAATATGTAATAATAGATTTTTTTGTTCAATAGTGTTATAGATTTATTATATATGTTATTTTTTAATAGAGAAAACAGTGTTAAATCATGACAACATTATTATATATGGTTTTTCTTTTTTTTTCTTTGCTACACGTCTGCTTCTCTTTCTATAACTGCATCACATTTGTACATATCTCTTAACCCTTAGTAAAAGGTATAATAATATAATAGACTACCGTTTAATTTCAATAGTATGTGTTCTTTGTCATTTTATTCCTTTTTCCTTTGAAGAAGGCAAGATATCAAGCAACAATAGTTAAATAATAGAGAACTAAATTTAAGATCTTAAATTTGTAGTATCGTAGAGGGAAAAAATTAATAATATTGTTTTCTTTCTGTTGTTCGATCTGATCGATTCAATAATGTAGAGTTTTTTCCATTAAAAGAAAATTAATATTGTAAAACTATTAACGAATATTACAAAATGGTGATAATTATAAAACAATTGAGAATATCAGTATTTCTTGGAAATTAACCCGTGACTCATGGCAATGGAGTGTCAACCCTTACGTATGTAACAGGAAAATAACCCGTGCGTCCGTTCAAGCTACCTTCAAACCAGTTTTCGTCGATTTTGTTTATTAGTGTTATCACATCATTTTCCTGTAAATAAACAAAATCAGGGAAGTTACTTAAATTAGTTAAAATAATATATTTACATAAATTACACAAGATGTTTTCGCGTGGATTTTCAAATTATATTTTTGGTGATAGGCAAAACATTTTGGAACATCTTAATTTTAGCATATTTCTGTCGAGTGTGTCAGATATTTGATGATAGAAATTATGAAATATATCACCTTAAAGCCAAGTTCCCCGGGATTTTCTGGTTCGAAGTCGTACAGAGCTGTGCAGCATGGAGCTTTGATCATGGGTGTCCTGGCAGGAGATTTCATCGGAGATGCTAATGGTGAAGCTGCCATAAGTACACAATCGATTACGTACAACAAAGCACATCGATAGATTGGTTTAATGGATCAATTTCTCTTACCATTGGCCGAATGTTGACCGGGATGCAATTCCAATTGATAGGGCTTATGTTGTGGCGATGAAAGTTGCGATGAACCTGCTAAAACGGTTCTATTAGACTTTGGCCGGCTCCAACAGGTACAATTGCAGTATTTTTTAAGCGTAACGCGCGACGAACTCATTGGATATTTGGATGTGTCGTAATTATGAATTGAAGACCCGAAAGGCGCACGTAAACATAACAACGCGACCGTAGTCGATATCAAAATAGAATTTGGAAAGTGGCCAATGATATTTCTGATATACATTAACGCATGCATGTAACTACGAGTATCTTTTTTATCTCGTATGCACCTGCAACTATGCTAGAAATGTGTAGATTTGATTAATTATCACAAACTACTAAACGTGACATTTTTTTTTATAATTTACCTTAAGGAAAATTTAATATACGGTACTTCAGAGGTTTTGAGAAAATAATTCTTTTGGGGACAAAGAAAATATAAGCATAAAGTAAGTAAGTTAAAATTCAAACAGAATTTGAATATAATTAATAGGTTAATTAAATAAAATTGACATGAAACAAAAACTACAAAACAAAAACCAAACAAAAAAAATACCTGAATTTATTGTCCAAGAATCAAAAAGGTCGGGTTTATTATGGGTAGGTTGTGTTTTGGATGTGGACCTAGAAACAGGCGTAGCGCGAGTACTTATAACGGAATTGTTTATATTCGTACCATTCACAGCGTCGACACCTTCAATATTGAGATCAGTTAAAGTTTTAGGAACGAATTCGACCTTAGGACGACTGGCTGCCTCATCTCTCCTAGAAGAAAAAAAAAAAATAAAAAATAAAATAAAGATAGGGTTTTGCCTCAAAATCATCCCACACTTACTTTTCATGAAGAGTTTCAGTTAAAGTTTTTAAGATTTCAGTACATTGACTGTGGTATTCTAGAAGACCATCGGCGAAAGTAGCAAGTTGAGATATCTGCTCCACCTGTCCGCACGAAAAAAACCCCAAACATTATTATTTTTTTTCTATTGGAAACAGGAGAAAAATCATTTGAAGACTTACATCGTTCTCCAGCAAATTGAACATTCCCATTTGAGCAAGTTGGAGTGATTCGGCGAATTTATCCTCAGCAGCCTTAATTTCCTCATCTGTAATATGTGAGCCTATCAGAAAAAAAAAATAAAATTCCCATGCAAATTAAAACGAAACTAAAAAAAAAGAAAAAAACGGAGATTAAGGTAACTAAACATAATTGAAGCATCTACTATAGCTACTACGAAAATTGAAAAATAACCAAAAATAAGTTTTAATAAACAGCATTCTATTTTTAAATTACAACCTAATTAGAAAGCAAAATAATTTTGAAAAGGGTATGTTTTCTCCATTTTAATTTAGACTAATTAATTTGGATTCGGTGGCCAACGCAAAGCTCCTGGAAAACTGATCTAAATTATCTCAATGAAAGTCCACATCTAATATTACTTGGTCTTATTACATGTCGAGAATCTTTAGCTCATTAAAAAGGGATTTGTATGCTAAATTATGTTTTTGTATAAAACGCTGACATACCGGACATTCGAGATTGTAATTTTATTGGACTGGAATAAGGACTGGGTGCCCTTGATACTATAAAAGAAATACACTTTGTTTTCATGCAAACTTAATTCATAGATATAACAGAAAGTAATGATAATTTGGTAAAAATTAAAATTAAAACAATTCTATTATAGTTTACTGAAATCTATTTTGTTGTTCCATTCCTGCTATAGTAGATTGGCTGAAGACGCTTCAGATTTCACGTAATGTGGTGTAATGGACGAAGATACGTTACCTTTAGCTTGTCGTCTTCTTTTGCAGTCAAAATCGAGCCTACGGCCTTGCAATTTCTTACGGTGATGCTGCAAAAAATATTCCCAATGGCAAAAACCGATAGACTTTGAACAAACATGTTTAATTTACCATGACTTCCTTCAAATCTTTCGTTTGTAAGTAATGGAGAGGTTCTAAGAAATTCTGCTTGATATTATCGTCAAGAGAGTACTTAACATCTGCCATCTGCTTTAGGGATTCGCCCATCTCTACGAGGGCCGACCCGAACATGCTGTCATCGCCCAATTTCTTCCCGTAGAGTAGCATGCAGTCACCGAGTACACCTTCTGGTTGAGGATAGGTGTTGGACTTAGCCTGACCGCTTAATTTGCTTATACCTTTTACGGCTGCCATTTTTGCCCTCGCTGTGGGATTGGGTTGAAGGAACTCCTTGGTTTTCGCTTGTAATTCCTCGACCAACTCGTAAGTAACATCCGTTTTCTTTTGAGATACAAATAAACGTGAATATAGTTTTTTTCGACTTATTTCCATGATTAAATACCTACCCTTTCCATGTCCATGAAATCCAAGTCAAGTTTGGTACCTTCTGCACCACCCATCTTTTCTGTGACATACTGGAATTCGAAAAAAAATCCTTTGTTATCAAAGAACATTTTCGGAGTATTGTTAACTTTAATTGGGGCAAGGCATTCATAAAAAATTAATGCGTAGAAAGGACACACCTTACTCTACTGATGGTTAAATTTCAATAAAACAAAAATTCATACCTGATTGCACTTATTAATCTGTTTCTTTAATCCAGCAAACGCCATATTCGATAATCTAGAATAAATAAAATAAATAAACTTACACAATCAAATATTTTTTTCTTCTATGACCTAAATATATGCAACTTCTCAATATTTTATTCCTTAGTCTGAGGTATAGCAAAAATTTAATTCAATTGAACAATAAGGCAAAGGCAGATACTAAGTCGCAACCGGGGTGGATGAACATCACGAGTGTTAATGAATTTAATAATAAATTTCAATTTAAGCAGTCTTTTTCTACAGGAAATAGGTCAATGTCAAGCTACTTAGAATATTTTCGAAATGAAAAAAAAATGAAAATGGATAATCTGTTAGGGTTCAAAGTGACAGTGGGATTTAATAAACATTAATCCATAAAATGAAATATGACTTCTAAAAGTTTATTATAGATAAGGAATATCAACCGAGTATAAGAAGAAAAAGTAAAAAATCGATAACTTATGTAATAAAAAGGAAAAAAAAAAAGGACGTAAGAGATACAATTCTGTACCCATTAGGAATTAAACAATAAAACATAAAAGTACATTTGATCAGTACCCAATTTTTCCAGCAATATTTACTAATCAAATAAAAAATAATAATAATAATAAACGAAAACCGTTTACAAATCGCTTATAAAAATTACATGAAACTAAATAGAATGCATAGAACAAACAACAAATTATCAAAGTCCTAAGTAATTTCATATAATCATGCAGAGAATAAAAAAAAGCTTGAAATTCGAATACTATAAAATAGGCGCTATTCTGATTCCTAAAATTTTAACTTACGTTTATTTCAGAAGCTTTCTCCTTCTCAAGTGTCTATTAGGGGTTCATGCGATGTCTGATAATTGGCAACTGTCTGAACTCTAAGCTTCAAAATACAACGAAGTGTATCTCAACGAATTGACATATAAATGCTATCGACTACAGTAATACTAAATTTACCAGTGCGCAGCTCAACCGCGCAGTTATCGATAGAAAACAACCACCCACTTACCACTCAAAGGGTAGTTACGGGCGTCCAGCGGGAATTTGAAAATTTTAACTCTTTTAAATTAATAACTTAATCATGTCTACTGGAACGGGAAGTTGAGATAAATTTTCGTCTAGAAAAACGGAAATAAAAAGTCCTGTTGAAACTAAACGTGTTTCGGGTTTCTTTATTTTTTATTTTGATAACAAATCCTGTTAGGATTTGTATTTTCTTCGCCTCGATTAAAATGTGCCGTTTTCAGTGTAAAATTTATAACCCTGAATTTTATAGAATTCAATCGCCCAAATGCGTTTTTTTTTTTTTTGTCGGTAACCAACAGTTTTCAAGCTCTAAGCCTTTGATGATTAGGGAACTTGCAGATCCTCTACAGGGCTACGGAGAAAAACATTATGAAGCAATCAAAAAATGCATGGCCCCTACAGCTTTAGAATTTCAAAAACAGCGATATAATTAAAAACAAATGTTTAATGTTAACAATCATAGTAATAACAATAATAAACCAGGAGCTAGTAGAAGATGAATGTACTTAATACAATCATAAGAACTTGACACCCGAAGAATTTTGTTTGAAGTTATTTGGGAAGTCGCGGTCAAGTGTATTGAATTAGGTAATTGAGATGAAATGATAGCAATAAAATAATAAAAAGGTGACCGTTACAAAGTACAGGATTACTAACCAAGTAATTTATTGCGTATATGTATACAGAGAATGGCTGGCTCATAAATGTACATGTTCCAGTACCAGATAGAATAACTCATTTAGTGGTTTAGGTAAGTGTACATTAAAAAAGTTAATAACAGTTTTTGAGATATGTGAATTATTGTAGAAATCCGTCTCATTTAATGGTCCTTGTTTGCAAGTGACGGTTTTAGATTTTAGCTGTTGTATCGAAATACTTAACGTGTTTTAACAATAACAATAAAAGAAAATCCAGTGGCCTACTTCTTAATTAGACATTTTGAACATAAATTTATTTTTTATAATTTCTGAAATGTTGGAATGTAAGTGTGTAAAAGGTACATCTTCAACAGAAAAGCAGATGGCCATTTGTGACAATAAATTAAAAAAAAATTGAAAACAGCATAATTTACTTAAAAAAAAAAACTAATTTTAACACAACAAAATGAAACAAGTAGATTAAAGAAAACAATAAAACTGTTCCGTTTTCAAATACATAACATAATTAGATATCTTATTTTTGTGTTCACATCTGTAATATTATTAATTGCACCAAAGTTTACTTACTCTTTCAAGTATCTCCAAGCTATCTAGAGGTGTTAAATTATGACCGTTTGGTAACCATTGCTTAAATTATTTTATGAATTATCACATATCTATCATTTTCATTGACACTTATGTCGTAGATCGGCCGTATATTTTCCATTAACTAGACATTAAGTCTATTCGATTTTAATCACGCGATTACGCACCCCAGTAGATTTTTTAATGTTTCTTTTTTTGCAACCTTTTTCTATTTTAATAATAACATAAATAACGAATAACACTGCATATGCCGAAACTTAGGAACTTGTGTCGAAATACACAAACCAGCATATTTTAATGCGTAGGTGAATCCGTGTAAAAGGATTCTTAAGGATTTGAGAAAACCTACGGAGGAATTTTTCAGCGTCCTTTTTTAAGTGGATTCGTATTTTCTCTTTGAAGTATAAAATGGGGAGGAAGGTAAATATTATCAGAATTTCTTACCGCACTTTCAACAAAGAGGCTACCTTAAAGAAATTCCTATGTATACAAAGAAGATTAAGGTTTACAGTACGTGCTCTAATCTACATCTTTTCTGCGAGCCATCGTTTTTGTATATAAAAAAATATTTATTGGCAAGTGCACAAGGTAGTACTTGTTTATGCACACACAAAATATAGATAAGATAGATAAGTTTTATTTTTTATTGAAACATATAAGAAGTTCATAAATATATAATTACTTTCATAATTGGTTTTATTTAATTATAAATAACTTTAAGTTTAGAATTTTAGTCATTTCATACAAAGAATCTGAACGTGTTGTGGTTTGTATTGATCATATATGTATGCATTTGAACGAATAACGACAGATTATTGCTCATTTATCTACGCTAAGACAATAAATTAATAGATTAGACAGCAGGGAATAAGATCAGTTGTTAATGTTAACTGTTCCGTTACTTATACTTAATTTATTTTTGCAGCAGCTTGCGGGAACGGGTTTGGTTTCCTTAAGCAAAGAAGATTCAAATATAAAGGAAAACAGATAGATTTATCGATTAAAACAAATTATTTTTCATAAGTAATTTTCATATACTTGAGGGATTCGTAAGGTAAAGTCCGTTCGAGCAGAAAATTCCTTCACAGTAACGACAGAACAGAGTAAATAAAAAAAAACCAATATTTTCCAATAAATGGGAATTAACGTCATTCCATTTAAGGAGGAGATGAATTTTCAGTGGATGAAACTTGTGCGTGGGCTTTCCTCGCCTAATTGTTTTCCGTCCAGAAAATTGGTCATGCCTTCCCAAAATTTTAATGGAAAAGAAAATAGAAGTAACGAGGAGATGACAAACAAAACGCCCCAAGGGATTGTTTTATAATTTGAAGGCGTATTCTTGAAAGTGAAAACAATTATCTTCTCCTCCTGTTTTTTTCCCTTTCACGTTTTACACGTACAAGAAGAAACGATTTCTTTCAACAGGGATTATTATTAAATCGATTATTTATTATGAGAATAAGTTAAGTTTGCCAATTTCATCGATCAAACCTCGTATATTGTGCAGAATTAAATTTGTATGCGTTGGGAATATCTAACGAGTTTATTTTGAAGGAAGGATTTCATAGCGCTATATCATTTGATCTGGGAAATTCGCCCACTATTCCCTATCGTCTGCTTGCACATTTCACAGCAACACATGGTATGGTGACTAGATAATATTCGATATTTAAAATAATACAAGTCATTCAAGCAAAGTTAAATAAACGCAAATCACAGTACTTAGATAAATACGGTGTGGTTATATCCAAATTGGTAATCGAAAGGTGGCAAAGGAGCCAGTGGCAGATTTAACAATAAGTATATTAAGTGATAGTTGTGTCTTAGAGATTCATCTTTAGATGTGGTACATTTCTTTGGAACCTTGAAATAAGTACAGCAAATATAACACATGTCGTTAACAAACGTTTCATTTGACCACTTTTTTTTATCGTTTTACTCTCATCGTCGTAATCCTGGTGTATATAATGAAATGATTACTTTCACTGTTTCAAAACATTTAAATAATCACGTAATTTTGCAACAAATCTCGGTAAAATCATCATACTTCAATAATAAAATTCTATAAATACAAACATACGGTAGTATTGTTTTAATATTAACCAAGAAGTAAACGTAATAGTACTCACCTTAAGTAGCAAATCTATTTAAATCGTTTGGCTGGTTCAATCAAGACAACCGCAGCAATAAATAAACACTACTTTCAACCAAGGAGGACACCAGCAGCAAAACATGAAACTGTGATTATCGCTACAATATCATTAACTTGGCAGTTATATTGTATCATCTATTTGGCTATGTAGGAAATATTTCCTTTTCCCTGTGTTTAAAGTTACGCTACCGGCATACAGATGGCAATTGACAAAATTGTTATTTTTTTTTTGGCTTATCTAGACGAAAATAAAAAGTTGAACAAATATTATATAATAGTATTTAATCACCATTTAATCCTTGTGAAACCAAAACAAAAAATATTGATGTCCAGTTACAAACTTATAAGATATCAGCAAGAGGTGGCACTTGTATTTATCACTCCAGTGACAGTTTATACTGACGCATTACAGACGATTCTCGAAAAAAAAAAATTCGTTAGAACTGACATTTAGTTACGATTTTAACGTTGTACTATATCTCCGTAAAGGTTCTTATTGAAATTATATACTAAAATTTTAGATTATATTTGACGTAGAAAAAGATCGAGAAAGTTTGTTTTAATTGGTCCAATTTAATCTGTTGTATTTTTGAACCGCTGAACAGGTATTTTTCAGCCCTTAGTTGATAATTGTACATATTAAAATAACTCATGAAACTGGATGAAGAAGTCAAGCCTAAGTTTAAACATTTATTGCTGAAATGTTTTAAATATTTGAATGTTAAATCTTCTATAATACATTCTATATAAGTGTATAGCTTCCAGTATGTTATATTTGTGACTATAATAAATTTTAATATTTCTTATATCACTTTTAGCTCGGCGAATATGCCTGGCCTAAGTTATTATACTAATGCAATGAGACATTGTAACCTGAGTAAAATTCATACTTCATTATCTAGCACTGCATCGATGTCATCCTATCCCCAAACCCTACTTCAAAAAAAGATATAAAAATATCTCACATTTTAGAAAAATGATCAATTACTCAATTGAAACTATATTACTTTTTACTTAGTATATTGTCAATTATATGCATTAATAATATTTATACTGCAATATTTTTAAGGATATTATATTTTCACGTAGCACAAAAAATAAAAATGATCAGATTTATAAGAGAAGGTTTTATAGTTATTAAGCCTGCAGGAACGAGTTGCCAGTTGTGGGTTGGTGTTTATTCGTCTTATGTGTTGCCTACTGGTTTCCCTAAAAGTTAACAAAACACGAGTCTGTCTAGTTTGCTCATTTTGTGAAGCGCAACTTGTTTCTGGAAGCTTAGTAATTACAGGCTACCTTCATAATCGAAATTACGGGATAAGCAATAAACTCTATATTACCAAGTTAAAGAAAATATTCAGCTGCGCTGGATAACGTCGCTTCATATCCACATTCAGAAATAAGCTATATAGAGTTCCCTCACGTTTTGTAGAATGAAGAACTGCAGTCTCGGGATTTTAAAGGGCACCTTAGAATCCTCGAAGATCCCAACAAAAATTATCTAATGCACATTGCAAAGGACATATTCTCTATTCAAGAAAATTTTAATCAGACTCATAAGTGAGTGGGGATCCGTGGCAGCGTCAAAGCAAAAAAGGTACCTTCACATGGTACACAAATGGCTCAAGAACATGAAGTGTTGGAATAGGTATAGACATTAGTGGGCCTAAATACCACCTTAAAATCCTTACAGGACACTATACCAACATATTTCAAATACCGATCCTTACTTAGAAATTGTGCGTCATAAAGAACCTCAGAATAGGGATATGAGACGCAACCATAACTATATGCAGTGACACTTTTAAAGGTCCGAATGTAATGAAAAGACAGACAAGTTGGCCAGGCAAGCAGCGAACATGCGCTTCATTGATTCTCACCTTTTCTGTAGTGAACAAGAGAACCACATAAAAAACAAGTAATAAAAACATGGAAAATGTTTTAGAAAAAGAAAAAAAAACAGGCAAAAGCATTCATAGCAGGCAGAACACATCCTATGCAAATGTGTTGCCATCAGTCGCACTCGACAGCAATATTTCAGTAAATCATTTCTGACATCTACTAAACTGAAGAATGAAGGTGCTAGAGTAATATTAAGGTTTATTAAGAGCTTTCACCTACTGTAACACATATAAAGGCACTTCGTTACAATAAGGTCGCAGTGGCTAAAGACATTTCTGCGATTGCCGAACAATACTAATACCAATATTTACTGTTCACTCTCGCAAACCGAGGAACTCAACCATGCAGTTGTTGATAAAATTGATGAAATTAAAAATTCTGAAAAATCAGATTTTAGTAATGAAGATATATTTACACATCAAGTGTAAAATCCTTTTAATCACTGCCCACGCGTGTAAATTTCATGAAAACGTCTATAACAATGACATTTATTATTGTGTTAAATATGTAATTATTAAGCACGCTAATAATATGAAATTGAAATTATTTCATGTATGTCCTCATTTGTTGATGCAACATAAAGTATTTGGACAAATACCTTCAGAAATATGTAATTTTTATTGTGTAAACCTACTTTTGTGAATCTGTTTTTACAAACCCTGTCCATAATAAATTCTCAGCTTCAAAAACGCTACTGGGCCGATAACCGCTTTGATTCCTAGAAATTATGTAAGGAATACATACTGACCTCTGTAGGATATTCAAACTTTTGATCTCAGAGGGAGCTAAATGTGATATAACTTTCTACAAGATAAAACTCAATTAATTTGAGTAACCATGTTTTTCTAAACTGTTTCCACCTTATATTTCGTATTGTATATGCAAAAAAAAATGCTGTAACAAAAAAGAACTGTAATAAAAATCGAGAATTTTGCTTCTTTACGTAACATTTATAAATAAGCTACTAAAGGATTTCCAGCTTTTTTTCTTTTTTCAACAAACAGTTTAATAAAACGAAAGCATTTGGTGTTACAAGAACGTAAATACAATACAAAAAATATATTTCAGATGAAAAAAAGAAAACAATAAGAACGTGACAGGATATTACATCTATATAACAAAAATAAGTATTTTACAGCTGTCACTATTTATAAGTCTCTTCTTTTAACAAATTTATTCACCTATTAACTTGTATGACTAGGTGTATTAATTTCATATTGTGCCTTGGTTATGGGGAAGTATACCACTAAAAAAAATTGTGATTCAACATTTTATGCTGATATTTTTTTAATACCATAGAGAATACCTTCCTAGTGGTAAAATTTACTTTTTCTAAAGTACATTTTAAGCATCTGGGTTTGGAGGTTTAGCAAAAAACTTTGTCTCCTTATAGAGGAACCATAGATTTGATGCCCAGAGAAAGAAATTGAGGAAACCTACAATCTAAAAAGAAAAATTATCAAAATTAATGCGTAGTAAGAATTATATCATTGTGCTATTTACTATTGATATGTTTAGTGCTGAGAAACTACCAGTGCTCGTTATACAATCAAGCTTTTTACAATCCTCACTAAACATTGGATTATTTGTAGTAGATTTGATGCCTGCCACGCCATTTGCCCATGCTGCACTGCTTGACAGCCACAATATTGAGAGGAATACTGATAGAATAAAATCCTAAAAATATGAAGTCATAAACAAGGTAAATATGCTCTTGATATAAGGAAATATTTACAATTAATGGAACATTCTCATTTTTCCTGTATAAATCATCAAATTTTAGATAAACAATTATAATAGCTATGGAATATAACATAGCCAATACTCCTGTGCAAACGAAAAATTTTGCATCTGATGAGAAATTTACATTTAAGCTTGTAGTACAGGTGGTATTAAATGATTTCAGGAAAGTTATATTGAACGGATAATTGTAAGAATGAGTAAAACTTTCAAAATCCTTGCAGGCTACTGTCATATGGCCCGTGAAATCGGTGGTCGTTGCAAACGAAACAATTGCGAACACCTGTAATGCAAAAGACGGTTTTGTCAAGTAGCCAATGGAAGAAATATAACTTACGAAGTGAAATATGCGCATAACACCGCGCGGTTCTTGGAAAACAGAGAAATTCAGCTCCATTTTTACCGTTTTAAGCATGTATCAGAAAACTATCGTGGTAAAATAATCGATTTCGATGCATGTGGGTTATTGTCAACCACTCTTGACCGCTCCCAGACGCAAATAGAGTGAAGTTGCTGGAGTTGTTTCTAACATTCATGCTCGCCAAACGCAGGCATCAAATAACACTAAAGTTACTAGGTGCATGTAAAATTTACAAAATATTTAAATAAACTTGTCGGTGTATCAAAATGTGCACATATTGAAGAATTAATTGTTAAATATTGAGAAGCGATAGTAGGTTTAGTTCTTAAAGAGTATGCGCGGGAGTTGAATTGAATCAATAACAAATCTCTCCCAAGATTATTATATAACTATAGAATTATTTAAATGTAATTCTTTCATTATTTGTATGAAAATGAACCATTATAAGAACATGTCCACTGCCGCCGAATACATCAATAAATTCTTATTGCAAAATGATAGCGAGAAGTGTGGCGTAGTATGGCAAACAGCACAATTAACTAATTTGGAACGGCCGTTTCGAGGACACGAATGATCCCCATTCTCAACCGGTGACCTGTACAACCTTTCAGGTTTAAAAGCGCTTCATCTTGCTGAACTTACACTAGCAAGCGCTTGTTGCATTGTATCATGAAAACTAATACGTCAACAATTAAACTTTTTTAATCGCTAATATTTCATGTTACTACATTATGGGATGAGAAAAAATATGTCAACAATGAAGTTGTTGATATCTATTATTATTGTTTTTCTTTTATATTTTAAGAAGTTAATTCACTGATGTAATCGTGTTTTATTAGTGATTGGTTACAAGGAAATGCGAAATGAAAAATTCCATCTTATTAAATGCGCACAAATTATAAAACTATTCATTCGAGTATTTTTCCTACGATTCTAATATTGTAATGAGGATTCTAGCTAGTGTCGGCAAAACATTTGAAAAGTTTTAGCAAATCGTTGAACGCGCGCATTTGAATTCTGCGCGCAAGCGCGATTATTATATGCTTCGAATATACGAAACAGACCGTCGTGAACAGTGGTGATATTGCGGGGCAATGAGTGAGTGTTGGATCGGTTAGTGGGTTGTGTTGAATGACGACTGTATAAATACCAACTTACACATTTATCGTAATGCAACAGAAGGACCCATTACCGTTATTATAAAAATACTGTTGCTTGTTTTCGACCGTCCAAAATATGTTCGGATTTTGGGAAAATGTAGATTTTTTTTCCAAAAAAAAATTTGTTTTCTAAATTCACGGACGATGCCCTGGCGTGATGTTATAGTATGCGGCTTTGATGATCTCTTCACTGTATAGCAATGAGATAAATATGTTAATAATTGCATGCTTATAGATTTTTTTTTTTTTTATTTTTTAATTAGAAAAATTAAATTCTCATATAGTTATGATTAATTTTTTCTTGGAAAAACAACAAATTTCGTAGAGGTTCTTTTTAGGTTATCTCCTTTGATAATTCGGAAATTATCTTTACGAATAGCGAAACATATATTTCACCTCGAAAACCATTCAGTACAACCTTAGAATTTCCAGGGTTAGGAAGTGATTTTAACTTAGAGAACAAGTGGCACATTACACGCTTGATTCATTGCTACTACGAATACTACTATTTAGTATTTACATATACATCAAAATAGAGTCGGTTGTTATGGACAGATATTCAGCGAGAGATTGTAACGCGTTTTTAATGACTACTTGACTAGTGATTTCCTAATCGCGAAATAGCACAGCAAGAACAAACCATGTTTCAAATTTTCCTATTTTGCATTTGGTCAACACTTCTTCAGATGTCAGAGGGCTACTACACACAGCAGTGGGTGGTACATGTGCCGGGTGGAAATGCAGTTGCTGATGCCCTCGCAAAAGACCATGGTTTCGTTAACTTAGGAGAGGTAAGAACGGTTTATGAAAATATTCTTACACAATTGCATAATCAACATCCTACAATAATTGAATGATGAAACGTGTAATTGCACAACGAAATTCCTTTTTGCCAATCGCGCTGAAGTCAACAATAACGTTTTTATTTCACAAACTATGTATTTGTTTAATATGTACTAATTTAATATAGGATAACAGGACGTCGTTATAGACATTTTCGCTCATTCCGATATAACGAAGTAGATTTCTTGGATGTGCAAAAATTTCCCGGCGTAAGCTGTTCAACCGCAAACAATATTTACGCGCAGATAACATTAAGTAGATTGGAATTACCTCTGGTGAGGTAATTCACCTTTCCCGAAGCACTAATTGGTTATAACTAGCGCGAAATTTAGTTACACGATCTTTTTGACAAATTCATTAAAATAATCCCATTATAACGAATAAGGATTTCACACGAGATTGCCTCTTTATCTAACAAAGTGTTGTAATTTAAACTTCTGAAAAAGTAAAAGTAATCCATTAAAATTAGTTCCTATGTAATCCCCGTTGTATTCGGCGGCGTTTCCTTGAGATAACACCATTATATTAAGTACCAGGAAGTGCATAAAAAGTAACCGCAACATACACCCATTGTTTTGATAATGAATTATTCTTGTATAACTACAGCATTTGTTATGATGAAATACATTGCTAACATGTTAGCTATGTCTTTAAAGAAGAAAATACAACCTGTATAGTTTTACGTTACAAATTGGCTGAACCCTGTATCATATCGAATTCGCCACATAATTTTTCAGTTACTACTTATTGTTAAAACCGAAGAAGCGATTCTTGGAACCTCACCATTTCCGGTGCTATAGCTTCTTAATAATCTACCGAATAAAACTTGAAATTTATACCGCATGACGCACGAGTCCGTTTTCGACGACATTATAATGATGTAAAAGTTGAATAAGTGGATAACAAGTAACTCAAAAAAGGCAAATTTAATGGTTAAATTATTTAATCCAAATAAATGGTTTCTTTGTCTTCTTAATAATCTCATATGTGGTCGTATGCAGTGCTGACCTTCAGATTTTATTTTCAACCTCAATTTGTACTTAGATTATTGATTTAATGTTAATTTCTCGAAGTATCCAATGTGTTACCTGAAAGAAATTCTATATATGCCTATGTTTACACGAGAAATCAAATCAAACAATTTTTGCGCATTGTTTAAGCAATTGCAAAACAGTTTACTGCAATAATAGATTGATCTCCAAAGTATTTACTTTGGTATTGTAATGTTACGTGTACTAAAATACATACCTTGTAAATAAATCCAGTTTCCACACCTTGTAGAAATACTATTCTAAAGTCGGTATATACATATATCGCTGGATATATGCACGTACAATACCTATGTATTAAATTTTGAAAAGATTTTTTCGAATAGATTAGAATGTGTATTCATCGTAAAATAACAGAAATACATTCTGGAAAATATTTGCTTAACTTATTTCGTTCGTCGGAAAGTTTTATTATATTCCTTTTCCTCAAAAGAATGTATCAAATTGAATTTCAAAAAATTGCCTTGGGGAATGTTTACTTTTCCTTCGATCCTCTTGTTTATCAACGCAAAATCTTTAATTTAAAATCACTCACTTCAGTTGCACAAAAGAAAGAAATTAGTACTTCAAACCATACTCATTTATACATTTATACATTTAGTCCCGTTTACTTTTTCACGTCAAAGATTACTCATAATTGATAATGTCACATACATTTCGGAGAAAAAAATCCATTCAACAAGAGAGGTCTTCATTCTAATGGAAGTTATTATAATACTCTTTTCCTGTCAACTATTTACTTTGGCAAAATCGTCCGCTATATTTGAGAAATAGGACATGTTTATTAAAGCAATCTTTGTGGCGTATCGTTAAATCCAAGGATGTGTTCTTAAGAGTACGTAGCTATCGAAAATCGACCGGATATTGATATATTATCGCATGATTTCGAAAGATGTCTTTGTTGTCATCTATTTTTATTAGCTTCATTCTTAACATAGCGAAAGATTGTTTAGAAAAATGGTTATTATAAATAAAAGAAATATACATTTCAAAATTGTTATGCGGCTTGTTAGCAAATAAAGTTGCTATATACATGTTTTTTATTCCTTTATTTTTTTCTCTTAAAAGCAATATCAAAACATATGGTGTTTGTCATGTCACCCTCTCCCTTAATCTGTCAGTCTCTTACATGGGTAAAGATGGAGTTTTCTGCTGTTTTTTGTCTTGTTTTTCCGAACGAATACTTCAGATATCCACTCTCGCGTTTTACTTCTACATCGATCCAAAATCTTATTTAGAAAATAATTGACGAGTAAGGATATTGGGTTCGGGTATCTCGTTTTTTCAAAACAGCATAATTCTAGAAGTGCTCTACATGTAAAAGAGCAACCGTTAGTGAATAATGGACGCTAATGGAAAGATGTATGGAGCACATGTACAATAAACGTTTTAACATCATCAAGCTAAATGGTTCAAAACCAAATTGGGTAAATAATTTATACGCCGTTATGAAGTAGGTACCCAAAGTATATCTTCAACTTGTACAAATTGTTTCGAATGTAATATTACAAGATTAATTACAACTTTACTTTATTTAGAAAACCGTCGCTACATGTTATATCAAACGATTTCTTTGCTTCTAGCAACTATTACGTACTATGCAAAATTACACTTACTTGCTTTATTTGTCAAGCAAGATCATTGAACTAGTAATTAAAATCAATTGTATGCTATTCTAAAGCCGCAAACATTCTACGATTATATATTTTTATCACTGACGCAGTACTTTACTTGTTAGAAACAACCTAAATTCTACTCGAATTAGAATGCCAACATATTACGTTTCGCCGAAAGGTTTACAAGAAAGATCACCTGCAGCAATAATAATGTGTTAAGGGCGATATCTTTTGTGAAACACGCAAGCCATTACCACTGGGTTTGGGAAGTTTTTTCTTTCAAAAATATTTTATCCATACTCATTATTTTGTATCGAAAAAAAAACTGTCTAAATTCTTCAATACTTTCCGGTTGTTTGTGTCGATCGTACGACGAATTAGAAGAATAACGAAGATATGTATATAGTTATAATGTAACAAATTGATAAAGTATATCTAGGATTATTCTCCGTTTAATTCATGAATCTATTGCACAATGATAAACTCTGCCTTCTTTTTTATTATATATTATCTTTATCACATTTTTTTTTCGACGTAGGCAAGTAATCCGACTTTCTCTCCGTAGAATACTTCCATTGATGCATATTTTATGCATTATATCGATTATCTTATGTACTAAGTAATATCTAGGTTATTTATATTTTACAAACTGTTTGATAACTGTTATTTACTTTTCAAATAAACATTTTACATATAGACTTGCTAGAAAATATTATTTCCGATTTTGTATTTAATGTAATTAGCTGCCTCTTCTTTCTTCACTTGTTATCATAAAAATTTACTTTAATTCTGTAGTCGAACCTTATGAGTTTTGACGTCACTGTTGGAACAAAATATATTAGACATACGCAGGTGCAATAAAGGAAAGTACATTTGATAAGAACAAACTTATACAGAGTAATAGAAAATTAGTCCACCATGCTTATAATTTGTTAAATTCTTCCCATGAAAAGTGTGTCGAACAAAAACTACACAGTTTATACAAAAATAATGACTTTGTTGACGGAACGTGCCACTGTATTGAAATTTAATTCAATATGAGTGCATTCCAAAATGTCAAATCCCACGTATTCACTTTCAGAGTAGTTTTTATATAGGTTCATTTTGGAGAGAAATTGATTTCAGCTTTTAAATGTTCTCCTTAAGAACTCGGAACGTATTAAATCTAACGCAATATGTCGTTTCTTGACAATCTCGTTTTTCTAAAATGTTCTTTCTATTAAGGCATACTAACAAATACAAATAACAACCATGTTTTAAAGTTATTCTACTCACCCAAATGTTTTTGTATTTTTATGGAAAAACTAGCATGGCTCTGGGTATAAGGTCTAGACGTGATAGGACCTATGTATTAATCAACTAGCGAACTAGCATTAATCAACTAAGAAGATCAAGCATTCAACCACTTCTTTTTTTCAACACTGTTTAGAATGTTTAGAAACAAAAAACATATTAATTCTTCATTTTCTGTGGGTTTGGACTCAAACCAGCTATTTGTATATAGAGTGCACGTACATGCACACATACACAAGATTATTTGCTTCCCAAAGATGAACCCAAAAATTGTTGCCGAGGACAATCTCCCGTAAAAGGTTTTCATTTAACTTGATTTTTCTGATAGAGTAGGCACGTGACATACATTAAACTTGTTTTAAAAGACGAGTGAATCGACTCGAATTGTAAATATATTTCTTAATACCATTTGCTTCTTTTACAAAATATACCTTACGAAACGTAATATTGTCGCAATTAATAACAAATCTTGCCGTTCGTTTCATATCGATCGATATGAAATTGCTAATTGTTTGATGGGATCTTGTATCAACATCAGAGTAGAACTTTAAACAATCCAGCGTTCAGTACAGCGGAATTTTGTGGCGAAATACCTTGATTAATCGAATCGGAGTTTCTCGATGTCTTCGAGTTAATTTTTAAAATAAACAAACCGATATTTCCTAAAGAGTAAGGGGTCGGCTTCGGTAATTATTCGCCATATAACACATGTTTTTTTCTCTTTCTGTTGCGTCTGTTTGTTTTTTCTATTCGAACTGAAAAAATTCTAGGGGAAAACTGTAGAAGTTGCTTGACGATTGTACAAACAAATTTTTTCGCACAACATTTACGTAAAAGGTTAGTAATAAATGATTCAGTTTCGACGTAATTATGGGAACTCGATGATGATATACTTTTTGTTTATTTATATTTGATGATATTTCGATAGACGCAGTAGTAATACAAGAATTATGACTTTGTCAAACATGTGCTTTGTTAATTATTTTCAGTATAAATGTCATACTTGATGTGTCATATATAGTAAATATTACTAAACAGTAATTGATTGTAAAATGTTAGGATAATAGAGTATTTTAAAATAGTTGGAGTGATCTTTTAATAGCATAGAAAAAATTCGTTGGAAAATTAACGCAGTAAGTACAAATTAAATTAATTGAATTTTTTAATTCAATTAATTGTGTTAACAAAAAAAGGACAAAAATATTTTTAGGGCAAAGAACTTTGTGGAATATGGAAAAATATTGCAGCGTTTTTTACAGTGCTCCACTATATCCATCCTCCATTATTTTAAATAAAATATTCTATAGTACGTTCGCATCTTAAAAATCAGTACTGGGTCTTATGGAGTATTACCCTCTCTTTCCATTGTCAGGGAGCCTGTATATGTACATCCCTTTCCAACTCGACCAGAGTTGCGCCAAAATGAACTTCATCGAATTTTCAGATGAAGTTCATTTTGAGGATGAATCTTCAAATGTAGAAGCTTGACTACCTAGTTGTCATTCTCGTGAAGGTTTAAAATAAAGCGAAATATTGGTGAAATTTAATCCCGTCAATAACAACCACGTTTGATAATTAGCTTTTTCAGGGTAACCAGTTACTATTTGTTTTCATCTGTTTAACTCAAATTGGTCAAAATATAGAGGCTGTTCTACTTAAAATATGCCGAACCAAAATGACGATTGGTGGACCTTTCTTGGATTTATTTCGTTCGTTGTGAACCATATACTTACATATTAACCAGCCCAACCTTTTCATGATACTCTATATCCATCAAGATGTTAGAATTCGCAGAGGACAGAGAGAAATAATCGGAATTCAAATTAACTCCAAATATCCAAAGGTGGAAAAGGTTATTTATCTAGGTAACGTTTTACTATTGTAATTTAAATGGTAATTTTAACACAAAAGGGTCTTTCTAAGGGTGTTTTTACTGCTACGTTACTATTTTCTTTGCTTTATTCTATTCTATGGGAGGATGTGTACTTTGAAACAATTCCGTATATAAAGTAATCGATTAAGATTTCATAATATTACACAACGTACTCCGGGGTTATGTTGCCAAAATCGTTAGGAAATAGAACTCGCAGTTGCCCGTGAAAAGGGGAATAATTCAATCCTAAATGTGGTTCAGAGAATTTCGCTTAAAGTTGTGTCTATAAATCTTCGTAGATGGCTATGCTCATACTTTTTATTTTTATTTATATTATTTCCGATGTATGCAGTTATTATGTGACGTCAAGGAACTTTGTTGGCCTAACTCTTTCAAACGGCATTGTCTCCACAAGACAATACCGCAGGATAACAGATCAACCACCACGGTGATAAGTACCTCGTAATTCAATTTTAACTTGGGTAAATATAAACAAGATATTTGGTTAAAGCGAAGTGATGAATGAGTTTGTCACGTTAGGCGCTTATTTATGAGATTTAAACTTTTATTTTATCTTCTCAAAATGGTTTTGGGTATATCTACAATGGCCGTTTCTTTATGGTAACTTTTTCGCACTAGAAGGGCGAAACTTTGTAATTTTGTGTGGCAGTTAAAGAATGTAATTTGTCTCCAACTTTGATACGCTGTCTTTCTTAAAATTACGAAAATTGTATCTATTTACGCACCTTATAAAGTGATACTTAAAAAAAACTAATGCATTTTAGTAGCGATAATCGATTAATAAACATTTTCTTTCAATACATCATCATAGGATAACCATCTTAACAGATCTTCCCTTATAAGTTCGTGCATCTTATTTTGTAATTTAATTTTGTACCTTCCGCCTCTTTTTCAAGCCAATATTTTCTGCAAAAGCTATCTAGAAAGATGTTAATAGGTTAATAGAATACACGTATAGGTGCTTACATTGGTTTGATCCCTACTTCTCCACAAGGTAACTTCGACTCCAATAATTAAGTTGTTAGATGTAAACTGTTAAGCCACCCTCTGTGCATAATCACTCAAACTAATATGACCTTATCACGGAATTAGATAGTGGTTAACCCCACGTACGTTGTACACTGTTGAAATTCTTGCATAAGGGATTCTTGTACGAGAAAGAGCTCTCTTTGAGATTTTACGAGTGTAATTAAATAAAATTGGCAATGCTTTATTTTACTGTTATCCAGGATTTGTTATATTTTATCAACGTTGAACTGCAAATTAATTGTGGCGCGTTTTTAAAACAGCCTGCACTGAAGTCACCTACATTTTACTGTGTACTATTATTGATTTTACCTTATGAACTTACATAGTCGTGGGAATCTTCCTAGTAGCTCAATATTCGTACCTTACACATATTTATCTAAAATAATTAATTGACAATTTTGTGTCACATATCAGCAGCGTAAGATAATCCACGTAATATTCTTAAGGTAGTTTTTGAATAATATATGAATCAGAATCTAGCAAAATTTCTATTTTGCTAGATATTTCTATTTATATATACGTAAGGTCTGTTAGGTGTATTATGTCATAAATAAAGAGGACAAAAGCGAATGAAATTATACCTTTTTTGCAGCGACTAGACAGACTCGTGTCTATTCGTCTCATAAAAAAGGGTTAGTGTTGCATACTAGTTTCCCCGAGAGTCGATAAAACACGAGTCTGTCTAATCGCTGCAAAACAGGTATGATTTCACTTGCTTTTGTGCTCTCTAGTCATGAAACGTTTGAATGTTGATCGTGACTTGACATACCGTCGTAGACCTCGAATTCTTTTCTCGCTAACATGGACTCCGATGAGACAAAATTAACCCTTTGGAGTCTATATAGACTACTACCAAGTACCGAATTGTCTGGAATTGTTACAAATAGCTTTCAATTGGGAAAAATGTCTTGGTTTTCATTCAAAAAGGTCCCACAAAGAAAATATTTGCTTTCTTTTTTAAACGTGTTCATCGTTTATTTAACGTTCCATTTTGTGTAAGCGCAAATATTCACGAAAAAAGGAGTGTATATTTTATTCCATTGTGAATGTAAAACTTAAGGAAGTGGAAAGTGGCACCGAATACACATCGGAATATATGAAGCGGAGAACAAGGGAAAGAACACGAGGGCCAAATAATATCGGCATTCCTCTATTCGCCTCTTCGTTATTCACATATTCTGAGGGCCATGTCAATACCGGCTTGGTTTATCTATCTCTTTCGCGAAAGCGGGCGAATGAAGATTACAACGGGATACCTCGCAAATACATCTTTCTTTTCCGTAATGCGCTAGTTCCCACTTGGAAAGGCTTTGGTAGGACAGCGGCAATTCTAAATTCGATTCCTTATGACGCGGGGGGAGAAAAAAAGTGGTTTTCAATATTTTCTCGTTATTCTACCTCCTTTCTGTGAGGATAAATGCGGATAATACACTAAAAGGGATTTCGAGCGATTGCTTTTATATCCATATTTCCCGTACTTCGGGTAGTAGTCGATCCTTCATTAAATAAAGTAAGGATGTGAAAAAATTCGGATTACCAATATCCCTCAAACCGACTGAGAATATCAGGAAAGTAAAAGAATTCCACAAATAAGAAAATAAAAAGGATTACGATCTGTCTTTTAATTTTATTTCCTAGAAATATTTTATCATTTTTTTTTTCTGAATGATAAAGACGCCAAAGTTCTTCCATCTTTTCAGAGAGATTTAGTGTGGTTATTTTTCATTGCGGTCATATAAATTTTATTACCGATGCTTCACGTTAATAAAGAGTTCATGGGAAAGGCTAAAGTATTAAAATTACCCCTGATAAGTAATAATTTATCGTCACTGTTATACAGGGTTAGTTGTAAATTTATATATGAATAATATCCACACAACATGAGATTTCCATCGGATATCATTCGTAAAGCAACCTTTACATTTATTTATTATTACAGTTATTTATACACTTGTAAAACAAGCTGCTGTTCTTTCCACAAACATCAGAATCACCTTAATTAAATGTTTCTATTGAGCGAAAAACAAAAAAAAAATAATTATGAAAAGGAAATATAAATCGTGAACAATAAATTATTTTACTGTTCACGACGTTGATATTTTACATATTTTACCTGTACATATACTAAAATTGCTAAGAAAAAGTCTTCACTTAATAAATCTCTCTCATTCCTAAAAGTTTGTCCGTGGATTTTACTTGAACCGTGTATATTCGATTTTTTCGAAGTGATGACTAAGAAGTGGAGCTTATTTTCTTTTTCTTTTAGTACTTAGATCTAATAAACTTTTTAAAAGATGTGCTGATATACAGAGATCATGTAAGCGATTTCCCTCCAGGAAAAAATATTACAGATATAAGCCAGATACATCCTATTAATAAATATAGATATTGGGGTTTCTCTTCGACTTAAAAGCCGGTGGATGTTTATTATACAATATATTCTCGTAATTGTGAAATTATAATAAATATATTTGGATTAATAATCTACTTTTTTTCAAAGAAATTGGTATATTGGTTTATTTCAACATGCCTTATTTAGAAGACTAGTCATAGTATCGGGTCATTGATTTAGGACTAAATAACTTTATTTAATAGAAAATATAGATATAAATTTTATTTACATTATTTCATTATAAAAAGTATATTGTAAGTACATTTAATTTGAGAAGTGCCACCGTGTCTTGGATATGTTAAATTAGTTTCTTTTAAATGGAAACCGTTATTTTTTAACAAGTATGTTTTATCTATTTTCTTATTTAACTATTTACGGATGTAGCCATTGATAAAATAATTAAAACAAGCAGAAGAATATTAGTTGACTTGGCTTTAAAATGAGTTGCAATAGAGGGACAAATAGAGAGCATACATCTTCCTTTGCGTTTGTCAGTTTTCTATATTTACTAATTACTCTAAAATGAAATATGGCAAAATTGACTGTAACAGAAAAAAAATTGAAATGGTTTTCATTTACGGAAAAGTAGACAGAATCTCGCTATTAATTTATATGTAGAAAGGTTTCCTCATAAGAATACTCAATTTTGCACATCATTTAATTGCGTTTATTACTTACCGTACCACCACTAGAAGATTTGAGTCTAGAGAGGAGATGATGTGCATTCAACACGCTATCTGCCTCATTATTTACAAGACAGATATTGAATACGGATAACAATAAGTGGATGGAAAGGGGTGACTCTATAAATTGGCCTGCTAGGGTTACATTAAAACAGAACATGCAAGAAGCACCAACAACACCAGATAGTATGAAGCAAGAATATGTGATATATGTGGACGTATCAGTTCAGAAATCTGCATGCAACATTTAATCATTTATGAAATTAACGCCGGTTAATTTAAACGAAGTCTTCTTGTTTTCTGGTTTGTTTTATTTTATTATTATATAAACATATAATGTATATTATATATTATACAATATAATATATATATATATACATTATATATATTATATTATATATATTATATATAATATATATATATATATATATATATATATATATTATATATATTATATATATAATATATATATATATAATATATATTATATATATTATTTTATAAACATTATTATATTAATGTTTCCATCCGTAACTAATTAATTAAAAAAAGTTTCTGATAAGTTGTTTGTTTTTTCCCAGACAATAAGATGCTTATTAAAAAAATATACATTTCCATAATAAGAAAGGAGCTTAACATTCGAAAGACATGTACGAATGCAAAAAAAAATATCTGTTGTACACTTCTATATCACATTTTTACCTTTTTCTCAACAAACAAGGTTCTTTTTTATTCTTTATTTAATTATCTCGAGCTTTATTTACTGCACAATGGCCGGCAGCACTAGAAGAAAGGATGACCCTTCGCATTGTTTATGTTTATGACAAAAAAATTGTTTATATGGCTTTCTAGAAATCTGTATACAATATTACGTTAATTAGTCTGAAAATTGATAAGAATTTAGGGCCAATTTTCTGATTAAAGCCAAATTTATGGCCACAGTCAAAATTATAATAGCAAATACCGAAAGAGAATTAATTTTATAAACACACAGTTTTTCCTGGGCAACTAAATCAATAATCATAGGAAAAGTAAATATATTTACCTGCTACGTACTGGAGAAATAAAAATAGTACTGATCAAGGTTAGACTGTTGTTTGTAATATTGTTAATAGTTTAAACGCTATAAAATCTCGTTCTCTGTCGTCTAATTAAATTACTTGAACGCAAGGACACTAAACAAGGTATATACGTATTTTCAGACTGCACCTTTTTTTGATATCGTGCCAGAAATTATATAACTAGGCTACAGGCTCCCTAACTTTTAATACTACCGTGAAAAACATGATTCGACATTTATTTCAAATAAGAGTTTATTTAAATAGGTTGATTAATCTTCATCTGTTTAAAATAAAAACAAGCTTATTAAGTATTTTCTGTTAAATAGAAATAGAAAAATACTCTGTATATTTGGTATATAATTTAGCACAGAGTACCTTATTTGAAATTTGAAATGTTTTTGAGTGCCTCTAATGGCGTCGCAGGCACCTCTAATACATCAAATTTTCATGTTATTTTTTTCTTTCTCTCTAAATATTTGGAAAGTCGACATTTTCAATTTTAATAGCAAAGAACTTATTTTAGATTGTACTTTGTAAAAATATTATTTGTTGGTCTTTTTGCAATATTTCATTTTTGAGATGGCTATATAAATTTTTGATAAGATAACGATCTGGCTTATTATCATCACCAAACATAAGATGTATGCAAGAATTTAAATTTAAATAATCATGCATATAAATCAGATTGTTCCCCATAAACCAGTTTATTTCGTAGATTTTTAAGAAACTGAAATACATAAAACTTTTTAATTGAAGTCGTAAAGGCTTTTTGAATCCGAAGACCGCAATTTTAGCATATCAAAGAAAAAAAAATGTTTTTAAAGAACTCGTTTCAAATTATGCACGCCGCTAATGTTCATCTCAAAGAAAAATACTCCGGAGAAATAATTCCTGTAAACATTTCATTTCACGACGAAAAGGGTTTGATTAAAATTTGTTTGCTGGGATTAGTTACTTTCATTCAAATTCCAAAGCCTTTGTTAATTATATACTCGTTTATATCTTCCAAGTTGATTCGGTGTACATTCCAATAACGTTATTGTATACATTTTGAAGTTTATGGAAATATTTTTCTTTGGCTGGAAAAATAGAGTGTCAAAAATGTTGCTAGTCTTAAAATATTAGTTCGCCTTACTGAATTCCCAGTAAACTTGAACGTTATTTTCTTTATAGATATTCCAGGATTACTATCATTTTCATCATAGAAAAGTAGCAAAAAGATCGATCACACCTCACTCGGGTAAAAAGACATTGCTTGCAACTGATACCAGGGTAAAATGGTTCCAGCAGCAGAAAGCTAAGAAACGTGTTAAACGTGATTTGAAATTACAAGATTCCGATCCTAGATGGCCTAGTATGTGGTACCTTGTGAGTAGCTTGTATCAAAATTACGTAGAGGGAAATAATTTTTATTTTATTCTCCTTTGTTTATAGAATAGAGGTAATGGTCTGGATATGAACGTCATTCCCGCATGGTTGGAAGGGATAACAGGGAAAGGGGCGGTTGTCACTATATTGGATGATGGTCTCGAGAAGGATCACCCGGATTTAATCCAGAATTATGTAAGTTTTTTCACTTAATTTTTAAAGTATAGAAATAAAGTTTTTATTTCAAAAGTTCTTGGAGAGTATCCGTAATATACAGGATCGATACGTGTTCTAGTAACAAAATTTACGCTGTAAAAAATAAATATATTTTTTTGAAATAAAACAGTTCTGACATACCAGGTAGAAAATAATCACTACTCTATGTAAAATTAGTATGTGAAGTAGCGAAAAGTGACCAAGGAAGATGAAAACGATTTTTATTTTATCTGAGCTAATTACCAGTAACGAAACAAAAGGTTATAAAGCATTTATAAAGGTTAATATTATCAAATGCTTTTAGTAGATCCATGAATGTTTCTAGATGTTTTCTCAACTCGCAATCAGTAAAGGAAATGCCTTTTTTCAATTTCAATTATATTGTTTAATTTGGGAATTTATCTTTTAAATACAAATTCTTTTTTATATTTTTTATACTTTTACAATAAGCAGTATTTAAAACGTAATTCTTCTTTTTCTATTGTTTATATAGCTATGACTCTGTAATTAGTTGAACATTTGTTGGTTTTAAATAAATTATTATTATCAGGCTGATTTTAATCGTTTTTTAGAAGATAAGCTTGCTTTCTTATTTTTTTTTTAATATTTTCATATATAGATAATAATATTTAGTTTGTAGTTGTACCCGATCACGATTCCAAACAATTATCAATTGGGAAAAAATGTATCCACATAATAAACAATTTAATTCATTATATCAACGACTTGTTTTTTTTTCGCAGGACCCTATGGCATCTTACGATGTCAATAACCAAGATTCCGATCCTAGTCCAAGGTACGATATGATAGATTCGAATAGGCATGGGACGAGATGCGCGGGGGAAGTAGCAGCCACGAGCAATAATTCCGTTTGTGCATTGGGGGTAGCCCATGGCGCTCAAGTTGGCGGGGTTAGAATGTTGGATGGAGATGTAACGGATGCCGTGGAAGCTAGGTCTCTTAGCTTGAATCCCCAGCACATCGACATATACAGCGCGTCGTGGGGGCCTGACGATGACGGAAAAACAGTTGATGGACCCGGGGAATTGGCAACTAGAGCTTTCATGGAAGGAGTACAAAAGGTATGGAATTCATCTTACGCGTTCCTTTTTATGTATGAGACAACGACAATCGATTCTAAGAATCTGTTTTTGGTTAGAAATAATGTTAGATATTATCTACCTTATCAATAATTTTTTTATGGTAGTAGTACGCCTACGCGAATTTGAATTATAATTTGAAACAAACATTGAAAAATGACTACACCTCAATTAAAATTGCCGAAATAAGTGCAATATCGACCTCTACAAAACAGAATACAAATAAATATTCAAAATTGTGCAAGGGGTAGCAGGGTTCGGCTAGTTGGAATTCGCAAATGGAAATTAATTAAATAAATGATTATTAATGAATTATTCATTTAATTTGATTATAATTTGAAATTGGTCAAAATTTGAGATTCTAATGTCTCCTAAAAATGTTTCTGAAAAGATTTAATCGCATCAAATTGACTGCAAATGTATCTAAAACATACTGTATTGACCTACCCCTCTTGAATTCTCGCCAAATACAACATGAAAAGTGATTTGTGCATCGCGCGAAACAATTTGGCATCTGAAAATGCTACGCATTTTCGAAAAGATTATTTTATTTGTGTTCATGTAATTTACGCAAGTTGTAACAAAGATGATTTCGAATGTATGAGATATAAAATAAAATAGATCATAGCATACGCAGACAGTGCAGAAATTCGTCATCCACGAGTTCAATTAACAATATTAGCATAACGAATAGGAAATATTATTTATTCTAATACGCGATTTTAATAATCCGAATGGTCGAGCATTTCACCACCAGTTTACTTTTTAAAAAGTTCCCAATCAATATCCAAATTTGTCGCGAAATTACCTTCCCGAAATATACGTCGGTTTAGAATTTTAAATAGTCGTCACATCTCATCTTCTTTGGTTCCAAACGCTTCCACGTGATGTATTATTCATTCTCTTTACCCTTGAGAAACTTACTAAAAGCAATATTAATCATCGAAACCTGTGAGATGTTTCTCTCTTGTCAAAGTAATGTATGATTGTCGTTTAAGGATCGGAATTTGTATTCCTGCTATACTACAAATCTCTTGGGTGTGGGGAATGAAGGAAACAATGAACCAATTTCGTGCGTGATTGCTGAAAATGTATGTAGTGATTATAAATTTACCATACTGTATAGTGTGTTAGGCGACGGTTGGACAAAGCCTATTTATTCGTTCTTTAAATAAAGATTAAAATGTACCGCTAATAAAAAATGTAATAGGGAATTCAAAACGGATCTAATATGCAGTGATTTCTGATTTCTATAAAACAAAAACATGTATTTACTCTACACTGTAGATAATTGTCTAGTAAAATTACAAAAATTTGGATTATGCTCCGATAATTACTAATCTGTCTATATACGTTGAAATTTAATTTCATTTTTATTTGGAGAATAAATTGACCTCGCTCAAATCAAAATATAGTTCGTCAAGATAACTTTCGAATAGGACGTCTAATTTAAAATGAAATGTATCCTTTCGCTTTCTTTTTTTTTCGTTGACCGGTTTTCCATTGTTCCATCCGGCGGAATTAGATATACAAATTTATTATAACTTTGGAGATTACAGGATTATTAAGGTGTGGTAGACATGGCGACCTGTACAAAGTTTTCTATTTTCGGCGGATCGAAAAAATATTTTAAATTCGTAAGTAAAGTCCTAATTATTCGTCTGCCAGGTTGAATGTAAAAAATTATTGTCGTGCGTCGCCCACTCGGACACAAAAATAACATTTAAATCAGTTTTTTAAGTTTCGCAAGGATTACATTCTCCAAGAATATCTTTTTCTTAACAGGGTCGAAATGGTAAAGGTTCGATATTCATTTGGGCATCGGGAAATGGCGGAAGAGAACATGACAATTGTAACTGTGACGGTTACACAAATTCAATTTATAGTTTATCGATATCAAGTGCTACGGAGCAAGGTCATGTACCATGGTATAGCGAAGCTTGCAGTTCTACGTTAGCGTCAACGTACAGCAGCGGAGCTGTTGGTGAGAAGCAAGTAGTCACCACAGATCTCCACCATTCCTGTACAAGCAGCCATACTGGAACCAGTGCTTCAGCTCCTTTAGCTGCTGGAATATGTGCCCTAGCTATAGAAGCAAATCCGAATTTAACTTGGAGAGATATGCAACATATCGTAGTTAGAACCGCCCGTCCTCAACACCTAATTACCTCTGATTGGAAAACAAATGGAGTTGGAAGGAATGTATCGCATAGCTTCGGGTATGGTCTTATGGATGCTTATGCTATGGTCCAGTTGGCTAGGAAATGGGTTACTGTTCCTGAACAACACAAATGTGAAATTATAGCACCGCATGCTGAAAAGTAAGTATTCTCCAGTGATGATAGCAAGGACTGTGGCGTAGTATGGTAAACAACGGATAAGTATCAGCAACATTCGCACCACCCAGCGAGTGCGGAGGTTGCCGATATTTATTCCCCAATACTTCAAATAATGATTTTGGCAAATATTCTAAAAACACTAAATTTAGCTAAATTTCTAAATGTATCATTGAAATATTGGCAGCTTCCAATATAAGAAGTCCGAAAATGTTTAAAAATCGTTTTCTTTTTTTTTTTAATTTGTGGTTATTTTGAGCAAATGAAATTAGTGCTTTGCCATCCTATATGAACGCAGCTGAAAGTGCAGATTACTTGCATTTTCTTTTACTGTGTATATTAATACACAGCTGTTCTACAGCTGTCTGAACCACTGTGCAATAAAGCCTTTAAGATTCTAATTTTAAGCATTTCTAGGACCATACCAGCGAAGAGTGTTGTAGTATTGCAATTAACTGTTAATGAATGCAAGGGTGTCCAAGTTCTAGAACACGTCCAAGCAAAATTAACTATTTACGCCCATAGAAGGGGCGATTTGAATATTCAGCTTACATCGCCCATGGGAACCCGCGTTACATTATTGGCTCATCGGTAACCGACGTTGGAAATAAAACCAAGTACATTTAAATTGAAAATGATTAATTTTTTTATAGACCACACGATGTTTCGCGTCAGGGCTTCACCCATTGGCCATTCATGTCTGTCCATTCCTGGGGAGAATCCCCTTTGGGTAAATGGCAACTAGAAATCCACAATGATGGACGTCTATTAGGTAGGCTTTAGGAAATGTTTTACTTTAAATAGCAATGTGCAGTGTCAGACAAAAACTGCACATCATACGGGATTTTTCTTATTACATAAAATAAAATTAAAAAATATCAGCGGTAGTTAATAAAAAAAATCTCATATGTATATCTTATATGCAAAGCGTATCCTGACTTACTAATAAAAGCTAATTGATTTTAGTTTTCTATGCTTAATACTAACTAATTAACATTTTAGGAAGAGCTACACTGCAAGATTGGTCTCTGATTTTGTACGGGACTAAGCAATTTGATCCGACCGAAAATACATCAGACATATTAAAACAAAACAAGATCAAATTGTATCCGAATAAAAAGAAAAATAAAAATAAACAGAGGAGTGAAAAAAATTCGACAAAATCGCCTAATATAGCTTCTAAGTTAAAGCCGGCAAAATCGAAAAGCAAAATCTATTTTAGCACCCCAAAATATTTCTCTCCAAATAACCTCTATTCATCACACAATAGTAAAAAGAAAATACCCAGACCTACTGAGGGCGTTAATTTCTTTTACGCAGTAAATAATACAAAATTTAGAAACGCCGGGCAGGGCGTTAAGGAATATTTAAAATTTGTTAAGAATATTACAATCACTTATCCAGTCATGATCCCGGCATTGGATAGTATAAAATCTCGTGATTCGTTTAGGAACCTTCAAAAACAAAAAGAAAAAAGTAGAGATATCAATTCAAATAGTAACGATAATAAATTATTCACCACAAAACCATCCACAAGTGCAACCACGTCCATGTCAAAATTATTTACCTCCAAACCATGGGATAAAACAACTGGTAATGAAACACGGTGTTTATATAATATAAACATTTAGTTTTTATTTGCTTCTTTAATCTTGTAGAACTTATTTTCCACGTTTGTTTTTACGAGAGTAGATCTAAACTTTCTTATATTTACACATTCATATTAGGGTTATTTTACGTAGAACATCGCTTATTTTTTTTGAACACTGGCGAATCAGTATGGAAGATCGAAGAGGGTTTATCGAAAATTTTTCTAATTTCAGCTGATATAAAGGCTTGGGAGCTCGTTTTATATGGAACAGACATCCCTCCCGCTGTAGATGCTATGAATGCCAATGGAAATTTACACATAAATGAAGCTACACCCGATGAAATCCAAAGCAATTCGATAGATAATGATGCACCCGCACGAACTTGGACAGGCGATGCTGAAGTAAGTAAAAAGAATCGTAACCAGCTCCAGATTTTCAATTCAATCATTCCAGATCAAGAAGGACACATCGGAAGTTGAAGAAGGTGTACCGCGAATCAATGCTATTTCAGGCTGTGAAAAAACCAATGGCCATATATGCATAGGTTTGTTACTACTAATCATCGTTTTTATGAATCTAACACGCAATACTGAAGTATCAGTTCAACTGTTAGCATTTATAATTTATAAATTTACAGCGAGAATATTTTCAGTAATCGATAATTTTTGTAATCGAATATTACCAGTAACAATAACCGCTTTAGAAATTAAAATTAGTGAAAATTCTGACAACAATTTTGCATCACACAATACATCTTCATCGCCACCGTTTATGAGGGCATTGAAATACCTAATATTTTCAATACTAGATACTCAATATTTTTATAAGATTGCTAACGGAATGCCGAAAATTTTCAACGTAATATGTTGTGATATTTTTGATCCCTAACGCAAATTCGTTTTAGAAACCACCGTTTAATTTACAGTTTTTGTACCAGATATAACGTGTTCTACGGGTTAAATTGATTCTATTTTTTTTTTTTTTGAGTAATTTCGTCTATAATCACAAACTCTTATGTCGCAGTTTTCATTAAACGAATATATTACATGTATATTTTGTGATTAATAATTTTTAGCTTCACGTCACGCATGAAGTATCTAACCCTGTATATATGTATTTATATATAAAGGAAACGAATCAATCATCAATTTTTGTATCACTTCATTGTATAGCATTTTCGAAATCTCACAAAAATCTTACCCATTTTACTTTTTTTGTAAATAATTTCGAAGAACTGTGATTTTGTAATTTAGTCGCAGTCTCTTAAATATTTTTTGTTATTTATATTTATTTTTATTCCCCAAAAAAGCAATTTATTGGGTCGCACCGTTATTTGTGCCAAATTAATTTGTTATTGTTGTTATAAATCGATAATAAAAAGCTACTTAAGAAAAAATCATACCGAAGATGAAGAACGAAATGGATAAACCCAGTGAGCGTAGCTTTTTATGTATTATACTGTAATGTAAAACAAATTGATATACGAACTGATACTGTCTTAAAGCCAATATATTGATTTCGCCCTTTTTTTCAATTTTCGAAGCAACAAAGAAATGAACATTTTTGGTATTGCAGCCGATTGTGATAAGTGCCATTAAATTTTAAAGAATATACCAAAAAATAACTGAATTTGGGAGAAGAATATCGGGTATAATTTTTAAGGAGGTAGATCTTTTTTTTCTGAAAAATAAATAAATTTAAAGAGATAATGCAAATCCTTTTTATTTTTAAAACTATTCATTAATGAATGTGTGATTATAAAAAAAATGTATGTTAGAGATAAATTTTTGTGTATGGATCCTACTTTAGCAAAACACAAAAGCAACTAAATAAGTTTAGTAAAACAATTTTAAAAATAAATATCCCTCAGCAATATATTTTGTAACTTACTTTAGGGATTGTTTAATTTGATTAATTACTTAAGATTAAAAAAATGAACAAGTAATATATTATGCTGTGATTTATTTAATTGTGTATATCTGTATATAAAAAATATTATATATATATATATATATTTATATATATATTTATAGGATAAAATTTATAACAATAATTTTTAAATTTAGTAAACCTAGTTCCTACACGATATCATTTTACCACCGTCTAATGAAAGAAGTCGTTGCTAATTAAACATTGTAATAATAACGATATCAATCTGACGCTTTTACATTTTTTTTCGTTTTTTTTTCTTGAAATAATTTAAATCTGTTTCGTCTGAAAACGCTCAATTTGTAATTGAATGAAAGGTTAGGTGTGTAGTTGTGAGTGTATCTCATATAAAATTTAACTTCAGAATATAGCTTAGGTAAATTTCAACACACAGGATGATATTAGTCCAAATGGCCTAGTTTATTCTTTTGGCATATCTGTTGAGATCTTACCGAATTTACGTAATACAAACTTAAAATAATTAAAAGAAATCTCCAATCGTACTTATCTCAAAAACAATTACCATCCCCCTAGTGATCTTAACAAATCTGCTAAATTTGTATTCACATACCTGTCATTATGTTGAATGTATAAAAGTAAACAAAAAAAAAATAATATTTGTAATTATATATACAAAAAAGAATAACGAAATGATAAATAAATTGTGTCTAAAGTCAAAGAAATAACAGCATGTTTCATTTTCTTAACCCCCCTCATCTAGAATTTGAGTACGCCCAAAGGAATATGAATACAACACGAGAGAAGGTAAGTTCCTCATTCAATTGCACGCTATAACATCTTCTATTTTTTTGTGTGGTTAAAATTGTTGTCAGATTTTTTTTCTTTTTGATCCCCTTCGTTTTAGTTTAGTTACATGTTTATTAATTTATTTACACTTGTCTTCCTTTCAGTTGTTACACTAACTTATTTTGTTTTTTTTTTCGTGTCCACGTGAAACTTACAAATTTGTATTACCATATAAAATATATACAAAGTGTGTATAAATTGGCACAAAAGCTACACGCAGTAATATTCTTCGTTTGTTGCTTTGTATGTTTTCAGGAATCACTTGAAAGGAGGATTCATTTGGTAAAGCTGCACTCGTATATGTATGTAACAATATGTAGGTACCCTAATATTTATCGAATTTCAATCTTTAACTCGTCATTAGTTCTAACTGATGGGTGAATTTTACGTTTTCAGTTTTACACATTACGTCAGATATTATTTGCTCTTGAAATTATTTGTTGTTAAAACAGTAGACTTCGAAAAATGTGTTTGATAAAGGTTTTTTCGCAGAATCAAGTGATGGATAAATGTTGGGTACTGACAAAATGATCTTGTACCGCGTCTAAAATTTGCTTTTCTAATCGTATTGGGTCTTTTTGTTTTGATCGCGCGGCGTAAGCAGTTCCTGTATTACACGAACCATTTTTAAGATGTCTAAGATGTTTCCGATTTGGATGAGGTATGCGATATTTTCGTTCTGCCACGCTGCAATTTCCATTACCTTTCATCTTTTTACAACAATATCGAGGCCCTTGTACGCCTTGCACCAAATATAACCTCGTGGGGCGTAAGTAAGAGTTCTTACATCCGTAATGGACGTTCTTTAATAAATATGTGCACATTTATTGAATGGAAAATCCATTGTGAACGATAAAGCACATAAATACAAGAACTAATTAAGGCTATACAAAAAAAAAAGCAGAATACATACAAAATCAAATACAAACTTTTTCTTCTATAACGTTATCTAAATCTGTTTTAAGTGAAATATGTTGAAGAAAGAATGTTAGAAACTAGCTTTGAAGTCAAAAAGAAAACGTTTACGAAAAAATAATATTAAAGACTCTTATTTGTCTTACATAGCAGTTGTCGCTAGCAATAAGTAACGAACGTTAACGTTTATTTCAGAACCAGAAGTCCAAGAACTTCGTGAAAATCTGAGAAGCATTTATAATATTTTGTTGTTGAAGTTTTTCGATTTAGAACAGAAGGAAATGTCGCTGCGTGTAACTTTTGTGTCTGTTTACTTATCGCCAGTATGTGCTTTGACTAATTACGCCTTTAGTAAATACTAACCATTTCCAGAACTATTTGCTAGAAAACAATATTGTTGGAATTTGCATTCACACTAACGTTTTCTATATCGCATCTCTCTTATAGAATGTTCTAATGGTCTTCACTTTCACAATGGTAAATGTGTATCAAGAAGTTCTGAAGCATACTATATACGTATTCTAAACTCCAAAATTAAACTGCTCAAAAAATTGGTACAGCGCGAAGTGTTTGCTTTTTAAATGCAGAATTTACATTCAAACTAACTCTTTTTTTTATATCGTTTCTCTTTTATAGAATGTTCTAATGGTCTTCATTTACACAATGGCAAATGTGTAGCGAAGTGTCCGGAAAAGTACTATACAAGTGTTCTAGACGCCAAAATCAAGGAAACTGCTGAAGAAATTGGAGGAAGACAAAGTGTTTGCCTTGAATGCCATTATACATGTAAATTGTGTTCTGGTTCCAACGATTATCAGTGTATTCAGTGTTATCCAGATGCAGTGCTGACAAACGTGTCATTATCTGAAGTGTATTGTTATCCGTTATCTATAACGGACAAAATCCAAGACGAAAAGTGGTTCTTTAGAGCATTTATACTTTTATGCGTAATTATAGTGCTAATAATTATAGTAACATGCTTATTGTTATATATCAACTATAAAGAAAAAAACTCAAGACGAACGTATAGGTTTTACAAGAGGAATCTATTAAACGATATTAGAAACATGGAAGAGAAAGTTAAAACAACAGTTTATAGAGATAGTGATTAAATCATAATAATAGACAATTGATTTTTTAATTATTATTTTTTTATTTGAGATATGTATATAATATAATTTAATTACTTGTTGTGTATATTAATTTTATCTGCAGAATGATTGATATTGAAGACTGGCAAATTTTCTGATTGTGAAAGATTAAAATTTAATACAGGTATATTTTTATCTAATGTGTTTTTTTTTGTTTTATTTGAGCGCTAAATGAAATAGCTGTAAGCAAGAAATGCAATAAACTAATATTGTTTTAAAGAAAACTAACGGAGTAAATTATATCGCCACCTCTTTATTGAAACCCAAAGTGTTCGCGTTAGTTAGATCCCTATCCTGTTGTAGGGGGCGTCAAAAGGGCTTTATTTTCATGTTTCACTTCAAGATGGAACCATTATTACTCTTTTATCTTCTCAATTTTACATTTTTAAACAATATATTTGCATTTGTTAAAATTTTAAGGATATAATTTGATGTGCCGTCCAAGTTTTACCGACTCTGTAGTTAAAATCAAAATTCTTTATTTTCTTTTTCAAAATAGAGATCTGCTTTGTTTTTTATATATATATCTGAAATTATATATGTAGCAATAAATCTAATCATTCTAAACTGTCACCGTTGAGTGAAGACATATCGTAAAATATGACACAGTACTAAGTCCATTGACCTGTAAAGGAAGCAATATTTTAATAATACTAAAAGTAGTATTATTAAAAAAAATTGGTTAAACTAGAAATTTTTTAATTTAAGTTCAAGATAATTATATATTAATGCATTACCGATTATTTTATAAAAGCATTATGGCACAATTGACAGGTAGCTATAACAATTGAAAAAAAGTCGATTGTTATTATCGTTAATAAGGAGTACATAACACATGTCAACTTCTACATGTGCAGCTTTAGTTACATATGCATCTAGATATACAAGGAAGATCACATGAATAGGTACAATTATTCAAATTCTAGGAATTTTTACTAACGAATGTATATATTTACTTTTCAAAGCTTTCGGGGTTTTTAAGAAAGGCGTTGAAGGAGAGGGCCTTACTTATCAGTATTTCCGGGGCTACATTTATTTACCTGCTTTTGGTTCATGTAATGTAAAAGTTTTACTTGCAATATTTGAGGAGTATGATTGGTTTATTATGCTACCTTCCTGCTGTAACAATTGGAAAAGGTCAACTACCTGTTGCTGGGTATTCAAATTTTCTTTGAAGATATTTCTTAATCATAAAATTATACACCTATTTGATGTGGTATAAAATATAAAGAGGGTAAAGGTTTTTGTTGCTTTAGGAGTCTACAAAAGCAAATCCTAAAATATTTGTATTACAAATGTTGGTAAATGCGGTAATAAAGATATTGGTCAAAAATTATAATGGATTAAGATAATACTCTTACCTAAATATTGCTTATTGTAAAAGCATGTTTTTCCATCACTAAATACAGGTAACTACTGAATTTCTTCTTTTTTTTGAGTTATTTTAGTCTGAGAAAAATCAATAGCTTGGACCGGGGATCGAACCCGCTACATTGAGAAATTAACTATGAAGTTCATATAAATTAATTTGTAGGACATTTCGTAGAATTTATTACAAATTGTATGAATGCACATGAAATTGTTGCAAGTTTTCCTTTAAAACCGGAAATTTTATTCAGCTATAAATGCTCGTTCTCGTATAAAACACATTCTAGTTTGCATACTAATCACGATGTATGTTTTTTTAATATATATAACAAAACACAGCTTTATAAATAAGAGTTATAGAAA
Source organism: Oryctes rhinoceros (assembly GCA_020654165.1). Lineage (NCBI taxonomy): Eukaryota > Metazoa > Arthropoda > Insecta > Coleoptera > Scarabaeidae > Oryctes > Oryctes rhinoceros. The sequence goes on along the minus strand of JAIOKQ010001013.1, from coordinate 9,731,104 downwards.
ACTGTTAACTTATTGAATATAAAGACATAATAAAAACATTCAAATAACAGGAGAGTAATTAATAGAATACAAAAAAAAACTATAATAAAAAACGTATTGATAATATCAGATTTGTTTGTGTTTTACTCCCATTCGTCAATCTAAAGTATATAGTATAAGGTGTTTTATTAACAAAATAGAGCAACAAAAAAAAAAAAAACAAATAAATATGCCATAATTAATGTTTATCTGTACTATAGAGTTTTTCTATATACCTTTCGGAGTGTTGTTGATTTTATTTAAATAACAATTTGATAGTATGTACCTGTACGATACAAGACGAGCGGCACTGTATGCGCATTTGTCGTACATGGCACAATATGAGGGTGTAAGGGATTCAACCCCAATGCCAGCTGCGCGTTAGCTGAGCACGCAGCACGAGGGGACGTGCGCGCAAGGACACCTGGCGATAGTGCTCCCCATTTCAGTTCGTATCGACCGGTGGTTCGTCAATTTCTTGTGATATTTATCTAAACTTAAAAACGTTCGCAACGCTAAAACTAAATGTGACAACCGGTTGTTTTATACAAGTGCGAATTTAGCAAGTGAAAACGATGTTTTACCAGCTGTTTCGGACGATCCCGGGGTGATCTAGTGCGTGTTTCGACCGGGTCCCGGTGGAGTGAAGTAGCGTCGCGACGCTTATCGCCGCCATAAACAAAAGTATCCTTTCATGGCGTCCTGACAAAAAAAATGTGACGTATACGTGTCGCGTTCGATGACGAATCCTGCAAGATGTGAGCGGTTTTTCAGTGAAATCTTGTTCACCGATTACGATGGAAAATATCGGTAAGATGATTGAACATCAAACATTAGGTGAACAAGGGGTCGATTCCACGGAAGGAGGTACGCATGCGGTCGGTGGTAGTATGGACACGCAAACTGTCCGCATGAGGTTGGTATCGCGGGCTGTTGTCGAACGAAGACTTGTCAAACAGGAGGAAGCTGATGGCCCTTTATCTGTCATCGTCCAAGCCCAAGAAGAATCGCGAGATTCTGAACTACTTAGTCCCGGGAAACTATCACCTACATCAGTAAGCGTTGCCAACATGATAGACACTTCGGATTTTCGCACGTTACAACCGGAACCAACGTACCAAACGCTTACGTCTGTAAATGGTCGTATGTCACCTCCTGGATACAGTCCGAGTTCATCCTATGCCACACTAACTCCTCTACAACCTCTACCACCAATATCAACAATGTCAGACAAGTTTGCGTATGGACATGCTAGTAATGTAACTGGCTCGTTTACGGTTATGCAAAACAACGGTTTAGGTATAGGTCTAGGTCTAGGTGTCAATGTAAATACCGCGTACACGATGCCCAATATGGGTATGACACCACCACATAACTACTCTTCACCTAGCATGGGCATGCAACAGCAACCTAGCCCTATAAGTCCGCAAAGTGCTTATAGCCAAAACGGTTTACCATCACCTCAAAAAAGCATGTCGCCGCCAAGTTACGACTCACCTTATGGAACTCAAAGGGAATTAGTCGGAAGGACTTTGCAGAGTCCGCAGTTAAGTCCACCATCGGCGTCTCTCAATTCGCCAGGCGGTACGTTAGTGACCAGTTTTAGTGGCGCGACACTAAATGGTCTCACGTTGACGCAACATCACCCCCCAACATTGGTGCAAATCGCTGCACCTCAGAGGGAATGTTCACCGTCACCTCCAGTGCTAAGTTTACAACAGCAGCCCGCACAGAATCAACAACAAGTCCAGCAAGCACCACAACCGCAGCAACAGCAACAATCTGTACAGCAAATGCCTTCGAAGGGGACGACACAAAGTACCTTAAGTGTATCAACAATAGCCACAGATGTAGAAGAAATTAATACCAAAGAATTGGCACAAAGAATTAGCGCGGAATTAAAGCGTTATAGCATACCTCAAGCTATATTCGCTCAAAGGGTTCTGTGTCGGTCGCAAGGGACATTGTCGGACCTTCTGAGAAATCCAAAACCGTGGTCCAAATTAAAATCCGGTAGAGAGACATTTAGACGAATGTGGAAGTGGCTACAAGAACCGGAATTTCAAAGAATGTCTGCTCTTAGACTAGCAGGTCAGTAAGCTTTTCGTTAAATAATAAAACGAGCATTCATCAACATACCCTTTTTTGACAAGAAAATAGGTGACTTGATACAATATTATAAAAAAACATTTATAAGTAAAGCCATGATTACCATAAAAAATCACGCTTATTTTTTTATTCTTCAAAATTTTTTTGTAAATTTTTCGTTTCTTAGAGTTTGGATATACCATTTTATAAAGTAAACCTTATTATTTTAGTTGCTACACATTAATTTTATGTTTATTTAACCCAGTTTTTTATTTATAAACAAACGAAACGAAGCAACCTCACGTAGGCACATTCTTCTTAAATACCTCTGTATATACGCACAACTGTTAAGAAATCCTTAAAATGAAAGGGGTGAAAATTGAGAACAGTATTGACTGTATTAGAATATAGAATAATGCAGAATGCCTTTATTCATTCTGTATTTCTTTGTTTGAATCTACGTAGTAAAAAGAAACCCATGATCTAACTAGTTTCAACGGTTATGTTTCATAATTTTAATTTGGAAACAATTGGTTATTATTTCAATGTAAGTATAGTGTATTGATTTTTCCTTTCTCATATACTTTAGTCTATCTCACCATTCCTTTCTACTGTCTTTCTGGGTAATAAACTAATAGGAGAGTGTTGTATTTATCAAATTGCTTCACTAGTGGTGGGGTGTATACAGAGATATGTCAAAAGTAATAAACATTTTTAATCAAACTGAACTCTAAAAAGTTTAAAGTTGCTTCTTATCACAATGTAATAATTTTTGACATTTAGAATTGCTTTGGGACTTTTCCCAAAATTTGATAAACTCGTCACCTATCTAAAACAATTAACCATGTAGCCGCTTATAAATCATGATTCTTCAAAGTTCTTGTCTGTTTTCTGTTTTCGAAAAGGGAAGAAACAAAGTTACATATAATGGTGTTGTATTCATGTCAATGTTGACTACTCTCTTGTTTTCATTGCAGACTGCCAGATGCGCAATGTAAACGTGAGGGCAGTCAACCCCAATAGAAGAAAATCGCCCTCAACATCATGCTTGTGAGTCTAAGTGTTCTAAATCTCTTTGTATTTCAATGTTTTCGAAAATGTTGCATGCGAATTCTATAAAAATTCGATGTTTTTTTCAATGAAATTGAAATTTTGATCGGTGCAAAGAGTATATCCAAACTCTAAAATTGTCAAACACAGTTAGGAAGTTCAACAAAAAAAAGATTTAGACAATTGCATGAAGAATGTTCGGAATATAAAGGAAAAAAAAGGAAATTAAGCATGATTGAAGCCTGTTTTGATTGAATGGATTTTTTTTGAAGACTTGTTCTGTTTGTTCTGTAGATCGATGTTAGAACTTATTATTCGTTAAACTCGAACGGAGATGGATATGACATTTAAGAGAGACCACCACCGTTCACTAGCAGATAAGGCATTTTTAATCGCTGTTGAATCGCAAGTTCTGTTTCTATGTTAGAAGAGTTTGTGTTAGTAATAATTCATTGTTTGTGAAATGTGTAAGAGACAGGTGTTTTGTCTCACCTATTTGCGGTATCGATTTGTATTAAAGGAAAAAGAAACCAAGTATCTCCTACGAAGTGTACTGTAAATATCAAAGTTATTAGACTCCGCGCATCGAAGATATGACGAAGAAAACTTTGTAATGAGGTCATAAAAGATATCTCCTCATTCACCAACCTAAGCATGTTTATTGCAAACATATTCTGAAAATTACACGAAATAGTTTCGATTCAATTTTTTTTTAGCATTTGGCCGCAAAATTCTTCATGATTTTTCGGCTTAAAATGTGAATTGACTTTATAACTGGCTTTTACGTCGTATAACAGATACTCTAAAATACCAACCCTTGCCTACGGTTTCCACATTCAAGTAGTACGAGAACAGTGTGCGTTATTGATTTTCAAAAACATGCTTCATACAATACATATACCTTACATCACTGCACTTATACTCGTATGCTACATACCTTTTTGCTTTAAATCGCTTTTCACAAATATATTATCCAATAAATGTAAGTGTCAATAAAACAAAGAGAGAGTAAATTATACATTTCAGTTTTCGTAGTTTCTAACATAATATATATAATGTAAAGTAGGATTTTCTCATTGTATATAAAAGATAACATTAAAGCAATAATAAATGAAATTAATTAAAACAACAAATATACGCATGAAGTTTATTTATGCAATTGAAAATAAAAATTAGTTTTGAAAGATTTTTTTTTGATAAGGGTTGGGTTTATTTGTCCCATTAATTACGTTACTTACGTTTTTTTAGAAGTTAGAGGTAGAGTAGAACGCCTAGATTTTTTTTTCATATATATACATTTGGAATCTAACCTGGAGTTAACTTTGAAAATTCTTTTGTAAGTACTTCCTTGCCAAATCTGAAAAGTTCCTAACAATTTCCGGTACTAATTTCCAAGTCGAGTTTCTCATTCAATTTTTTTTTTAGTAAAATTCAAATAGCAAAAAAATATTTATTTTCATGTACTTTTTATTGTTTCAGCTGCTCAGATACCACAACGAGGCAGTAAGTAATATTCTTTTTAAATTCAAAACATTTCAGTCAAGTATTTCCATAAATAAATTTCATGATTTAATAAAAAAAAGAAATAAATGATGGAACTTACTGAAACTCACGAAAAATGAAATCAAGAGAAATGCAAAAATATTAAAATGTAAATTTGTTAAATAAAAATTGGACTTGTATAAGTATTTTAATTATTTTAATTTTCAGGATTCTACTTTATAGAAATGTATCAAAATTTGTAGTTTTCCATAACTTCAATTTAAAATGTCCGATTTCTATTTGACTACTACCAAAAATCACAAAAAAGAAATAATCCTAATAACATTTAATTTAAATCTTGAAATAAAATCTTGAAATCCATAAGAATCCTAGGACAAATCTATAAATAGTCTATTTATATTTCTAGGTTTGGACGATGCACGCTCTGAAGGTCTAGAAGTAGCAGGTATAATTGTTTTTTTGTGAAATTCTATTAGTTAAGAAAACGTTAAGCCTCTCTCATCAAATCATATATCTAAAAAAAAAAGAAGAACATTGACATTGCTCCCTCCATGATTTTTTCCAAACCTGGAAAATATAAAATTTCCAAAAGATTGCGAAAACTTTGCTCTCATGTATTACGATTAAATTTTCAGAAGAATGAAGAACATTACCACATATTGCAAAGACTAAGTTACGACTTTGTGGGAACTACAAATTTGTACATTTTTGCGTAAGTCAAAAAGAAAAACTTGGCCATCTTGATCGAAAAACTAATAACATGATATGTTTAAATAACAAAAGTTCTAAATTGCTCGTTTAACATCGGTTGTTGTTTGTTGCTAATCCACTAAATGCATGTATCTATCGATGTTTAATCTCATCTTATGGTTGATCAGTGGTATATTCCTAATATCATATTTCATTCTCATTCATCTTGCCTGACAGTCTCAAATAAACTGATCGTGTTAATGTTAGAACTATATGTTAGCTTATAACTGTGTTATCTTAAGGGATATAATTTTGTTTAAAGAAGTACAAAAGGTAAGTTTAAGAGATGCAAGCTTTTAACGAAATTATTTCCCGCAAGAGTTTGGCCGAAATAATACTAATTAGTATAATCTTTGGATCCGAGGCGTAATTTCACCAAAATTCTTCATGAATTTCAGGCTGCAAGAGGAAAGAAGACAATACGAACCAATCAGATCAAATACCTACCCCCAAGAAGCCCAGATTAGTTTTCACAGACCTTCAGCGTCGTACCCTACAGGCTATTTTTAAGGTAAACAAAATTTAGTTTTGTAGAGAAATCGTCACGATGTTAAGTAATTGGGTCATTTTGGATTTTCAGGAAACGAAACGACCTTCAAAGGAAATGCAAGTAACGATTGCAAGGCAGTTGGGTTTGGAACCAACGACAGTAGGTAATTTCTTCATGAACGCCAGGAGAAGATCAATGGATAAATGGAAGGATGAAGACCCGAAAGCTTCGGCTACAATTATCCATCAACAAATGTCTCCCGGTATGGAACATGATGACCCAGACCATGATGTTGATTTAGACAATGATGTAGAAGAAGATGATGTGTTGTGACATGTATTTAGGGAGCGCCATCTGTTATTGCTGTGAACATTATAGCTGGAGAACAGATTTTCTAGTGACAACATTCTTTAGAATTACTACAAATAAAAGAAATATAGAAATTGTGAATATCCACCGACATGTATTTGACCTAATACATTTTGGACGATTACTTGATATAATAGAATTTGTTTTTATATTTATATATTTTAATAGTCTTTCTAAAAATAATAAAAAAAGAATGTCATTACAATTCTCATCTTATTTCTTAAGATTAGAGAAGGAGAGAGAATCTATTGAAAGAAACCCTGATTTGTTCGCTGTATTCTTATTTTGAAATCTTTAATTCTACGTTTGAAAGTATGGAATAAATTACTACGCCGTCCCTAATTTGTTTGAAGGATTTCGTTCTTTAAATAAAAAATGAAGGATCACGCTTAGTTTTCTTAAAAGAAAAAGCTTTTGTTAACCATTCCGTCATTAGAAGAATAAAGCAAACGATCAGGAAAAGGGTCACCTGTTATAAGATAAGATAATAAAGAAAAATAAATAAAATGTAGAAACAAATTCACCCAGCGATGAGAATTGTACTTATACATAAAAAAAACACAGAAAACTTGTACATTTGGTTGTAATTTTGTAATATACACTTGTGATAATATCAGGTTTCTATATATTCCTTGATTGGATAAGTCTAAAAAAAAAGGTAAACATTCCATTGTTTTATAATTGTAAATAGTATGAATTATATGTAATACTAGGTACCTATTTATTAAAATAATTTATTGAATTCTTAGAAAAGGATCACCGTATTAGTGATTAATGAGTAATTTATTTTAAGGTCGTTATCTTTCGTTTTGTTTTACAATTTTATTTTCGTAATACAGGATGGTAAATAATGTATAATCCATTGAATATATGTCACTAAAAATTGTTCAATACAATTAGCTCAGTTAAATTGAAACTACGGTATCCATATCCATTCCGAGTTTTTGCAATAAAGATTTGTAATTTACTTCATTTGTTAATTAATTCGTTAATTATGGTTATTCTATCATCCTGTATTATACATTTTTGATCTCCCCAGCTTAGTAATTTTGTTTCCAACTGTGATTCTAGTTGATAGGTCAAATACATCATAATATTCTACACAAAAAAAATATTAATATTTTGATACTCAATAAGAAAAGATCCTCTATTTTTCGAAAAATTTCTTAGGTAATTCTTAATCGTTTCATTTTTGTGTAGGAAATCAGTATTACATACGCGAGTCGGTGACTTGATTTGTATATTTTAATTCCATTCCTTGTTCAGCTATTGTTCAAATTATGAATTGAATGATCCTTGTTTTATTGTGTATTTTGTACATATATATATATGTATATGTATATGTATATGTATATGTATATATATATATATATATATATATAATGTATATATGTACATACTTTCTATATATATATATATATATAGATATATAAAAAACTGGAGAGAATGATATTTATTGTAAAATAGTTAGAATCATACTTGGAACAGAATTCGCCTTTTTTGTGATTGTTAGCAAGTTGGGGAACTGGTAAATTTTTTGCTTTTTAAAAAGGCTTTGTAGATATATTAAAAAAAAAGAGTTGAGAAAAAATATTCTGATTTTAAATAAGTATTTGATGTATGGTTATTAATTACAAAAATAGACCAGTTAAACCTGGTGACCACCACCATTTTTGGGGGGTCACAAAATGCCTTAATACCATGTAGAAATGAAAAAAGAAAACAAAACATTGTTAAAAAAATCTAGTCAGCACTGTCTTTCAGTAATAGATTCTTTCTAGTCACTATTTTCTAATTGTTTGTTTCTTTTTTAATTTCCAGTATCTAAAAACCTGTCGTTTTTTCTTTTTTTTTAGTTTAGGGATCCACATCGACTAATAACAAGTAATACTCGAAACTGTTGATTCCTTGCTGGAAGAAATATTTTTCGAAAAATCAGTAAATGGAGTTCTTTGCTTTCAAACGAGGAATCAACCGTTGAAAAGAAATGGGAAAAACCCTGCGGGATGCTGATCATTATTTACAGTTATTCTAAACTATTGCGTTTCCTGTTTTTTCGTTGTTTGTATATTGTGCAATTCTTCACAAATTAGATTGTTGCAGCACCCGCCTACTACTTGTGTGTATGATACAATGTTTTGCACGAATTTGCACATTTTCTTTTTGATTTGTAATCATCAAAAGGGTTGTCAGACATAAATCTAATAGACCAGAAACAAAAAACCAGAAAAATACGTACAGTATGTTAAACGAGGTACATTTATACAAAACACAATACAAGATAACTAATGGAGAATAGCTACTGGCGCGGGGGGAAATGGAAATTCAAAAATATATAGTATATTACAAAAAGAAAACATGGGAATTCACTAGCCACCTACCAGAAATTGGATATAATGCAACCCGTTATAATTTTAGTGCAATAGTAAGACATGTAAACAAATGGCAATACCATATCCCTTAAAAAAAAAGAAAACAGAGTATTCTTTGTGGTAACCACAAGGGATACAAGATTCTGTAGAAAAAATAGCATTGATTAAAGAAATATTTAAAATACAGATTGTTTTATTTCACTCCTATACTGGAACTTAAAAAAAAAAAATGAAATTTCCTGGAGTTCATAACAAGAACAGTATACCATGTCTTGTACCGATTCAATTAAGATTAATACAGAATACTATCGACATAAGTAAAATAGAAATCGACTCAATACAGAGTAGACCCTCAAGAATATAATTTTTGGTGCAGAGATGGCGCCACAAACTTATATTGCCTCTAAAAATTATAATTATTATTTTCTTTGATTTAATGAAGCTCCAATATAATTTTGTTTATTAAAATATCTTCAGTGTAACTGAGCTGTAAATATTAAAAGATCTACTTTGGTTATTGTATCATCTATTTAAAATTAAATTTCAGTGTAATGAGAAAAAAAAGACTTCCAGGATAAAATGTAAACAAAAATGCGGTTGTATCAAGAGAGCATTTAAATAAACACAGAAAAAAGCTACAGATGTAAATTCAAATAAACAACCATCCTGTCTGCTTTAAACAAAAGTGATGTACCGCAACACCTCGGAAACATCGAAGTGATTTTACGAAAAAAAAGGTTTGTACGCGTTTGCCCTCGGGGTATTTGCCAGCGCTTCACGAACGGGAAATTCGGATTTTTCTTAAATTCTATTTCCTCCGTATTGGTAAATTCGTTTATGTTTACTTTTTTAAGGCCGACGTTAGCTGTTTGTTTATTTTCGGTAAAGTAAATATATCTCCGGTTTTCTCTTTTTTTGCCAATATACATAGGATTTGGACAGCTTTTTTTCATTACTGGGCTATTATATTCTGAAAAGGTCAAATCAAATTTAGGATTTCTTTTTATATTCGCTGAAATATCTTTTTTCAAACGTACGGTTAGAAGTTGTAAATATTGATATGTATAGGCGAAATCCATTTTATACCGAAAAGAGGACCTCTTAAATATTGGCTGTTTGATAAATAAATCCAGCTGTTTTTATCTAAGTATTTTTTCGGTGCTAATTGCTTTTATATTTAATTAGTTTACACAGTGACGGCAGGCAGTATTACAAACATTTAAATTTCATCGACGTTTCGATATTCGAGTCCAGGGATTCTCAACGCCTTCACAGCAATTGTTTCCCGAGATTAATTTTTAAACAGTTTTCTGCTGCCCTGGAATTCAGGTTGAATCAAAAAAAAGTTATCTGGAAGGTAAAAAGTCATACCTCGCAAAACTTAATGGATTTTCGGATTATGGGCATGACTTAGTCCCAAAAGCTAGTTTTGATTGGATAATTTACTAAATCATTCAGATTTTTCAGTGAATAATGTCTAGAGTTACCAACTTGTTTAACCACAAGGAGAAAATGCTTTGATAACTTACATTTGAACGATTTCATTAATTGGAATGTTATATACAAATCCATTCAAAACCATTTTGATTTGAAAGTAAAGCAAAACACTGTGTTTATTATTTCTGGTTGAGTGACTTCTTCATTTGGGTACTGAATACGCTCACTCACGGATCCGAAAATATAATTCTTGGAATTACCAAAACGGACAACAGAAAACAATGCTCGTTTAATCTAGACATTCTCATGTTATTCTGACGAATGTGTGTTATTAATAAGTAAACAGGACAAAAGCTAGTGAAATCATACCATTTTTACAGCGACTAGATAGACTCGTGTATATTCGTCTCATAAGAAAGGGTTCGTGTGGTCTACTGGTTTCCCCGAGAGTCGACAAAACACGAGTCTGTCTAGTCGTTGCAAAACAGGCATGATTTCACTCGCTTTTGTCCTCTCTATTAATAAGTAATAGGTTGCATTGTCTGATTCACTAAGAAAATTGCAAATGACACTTTTCGGGGGTTCGGAGGATTTGTTTGTGTCAATATCGGAATTTATTTTGGTCTAAACAAGTAGTAGATATACAATTCAATTTTAAATAAATATTTACTTCTTGGCTTCACTGTGCTGAAATCTATCACGCCCGAGTTGCAGAGAAATTTATTGCAACATGAAAAACTTTGTTGTTGTTAGTATTCTCCTTTTGAATAAAATACTAAGATTTCTTTAAATACTTTGTAGCTATAACGCATTTTGCCTATTTCACCACAGTAACAATCAAATAATTAACATGATTTCCTCGTTAAAAGTTAATTATATCTGTAAAATTACCAAAAAATTTGAAAATATGATTTATTTTGCAAAAAGTAAAAAAATTAAAGGAATTAAAGGAAATTAAAAGTGACGCTCAGATAAAGTAGCGTGGAACTATGCACGCGTCAAACTTACCACGTCGCTACATTAATCCTTTCTAAATTTGTTTTTGAATTTGTATGTAGTAATAATTACAGGAGCTGGTATGAATATAGTACATAATATTTCTGTGTAACACCATGCATTAAAAAACAAATTTTGAATATCAACAGTATCGGATTAATTTCGCACTAATTGTTCGGCTAATTTCATACTATTCTGGACGCAGATTAAACGTTAAAATGAGATAGTGACAAATATACAATTAATCACAAAATTTATATATTGAACTTCGAAAAAAGTGGAAATACTTCATTTCATCGAAAGAACTAAAGAAGTGTTGATTTTTATTCTTTACTTATATTATACCTATACAGGGTTAATGTTCTTACTAATTCCTTAGAAATCCATCGCGTATGAAAAGTTTTAAAGTGCATAACGATATTCCCATGCATCTAGATTTTTGTCAATCACTGTATAAATAAAACGAGTAAGTTGCGAAAGTTTGCAAAAACCGTTTAAAAAGTTATTTTGGGCGTGAAAAGAATAAGTTACCAAAATGGCATTCAATTCATCGGTAATTTTTGTCCGAGAGGCAAACTTTTAAAAAAGTTATTTCAATAATCCAGTGCCGTTTCCAAGAGTTTTTCTGACGGGGGTGCCCGGCATCGCGACGGAATTTTGCGGCGTAAAGCGGCGCGTCCGATAGGGTGCTTCTATTCGCGTTTCTCTAAGTAGTTGGCAAAGTCCTGTGTTCTAGCCTATGAGTACGATACGATTTATCCACTTTCTATTCTTTATCTGCACTTTTCGACGTGGCCTATTTTCGTGGATCGATGGATACAATCCTGCGCCGTTTTAGTGGGGACGTTGCGGCGACTATGCCATCGATGCCATCGTGGAAAACCGGCGCCAATCGTTGCGTTCCGTTTTGGGGGGCCTACCAGTTTGTACACTATCCGCATCCGCAGTATCTATACGCGAACATGATCGCATGCGTGTTAGTTTTACAACAGACTTCGCGTCAGCAGCGCTGATTATGCTAGAATATAACAACAAACCTCAAGGGTTAAGAAGGTAGTGCGTATAAGTGTAATGTTGTAACCGGTTAATTGAACATTCCTCCACATAGTATGGCCTCGGTCGCCGCTTGGCTGCCCTTTGCCCGGGCGGCGGCCATCGGTTGGGTACCAATTGCTACTCATCCGTTACCACCGCCACCAATTCCCAAAGATCGCCGAAAAGCGGACGACGAAAAACTTTTGATCAACGTTTCCGGTAGGAGATTCGAGACATGGAGGAACACTTTGGAGAAATATCCGGACACGCTTCTCGGTTCCAACGAGCGCGAATTCTTTTACGACGAAGAATGCAAGGAGTACTTCTTCGACAGGGATCCGGACATCTTCCGTCACATCCTAAACTACTACCGAACCGGAAAACTCCACTATCCCAAGCACGAATGTCTGACGAGTTACGACGAAGAGCTGGCGTTTTTCGGCATACTACCGGACGTCATCGGTGATTGTTGTTACGAAGATTACCGCGATAGGAAACGGGAGAATGCGGAAAGACTTATGGACGATAAACTTAGCGAGAATGGTGATCAGAATTTGCAGCAGCTCACAAACATTAGGCAAAAGATGTGGCGGGCATTCGAGAATCCTCACACGTCAACTGCTGCCTTGGTCTTCTATTACGTTACCGGCTTCTTCATCGCCGTCTCTGTGATGGCCAACGTTGTAGAAACTGTACCATGCGGCACTAGACCTGGCAAAGCCGGTCCATTACCTTGTGGTGAACGTTACAAGATCGTATTCTTCTGTTTGGATACCGCGTGTGTGATGATTTTCACTGCAGAATATCTTCTAAGGTTGTTTGCAGCACCGAATCGGTACAAATTCGTTAGGAGCGTCATGAGCATCATTGACGTCGTTGCGATTATGCCTTATTACATCGGATTGGGTATAACGGACAATGACGACGTGTCTGGTGCATTTGTTACACTCAGAGTGTTCCGGGTATTTAGAATTTTCAAATTCTCGCGGCACTCCCAAGGATTACGAATTCTTGGTTACACACTCAAGTCTTGCGCTTCCGAACTTGGCTTCCTCGTATTTTCCTTAGCTATGGCGATTATTATATTCGCCACCGTTATGTTCTATGCTGAAAAGAATGTCGGAGGTACGCCGTTCACCTCAATTCCGGCGGCGTTTTGGTATACCATTGTGACTATGACCACTTTAGGGTAAGGTTGGAATGGTTCCAAAACTTCTTTTGGAACCGCCGCATTCCAAAATCATTTGCTAATTACTCTATTGTTTCTTTTTTTTTGCAGATATGGAGATATGGTACCTGGAACAATCGCAGGCAAAATCGTTGGAGGTGTCTGCTCCTTGAGTGGTGTATTGGTGATTGCTCTTCCTGTACCTGTCATCGTCTCTAACTTCAGCCGAATTTACCATCAGAATCAACGTGCCGACAAGCGTAAGGCGCAAAGGGTAAGTAGGAGAACCTTTAATCTTTACCGCTGGTGTTTTTTTTTACGTTACTACGATTCATGAATGAAATTTGGGAATTTACGCTTTTGTTTTCTCGAAGAAGCTGCGAGACAATTCCTCTGAGTACTCATTATAATTGCAAATCAATTTTTTTCCGCTAAATATACACCACCTCCGTTATAGACAGCGTAAGGCGGTTTCTTTATGTATTTATCAGAAAATTGAGTTTCTCCAAAGAGCTTCTTTAATGCCCTAAGGCAATATCGTACTCGGGAAAAGTTTGGTGTGACGACAAAAACTCGTTATATACAATATCCCTGCCACGGAACATAATCCCTTGTTCCGTTAGGTAACAATAAACTTTCCTCATATAGATCGAAATTCCAGGAGTGACATTCCAACATAATGTAAAAAAAATAATAAATAAATGGAAGGAAGGAAAAAACTCAAAAGAATTTCATGTATTCTCATAACTCGAGGCAAGATAAAAAAAAAACACGGAAATAGGGTGTTACATATTTGACATTTATAAGAATTTTTTTTGTGGATCTAAAATAATAGGAGGATATTGAAAAGAAAACTTCTAAATATTTTTTTTTATTTGAAATTTCTAATGACTACCAAGTTTTAATTTTTCTTTTTTAAATAATGCCGGACATATTTCGTCTTTCACAATAACCCCGAAGCCACTATTTTAAAATCTATGGAAAATTTAGTGTAGCTTCAAATTACGACGTTTTAAACAGATTTTATCACGTAACATAAAATCGAGATTCAAAACCCTAATGTTCCATCGAGTGTTTAACGAGCGTAAAGATGCAGCATGAAACTTTTGCTAGCCATTATACAAACAACATACACGTATGTAAGTACTAGCTGTGTACTGTTTAATGTCCTTTGGAAATCGATAGTTTGCTATTCTGTATAATAAATTCGGAAGCTATTCATTTATATTTAAAATAAGCTATAAATGTTATATATATATATCTAAATTAAAAGCATTTTACTTAAGTATTAAGAACAAGAAATGGAAGGCAAGAATTGGCAGATTGCGTATGAACGACATCGTCATAAATAACAATTTTTCACTATTTACGAAAATTTACTATTAAATAAGTATATAGTCAAATAAACATATAAAGATTGTAGATCTGACCTATAATTTGCATTGCCAAAAAGTATAATAAGCAAATTTGTTTTAAAATATTTTGAATCAGATTGCTATATTTAACTAGTGCTTATGGATAAGTGACATTTTGCCCGTAAGTTGCTGGAGCTTCTCTTGACTAAATCGAAGAATTATAAAGGGAATCTTGTCAGATCTTACATTAGAAAAAGATATCGTGGAAAGTGGCGAAAAAGAATTTATCGAATTTAACACGTCTTGTCGGTTTTATTAAATTGAAGAAGTCTATTGTAGCTCAAAGGAAAGAATAATAGAACGGGAACTTCTACCTACAAACATTCCACTTATGTCATGTAGGTTGATTCGATTTGAACAACTCGCTGAAAATTGGTTTATCGGAAATCGAGGAAAAAAAGAAGAGAAAACATAGAAGGGAGAAAATCTGCTACTAGTATACTGTAAAAATATACGCCGACTTACTGAGAGGAAAAGCGTTTCTCGTTCGGAAATGATGGATATAATGAAAATGGTAACACATAGAAGTATGTTGTGTTTAATTTCGGTTTATGATTATGATTATGAAGCTAAATACTTGGTACGAGGTAAAATAATAACAACAGTTATAATTTAGTACAATAAGTAAACCATACTTTTCAAGACTAAAATTACTGTTTCTTTTGCTAGGTCATGACGATCATATATTTCATTTAACACTTACAATTAGTAAAGTAATCAACAATCAAATACTTTTCTACCAGCATATAAGGTGCTCATCTAAATAAACTTAATCTTATATGGCACTGTATGAATCCTGTAAAGGCATTGCTCCTGTGCTAAATTTAAATAAATAAGAAGTAAATCTACGTTGGATTCCGCAATATAAATAGCAGCAGTAATTGTAGAGCGGACTCCATAAACTAGAATTTCAACGAGAGGTTTTACGTACGCAAAATATAATTTTTAGGACTATCACTAGATACTTAGTTCTTGCAATGCCTAAGAATGACACTCAAATTGCAAACATTAGTTTTTCATCAAAAGTGACGCCTAAAAAGCTGATGTATATTATTATTGACTGTATAATCAAATATACGGTATGTGTAAACATAATTAACATAATAATTCAATAGAGATTACAATTTTACATTGCTTGCTCTAGAAAGCTACATCTAGGAATGGTTCGTTTACTCTTCTTAGTAGCGCTGGAGCACAGACGGTATGACCTCTTCAATATCTTAAAATGGCGTCGCCTGAGCCCAATTTTTAAGGCAACTTTAGGAAAGAGCAAAAAGCCACAAGAACTCGTCTCGAATGTTTTCATTTGCGAATTCGCTGCAGATGTTCCTCTGGCTATCAATCATTTGTTATCAATAGCAAACCAGCATGCTTTCTTATTAGCTCATTTTTTAAGTTCTTCTTTTATAAAAAAATTGTCACGGACAACCAAGTGTCTCTACAGCGCTTAAACTCGTCCTCAAGACGAATCAGGTGTAGGCCTGAGTTCTCTCCAAAAGAAAAACCAACAGTATAACAAGATCGAAGGTTATGTAGTCTCCTTATTCTTTTTAGGAAACGTGGTCTCCGACCCATCCCATACCAACACTCCCACCTTCGTATTGCGGCCTTTCTCGAACAAATTGTGGCTGATTACGTGTTCCAGGTTCACGCCAAATTAAAACACGCCTGTTATCTAGATTTAGAACGAATTTGGATTCGTCAAAAAACAATAATTGTGCCCAGTCATCGTGATTCCAATCTCTATGTTGTTTAGCCCATATTCTTCGCGACCTTTTATAAAGAACAGTTAGTGGAACTCATACTAGAGGTTTTCGAGCATACATGCCGACGTTGTGAAGACGATTTTTTATTGTTGAAGTTGATACTACTCTTCCAGTATCAGCGACAAGCTCTCTTCTAGTTATGAGTGCGGTTTCTGCGTGCAATTACTGTCCGGTGTCGATCATTTTTCGGTGTTGGAGATACTGGGACATCTTCAATTTCTAAAAACCGATTCCACAAACGCGTAATCACACTTCGGCTAACTGAAAAAACTTCAGCGACAGCTTACTGACTCCGTCTACCTTCCAATTGATCTATCGCTCTCGAAGCTTGTGCATGAGTTAAATCGCGTTGCTTTTCCATTATTACCCGTAATTACAGTTAAGAATTTGCTATAATACGGATAATGACAAAGTCGAGATCGCTCGGATACGTGCTTATATATCCCCAAGCTGCAGCGGTTCGTACTGAAGCGCTGTATAGGTTGAAACTCGTGAATGTATTCTGTGTACATTAGAAACAAACGACTAGTTGCAAGCTATGTAGCAAGATTAAAGATAGAAAACAAAATAAGAGTGTACCTAAGATGTAAGAGATCAGACATTATTTTTGTTTTTATTGTATTTAAATATTTTTAATTGTTATAGTAGGTATTGTTATAATAGGTATTGTAATAATTTCGAATTCGAGTAGGTGCTTCAGATACAAAACAAACTGAATCGCCAATCTACTATCTGCTGTTATTTAACTTTTGAGAAAAAATCGACCATAGCAAATTTTTATTCGAAACAGGTTACAATGTTGCCAAACCTTGCAACTCACTCACTTTTTAAAAGTTAAGCAATTCTAATATCCTCCTTTTTATTGCAAATTCTTCTATCCTTCTTCTATTTAACACTCAGTTAAAATTGTTCTTGACACAAATGATCTCCAATTAACCAGATGAGAGATTTGGTTGGTTATTTTAATGCATAACAAGTTGTAACATGTGAAGAATTTCTTCACTACATTCTTTGTTGTAAAATTGTTTTATGGTGTTACAGGTTTTGCATCTAGCTTAAGGTCTGAAATATGCATAACTAAAATAATTAACCTTCTTGATGCAAATAAAAACTGTAAAGTTTTTGATTGTAGATTCTAAACTGTTATACACTTAAAACTTTTTAACATTCTGTTTACAAATCCCATTTTAAACAAGAATAGTTTACGTGACGTATATCGATTTTTTATTGACTTTTTCTACTATTAAACAGCACAATATACGCCAGAAGATTTACGTCAAATCTTTTCCTCTGCGGCGTAATAAATCCCATTACAAGTATATTTTCGAGCTTGACACAAGCATGTCAAAAAATTATCTCCAATAAATACAGCTTACATGGGGATTATTCCTCTCCGTTCTCCTTTATTTTTTGCTTTCTTATATACAGGAGACAAAATCTTCTTATTTTACCAAATTTATTCATATAATGTTATACTGTCAAGCAGGCTGGAAACTAATCACATGTCATAGTAAATCACATCAAGTCGACCATGAAAATGGAAAATCTATCCGAAAATTCGAGATCCGGTTAAATATAGATGTCATGCAAATTAATGTATACCCGATATACACAAATATTTACGTAAAAGGGGTGGTGCACATATATAAAGAAGGATATGACTGGAATTTAGGGTTGTAGCATGGAGTGTTAAAAATTAAAATAAAATTTATAATGTAAACGTTACGTGATTAGTTTTTACAAGAATTTGGTTTTCGTTTTTTACATTAAACTATTTTTTCTTTTTAATTTCAACTACACTAGTCCTATCTTTCCTTTCAGCTTTTAGTGAGTTACTTTTTCCTCTAATTTCACACACACTTCCCGTTGTTTCCATAGTTACAAGTTTAAACAAAACAAAATACTGAATAAACCTAGGAAAGAATTAAATTAATAAATCACCAACAAGAAAAATATATCTTATTAGCTCTATCTCTTATTTTCACACCTTGTAAATTTTGAAAGGAAGACCCTTAGCTAAAATTAAACTCCTTCATGAGACGCGAAGTCTTTCAAAAGTAAAAAAATCAAGCAAATAAATCTTTGATATGCGTGTTTACCTTTTCTCAGAACGATTTTCTTTCTTGTAATACCCAAACTTTAGAGGAAAGGGGAATAAGGTCCTTTCCGTTTTGAAGCAAGGTCAGAAAAATGCGTAGGTTTTAGTATAAAAGAGAGATGAGGGTTTCACGAAGGGCTTCTTTATTGGGTTCATGGAAATTTAAGGATGCGAATTAAAGAAGCACTTTTTAGGAAAATATCCCTTTTCAAATTGAAAAAGCGTACAATATTTCTAAAAGATATCCTAAACGGGATTCGCTTTTAAATATTCATTTTACCTTTGCGTATTTCGGTTTTATTGATTTATCTGTTTCTTGGCAGTAGAACAAGCTTCAGACATCCTTCCAAAGATGATTATTTTTCCTTTCCTAATATTTTGCCTTTAATATTAGTTCTAGAAAGTTCCACTAAGTATACACACTTTGAAGACAACAAAGTAATAAATATCTCAGACGGACCGACCTCAAAATGACAACTCAATTTCAATATCGTTAATCATATCCTTGAGAAGAGACAAGGTATGGGGAATTGCTTGCAAAACTTTCGCAATTTTGAACGTTAATGAGAGTTGTTTGATGAAGAAAAGCAATCAAAATCAGTGTTTTACGTTCATAAATAATAAAAAAAATGCTGAAAATACTTATTTTGGAAGGAAATTAAACTATACAGCGTGCTTATCTAGAGAGTGAGTGCTGTGTATTTTTTCCATGTACGATTTAGGAAAAATTATGAACTTATGAGACCTATGTTGGTTTAAATATAATTTTAAAATATATCCAGATAACAGGAAAAAAACTGTTTTGTAAAATATGCATTTATAAAGGCACAATTTTCTCAGCTGAGATTATTCGCCCGGTTTATATAATACTTATAACAATTTCTTTTTTATTTCGTTTCATTCGGGCTAAAGGCAAATAAATACGTAATCTAGAACGAGATCTATGACAGTAGGAGTTTACTATTAGTTCAAGAATATTGACAAGCGGATATTACTTCATATCATATACGTGTTAAGAAAATTTGTATCACTTTTAATGGGGCTATTTCGTTAATATTCAGCTATTAAGTTTTAGGTAAGTCGCAAAAATAATTTTTGGAAAGCTAAAAGCTAACAAGCCGATATCTCTGAACAACCAATTTAATTAAAGAGGCCAAACAAGTGAAATTGGAAATGGTTTAATAATTTAGTAAGCTACGTGTCTGGTTATATTTACCCAAGCAAATTTTAGATAAACATTTACCTTCTAAAGCGAAATTTGTTTCACCCTTACTTCATATACGTTTCCAAATAGTTTGCCATCAAATTCCCTTGAATAAAAAAATGTTCGTAATTGACTTGGAATTTTTATAACACCCTCTAGGGAGTTTAGTAAACAATAACAGAGATTGTCTGCACTTAAGCTTTAAAACGTCGGTCGTTACCTTTAAATGTGTTAGGTTTAATGGAATATTATCAGACTTACTTCAAGTAAAAAGAAATTAATATCTTCGATACGATAAAATTTATTTATAGTGCATGAATCTGGCACGGCAACACTTCCCAATCGATTACATTCGCCAGGATAAACTTATACGACCCCTACTTGATTTTCAGGATGAGTACAATACTAGAGTAGAACGTATTTTTTCAGTGAGATGTATATTTTTAAATATATGTACCTCAAAATTTCCAGCTTTGGTTAAACTTTACCATTTAAACGAAGATATTTACCTTCCTACTATTACTATCAATATCAAAATGGAAGTGAGGGGGTGTATAAACATATGGTAAAGCGAAAAAATGAAAAGAAAAGGTGGAAGAATAATAAAATATATGGGGAATTTCAGAATGAGCTTTATGCAAATAACATTTTCCATCTGTGTTTAAAACAACAAAAAAAAGTTCACGTTGTTACGAAGAGTGGTCCTTTGAGCTTGACGGTTTAAAAAATGTCATTCGCAAAAACACGGAATTGAAAGAGGATAAATACAGCTGTTGACGATACCCGTTAAAAGGTTGTTTAAACAAACAGCAAACAAATTAAACTTTATTCACGGAAAATAATATTTTTTTTAATGAACAGGTGATGCGCATATAAATCCGAGATTAACACTGATATTAAGAATATAATTTCACATTTTATACTTTGGTAAATAACTTTATCCCGGATGTCTCGTATACTTTTTTTCTCATATATTTACGAGAAATTTAACAATCATGATAGTATATTCCAGGAAAACCTATAATTATGTCAATGGATATTCATTTGATGTCAACTTGTTGTCCTTTGACTAGATATTACGCCAAAAGTTGATAGTAACTATACTTTCATTCTAAAAATTAGTTTTGTGAATTTTATCAATCAGACATGCTAGGCGGATATCTTGAATTTAAAATCATAATTTATTCCCTCACAAAGTTACATCTAATAAATAATGCGTTGAGAGTTAAAAACGATTTGGTTAGCTGGGTTGGTTAACATTCACGAATAAAATAAACTATCAGAAATAACTGCAAGAAAATTTTATCAATTAAATGTAATAATAATAATATTAAGTTAGTCATTAATAAATTCATTTAGATTGGCCAACATTTTTCAATTAAATATAATTTTAATTGACTCTTAAAATGATTTAATTGGTGTAATTAAAATTTAAATACAACTTGAAATTATTCCTCTAATACAGTTTAGTAACAATCGATACAACTTTGCAAAAAGAATGCCAAGTATTTATATAAGGCTTTTGAACATCAGTATTTCATATAAACTTGTTTCTGTTCCAAAGAATACATTTTGAAGACGTTAACCGCATTAAAGTTAGTGAATTTCTTTGAAAATATCTATATAGGTATGTATATTATATACGTGTGATATTGTTTTTAAAATATGTTCCTACATGACAAAAACATTCAAAACCTTCTCATAAGCAGATACTATACCACTATCTGTTCTTCACTAAAACATGATGTACCTAATTGCGGTTTTGTTACAATATATTTTATTTTTTAGATTTTGGGAAAGAAATGCAATGAAGATGAATCTATTTTAATGTTTGGTCTATATTTGAGCCTAAAATATTAAAGTTCGGCTTGTTTTAATTCATTATTATTCATATACGTCATACGGTAACCTCATCTAGCCACAGCCTTATAATAACTATATGAATTTCTGAATGTCTAACTAAAACGAAAAAAAGGTCCAACACGGAATTTTGTAGAACACCTAATTTTTTGCCCAAATATGATAATTCTATAGGTAGATTCCCCGAAGATATTGCTTACAAATGTACAAGTAACTTTTCTTCTATCAAAACAGTACGATTGACAATCGAATTTACGTTATGTAGTAACAGTTGAAGGTTGAATATTTGTATGTATAATGTCCATATAGTAAGATATTGATCTACCCCTGTTATAAATGTATTTCACTTCACATTGTATTACACATTCACTTAATAATGATAATATTTTGAGTTTTGAACATTTACCGTTTAAAATAACAAATTTGACTTAATGATTCCATTAATGATTTATTTACTAATCCTATAGAACGTTAGATTTTATCTAATCATCATTTCTAATCCTTTCCGTCGTGTCGTGGTATTGTATCTTTTGTGTGCGGTTCTGAATATTTTTTACTCTAGCGTCAAGATTCATTTTCTTATACCATTTTGGTGAAGGACTCGGAATGAAATATATATATAGACTTGAAATATATGTTAGTAAACGCCTAATATTGACGAACGAAGCTTATTCCATATACATATGTAGGTGAATGCTGTAACAATGAGTGGAAAATGTGGGGGAGCGTACTCTAGCATTGTTCAAAATTCCCCTTGTATCATGTTTTATATGTATAAGTATATAAATAACCTCCATTGCGAAGTTCAAGCTTGTGTACTAGTAAAACGGTGCAAAAGGCCATTCCAATATTAACTAATTTAAAAATAAAGAAATAATATTTAACTTAACATCTTAATTATTTGAATATTTTAAATAGGATTTCTTTTCAAATCACGTTTACGCTATCACGATAATGTTTTTTTTTTATGCATACGGAACTGCGAGTTACGGAACTTATCAAAGGAAAGCTGGAAATCTTGGGAGTACAGTGATGAGCAAAAGTTCGAAAACCCATGGTATTTTCCGAACTTCCGATTTTAGGGGAAATTACCTTCAACTTTGACATTTTAAAAAAACATCCTGTATATGTTTTTATATATTGTTATGTATATGGATCTATATTTATTTTATAATATACCAAGATATTATCTATAATTACAATACATTAAATAAAAGAAATGAAAGAGATTTTATACAGAAGAAACTTTCAGCGTCAACAATTAAATAACATCAGATGTTCAAACTGACCCCGAATCTCCCAAATCGTCTATTAATTATTAAGTATTAAGTATATCCTAATAAGAAATAATCATCTAAAATCTGGCAGGCCTATCATTTCCTTCAGCCAATTTTTGCAGATATCTATCTAATAATGGTTGTGGCACTTCGAATATATAATGAGGTGGACTCTTGCTAAAAGCAGTAACGGGCCATTTCATTTAGGTAGGGAAAACTGGAATATTTACAAGGTTCCATTAGGTTTCATCTGTTAGATGACCATTTAAAAATATGATTGGATAATCTTGCTTTTGCGACCATCAGACTAATCATTTAATTTTTAGGGGTGTTGTATCTAGTATGAGTTATTTTAGAAGCAATATCAACAAACTAGGTCATTCAAACAAAATTTTGTTATTCACGTTTTCGATGTTTCTAATAAAGTTGCCGTCCTTTTTTAAATAAATTGATTGTTCCGCATGACTGATTCTATTGTAACGTTTTGGAAAAAGTTATTGGTTATCAATGATTAATATAAATTATTCACTTCACAATAAGTACATCATCTATTTCCATAACTAATCAACATAAAAATTCGCTTACTTTCACGCAGCTGGCTCATTTTAACCACAAACTCGTACACAAATACGAAAATGTAAATATTAACACCTACAACTTCTATGCAATTGTCTACATTGTTGTGTTTCTTTCGGTAACTGAAATCCCGATTGTTGTCCTAATATAATATCTTCTTAGAAAATCATGTAAGGTGTAGAAAACTGTTACTATCCTCCATCGGAATACAATGACTTCCGGTTAAATCGAACGTCAGATAAATATGATATTTCCGTTTTACCTTTCAGAATTAATTACTACAATTGTAACAATACCTACAATATTATTAGATATATTTTAAGTCTTTCCAGATATTTGCCCGTAACTGTACCGTATGTAATTTGAGAATAAAGTGATGCTTTTTCTTGGTAACAATAAGCAATAGGTAGCTAGCTCTCGTGATTAATTAATTCGTAATGTAAATTAGTTTACGATATACGCTTTAAAGTTTCACATGAAACACTTTCTATGGTAAAGTTTTGCTTCTAGAAAGCAAACAACACGTTTTACATTGACTTATTAGTAATAACTTATTACTAATAAGTTATTACATTTAATGTAACTGTAGCGCTGGCTTATTAAATGTGATGATATACATTACTGTGCAAAACAATAGGTGCGATCACCGTTTTTAAGAAGTCCTTTATAGCTACTTTAACAGTTCAACCTTTTGGTGAGATGAAAACTCATATAGTGTCCATGAACAGCCAATAAGTATTTAATTTTGGCAAATAGGTAGTGTATAATATTGAAATGGGTAGAAATATACATTGTGTAATTTTGTATTAAAACTTGAGCAGAAGGTAAAATACGAATTTATTTCACAATGTCTACTACAAAATACGATAAAATGTGAAGTGCCGAGAAACGAGAAAGATCAAGAAAAACCATTCCCCGAACAAGTAATGCCATTTAATAACTTCAAAGCAAATAAAAAGACTCGAATTTTATAAAGAATACATATATAGGTGACGTTTAATTGAACAAAATTTGCATACCTAAAATAGTATTCCTATTAGGTAATCGCAACATATTAGGTAGCTTGAAGCTTGCCGAAATATTTTGTAATATGATGAATCAAAAATATGTTATTTGGCTCAGATAGAGCTATGGAGCTTCGTGTGACGGCGGCTAGAAAAGATTGTTCATCGCAGTAGGCTTTGCACTACGGTGTGAAGTTGCATTCCGTGGTTCGGAGTAGGACCAATTTTTTGAATCAATGAAAATATGCACGTCCATGGAAGCAAAAGGATGGTTTTCCAAAAGTAGTGTTAACCTTATGATGTGGCCGACGTAGCATCCTAATTTAAACTTTATAGAACATCTACGGGGTGTTCAAAAATAGGTATGACCAATTCTTTAAAGAAAGATTTGATTCCTGTCGAAACGTGTCAGGGCTTAATGAAATTTGTGCCCCGTCGTTGTGTCGTAGTGGTTCAAAATTCTGGATACCCAACTTATATTTAGTTTTCCCGTATTTACCTATCATTTTGCACAGCTTACCGTTCGTGTTTATTTGATTTTTTTGGCCTATATGTAGTACTTGATTGATAATTTAACGTTTATGTAACATATACTCTCATAAAGTAAAGTGCAAATACTGTTGTTTTATTCGATAGATACATATATTAAATTTTATCTAACTTCTATGTTTATATATCTGTTTTTTTGTGCAGTAAGTGAAAGTAAAATAAAATTATCTCGAAGATAATTGCTTTTTATCATCGCTAGTAGAAGGTAACCCTTCATGCTCCATGGAGCAACCACTGCAAATGGGATTTCATTAGGTTTGCTCTAGTTCTTCCATGCACTTGAAATATAAATTTAATACATTTAACTGTAATTTCTTAGCAAGCTTAGAAAATTATTACTTCGAAACGCATTTCTATTGACGCTATGCTGTTGCACAATTTTGGATGCTTGTATTGACTATTCAATTTTGCTTCCTGAAATTTGCCTAAATGTGTATATCACTAGGAGTACGTTCAGTTTTTATTTGTCAAAATCAAACACTAATCGTAGCCTCTGGCCAGAGTACCGAGCTTGTACAATGGACATCTTGCATCGGTGGATATATCGGGGTTGTTTCGCGTTTGCTATTTTATCAACGTTGTAGCAGTTTCCTATTGGATGCTTATTTTGTCGTTAATGTTTGTGTATTGTATCGAAAATTAATTATTACGTATTGTAATGTTTTTCCTGGCAAAAATTTAAGATTTTAGCATTTCTCGGAAAATTATTTATGTGAAATTTAGAAGTGCTCCTATCCTTTATACACATCCTTTTACATCCTTTCGGCAATTTATAAATTGATGAATTAAATTAAACGGCAACTAACCCGCTTCGCGTAAAGCCTATTTCATGTACTTCTGTCGAAGCTCATCTACTTACATTAAGTTACTTCTGAATTTCCGAATTTTTAATTTGAAATGTTCCAATAACCATTTTTTAACTGGATATATCCAGACACAAGATGCCTGGATGATAATTCAAGTCAAAAACAAAAATAGCGTCGTGTAAAGCCATTGTTTAATAACGTTGGCGATTGTTTTAATTCTATTGCCACCCCCGATAATTTTTACCATTTAAAATTATTATTATCGAAATTACAACATGAAACGACACTAGAAATTAACCTTTTATATGACTGAAATTTAGACTGCTTCTTTCTATAGAAAGATATCACATTAATTTGGCAGTGTTGGCAAAGAGAAGATGAAATACGAAAACAGTTAATGTCTGTTTTTTCGACAATCATCGTTGGCTGGATTACAATATTTCTCTACTATCTACGCCTCAAAGATATTTGGCTAGAAAAAGAATTCTCTTTTAGGAATCGGGCTGTTTGTCACTAGAGGGGGAGATGTGAGGGTGGCACTGATGACCTATAACCTGAGTTATTATAATTACAAATTATATATTGATCGTCTATAACTGGGTATTTAATTTAAAATAAGAAATATTGATATATACGTCCTAATTGACACTTTATCTATTTTACTTTTTTTATCTACTGATCATATCAGTCAAATAATTTTAATTTATCTTTTTTTAACAAATAATGTTAACATATAGAAAACTATAAGTAAAACATTGTTATGGTTCTCTGTATATTCTAGGTCTGAGGAAGAGTTTTGCTCGAAGCCAATTGTATAGAGTAAAAAATTTAGTACAATTATTATACCCATTTTTTGTTGTATGTACTTTATTCTTTCACTGTAATACAAACTTATTCAAATATCGCGTATTCAACTCATTGCAATTTATTTAAACAATTATTTTAAAAACTTTCGTTATCTTTGAATTAACGCTTTTATTGCTTTAGTGTATGTTCTATTGATTGTATTTTTTGTTGTTTGTAGTTCAATTTCTTTTGCTGTGACAAAAAGCTGCTTCCCATCAGAATAAAACAAGGAACTGAATTCAGGATTATATACAGTCCTTTTAAAGATATTTATTGCAATGTGTGCGAACAAATAGGACCTGACACAGACACGTTCAAACATAGAAGGGATAATCTAAATTAAATTAAGAAGAAATCTATATTTCCAATGCCCAACCCTGTGAACTGTTTATTTCTGCCAATATACCTTTAAATATATCAGAATTAAGCTATCTATTACCTTCAAACTGCCCAAACCATCCCAGAATAGCATTAGTGTCTAAGCCCTAAAATGAGCATTTCTACTTATTACTTTAAACAATGGGACAAGATAGGAAATATACGCGTCTAGGTATCCTTCGCACATCCTGTCTGTTAATAAAACTAAATTAACCCCGAGTTTTACAACCTGTAGTATTAATTGATTATGGCACGGTTCTGTTAAAAATAATAATGCATTTGAGCATTATTTTTTGGTTGTTGTTTCTAGACATTTTCTGATGTGTTCTGTTATATATAGAGAGGGCAACGGCAGATGAAATTGCAGCGACTAAACAGACTCATGTTCATTCGCCTAATAAGAAAGGGTTCGTGTTGCCTACTAGTTTCCTCGAGAGCCAACAAAATACGAGTCTGTCTAGTCGCTGCAAAAAAAGTAATAATTCCATCTGTCTTTGTCCTCTCTAGTTATATACATACATTATAGTGGCTGTGAGAAGCTTATAGATATGCAATTTACCAAAGCGCTCCAGCAGTTCAAGAACTGCTCAAGGAATGGCTTGAGGAACAGTGCCGCTGCTTTCTAAAGGGCAAGTATGTGTTTCTTGGCACTAGAGAGTGCCAAATAATGTCTAGTTTGTGATTTTTCGAAATGTTGTGGCATTAACTGTGAGGTAATAATGATACAAGGTAGAGCAAAAATACTCTTAGAACCATGTTAATAACATTGGGTATGCAGAAATATGTGTGGAGAGTGTATCTTTTTTTTCCTTACGTTGCGTTTGCCCTAAATGACTCCATCGATACCATGGCGAAGCTATTTTAGGATTATTTTTACCAACAGCGTGTTTGTTTTGATTTGTTAATCTAGAATTTATTAATTTTTATCTGTATTGGTTTGTCCGTACCTTTTGTGTGAAAACATTCTATGTTCAAAAAATACTGTGATTATTATTTTTCCAAATATATCATTGTTTTTTGCGCACTCTTCTCATTATTTTTAGAAGAAATATTGATGAAAACACTGCGATGACTTTACGCTATTGTACATTACGTATTTTTAAAACCTTACCTTTTACATTTAATTATACGTGTGGGTATGAAATTATCCAGTGTTGAAATACTATAATAAGGAGATTCTAACTCTAGAGGCATTAAAATATCTTCCAACTTGCGCAAATCATAGATTATTATTGCTCGGTATTAAAAATAGTCGCAAATCTCAACGTGTTACGAGTACCCGAAAAAAAGAGCCGTTAAAGTTCGGTTACAAACAAATTTCGTCAATATACGTCTTTCACTGAGATTTTATAGCTTTTGAGTTATTTTCTTCTGAATCGCTTCGTAAATTTTTACAACTTAGATGAGAATATGGATGATCCTAAGTATTAAGCGACTCTAGCAAAATAAAAGTGGTAAAAGGGGAGCATGAAAGTTCCACGATTACATCTTTACTTTGAAATCTTAAGGGAGACATTCTTAAATCTAAATAGACCAATATACGAATATTATAAGCACGATACAGATATGGATAGAAATGAAAAACTATCATACAAAGCGTGAAATCGTTAAATATGAAGTAAAATTTGAGGTCTGCTAAATTTTAGGAGCTTTCTCAGGAAACTAGTCAATCAATGCATAAATAAATGTTGTATTCACAGACTCATATTAATGAGATTAGCCATGCTTGTCCACAAAAAGAATAAAACTCGCAAATAGATTGTACTTTAAATTGATTACTGATATGAATAATATACTTCTTTAGCAAGTCTTACATATGTACATACTTAAGGAAAAGGTTTTCGTTACGCTTCACAGTATATGAACACATTTGAGAAAATCACTTAACATTAACGTTAATGTCGTTACAATCATTATTATAATTTTCTAGATCTATTTTACGTAAAATAAAATATATTTTAAGCACAATTGAAGATGTCCTCAAATAATGGAAACAGTTTCCTTTATCCGGTAAAATCTACGGATGCAATAGTTAAAATATCAATAAAAAAGGCTCGAAATTGGATAGTTTTTGTATTTTATTAATTCTCTCATATCTACCCAACCAAAACTATTGATAGGTTTAAAGTTGGTTATTTTATGGTATTCAATCGACTTGTGTAGAGTGCAATTTTCGAACTCTTACGGTTGGCAGTTTCTCAAAATTTGGTGAATTTGGTACCAGTTTTTTCACGTTTTTTCATAAGTAGTAGCTTAAAAAATCGATTGGCAGTCGATTCTATAAGACGTTTGGATCTATAAACATTACTTGGATTCTATACACCTTAGAAAATTGGTGGTGGATTAGGATTCTAATTTTCGTATAACAATTATTTAGGTATACTCCGGCATATACCAAAATTAATAAACTACTTGGTATTTTCGTGTATACAAGCTGAGAAATCAATAATAATTTTAATATCGGTTTTGGCAAGAAACAAAATCAGGCCATAGACATTAAAATCGCCATAACTTCTCGGGACACGTTTTAAATATTTTTCACGTGTATATTTCAGTTCGGTATTTAAGCAGGAATTGATGAAAAATAAACGTCAGATCGCTACGATTTATAGCATTCGATATGGTTGTTAAAATTTCTAATGGGTATCACCCTACAGAACGTTGTTTACTTGTTCCAGCGCTTATAAAACATACACGAAAATACACTAAAATTAATTTTAGCCATAGGCATATACATGCATATAATAAAATTAAAACGATGTGGGTGTATTGCATCTGACAGTTATTTAAGGATTTCAAAAAGGACCAAATGCTCTCGCCCGTTACAATAAGTTTACATTATATGAGCGAAACTTTCGAACCGTTATCCTCTTGCTAAAATTTAAGATGTCTCCTAAACATAATTATCAATAAATTTTGTTTTTTAAGAAATAGTAAGAGAAGATTACAATCTATTTTGCAGTTCACCTAATTTGTTTCCCGTTCCTAAATGACTAAAACAAAAAAACTGGAGCAAAAAAGTGACAACGAGGAGCGTGATGATATTTTCAAATATAAACACATTTTTTTCAACACGCTAAGTACACAGCCTTTGCTATTTTTAACTAATAACTCTCTGAAGCCGACTCTAGATTTAAATATATATTTACATAAATATATTTCTGGTGTTTCTACAGGTATTATTCGCTACAAGTTAGAGAAATGGCCGCGAAGATGCGATTGCGTTATTTTTGTAACCGTATTAAAAGTACATACTTGTAACACAGCTTTATTTCCTTGCCATTAAAGATGCGAAGTTGGCTATGTCAGTACAGTAAATTGTTTTCGCCAAGGTCAATTTTACTACGCACTACAGCATGTACAAAAATTTTTGACCACCTCAAATTTTGGCTCGTTTACATACATACACGAAAGAAAAGAAAAAACATTTTTAATCTGGTGTAAAGCTTCAGTTGGAGCTCGTTTATATCAAGGACTTTACTTGTTTGAATTCAATCCTTAAAAATGCGCGAAGATCCCGTGGAAATCGATTCTATAGGTTTGTTTGTATCTAGGAATTTAAAATGAGGGGTTTAAAGATTTTGTATTGACAATTCACGTATTTCTAGAAAGCTATGCCATCGTTAAAGAATAATTTTGACTGAAACATTGGAGTAATGTTGTTGCAGTAAAATATGCGTTAAAACCGGTAAAAATTCATAGAAGATAATACAAAATGTTTTTTATTTTTCAAATAAGCGTTGCAATTTGTGTAATCTAACATAGTAACTGCATCATTATTGAAAGAAATGCAAATCTCTCGATGCAAACGTCGCATGTCTTGCGTTATGGATAACATTGTTTCACATTGCTACAAATCGACCTCGTTGTGGATCTTACAACTATTTCTGGTGGCATTTGGCATAATTGTAGAAATAATCCAAATATTTTTTGTTATGCGCACATTAATTAAGAACGTAACATGGCTGCAAAAATCAGAAGCTTTGGAAACTATTCATATGAAAACTTGTTAAACAGGAAAACAGGGCCACTTATCACTCAGCTTTGATAAATTTATTATAAAGCGAATACCTGTAAATATTTTTAGAATAGGGACAGAACAAGGCACGTTAGGAAATGTTTTTCATGCGTTATTTCGTCGTACGGTCGACAATGAGTATCCACTTTACTTTTTGTCCTTTCTCTTTCTAACACTTAAGCTATCTGTTGATTGAGTTTTTATACTTCTTCCGCTTATACAAAATTTTTTTCAATTCATCTTCTCCGAGTAATGTAATCTCTATGTTTATCGTTCATTACGATGCTGGAACTACATGTACATTAATAAATAGAGATGACAAAGGCGGATGGAATTATTTGTTTTTTGCAGAGACTGGATAGACTAGTGTTTATTCGCCTCATGACAAAACACGAGTCTGTCTAGTCTCTGCAAAAAGTAATAATTTCATCCGCCTTTGTTCTCTCTGTTAATAAATTGTTGTGGGTGCGTACAAAACACCGCTGCCAAGTAGCCTAATTCGGTTAAAAACTGAAACGTGGAATGATTCCATTTGCCTAGAGAAAACGTTCCTGAATATTTAGAAAATAAAGGCAGAGAGGAACAGTAGATAGTAAAACGTATTTAATTAACGCTGTTTACGAAATTGAAACAAAATCATCACAACTGATTTCAAGATAAAACAATTACGTCTCCTCGATTGCGTGGACGGATCTTCCTTGAAACTTTCTCTTTTCTTGGTAAAAAGCTAATTAAGGTCAATTCCTTAATTTCCAAGTATTATTCAATAAGATTTAAGGCTTCCAATTGGAAATGTCGAAAAAACTCTTTTATGGTTCTCATAAATCATAAATAGATTTTTACTAAGACATAATTAAACCAGACAAGCAAAGTTAGTGGGAGTTATCTCGTATAAATGTCGGGAGTTTTCAAGGGCGAGGATTCAGTTAGTTACCTAACTACACGTAATTGAATTAAAAAAATCTAATTTAAAATTTAAAATAAATAATATAAAAGGGAAAATTTTGAAAGTGGGTTTAGGAGAGAGATAATTAAAAGCAGCTATCACTAACAAGCCTAACTTCTGCGTTAGCTAGTTAAAAATGAACTTTCTCTTTTTCAATTTTTCAATTAAAAGGAAAGTGCGTTAGAATAAAGAAAAAAATAAATATAGCGTTTTTTTCAATTCCTCTTTTTCTATGCTTCTTTGATGCTAAAGAAATCAGTTATAGAAAAACCAACAAAAGCAGCTTTAGGAAGAAAATTACTTTTTAACTTTGAAGTCTACTTCAAAAGAGAGAAAAAAAAACATTTTTCCGTGTCATTCCTACTTGACATTTAATTACGATTATCCTTTTCTACTCTATACGTAAATGAGAGGCAATTTGATGCTTTTTATTATATATTCTCCTCATATGTTCACGTTTATACAATTCTACGTGTGTGCGTGTAGCGACGTTCTGTGAGAAATAGGCAGTTTTTCTGATTACTTCACATATTTTACGCTATTTAGATGTAATTTATTGCAGCGAGACAGTTTAAAAATAAAATTCTTAATAGAACTTAGGACCACATAAACGATCTCTTGGAATATATTGTAGATTTTCGTGGTGTTATCTTTTTTTAAGAATTTGGGTTTGTAAGTGGAAACCCCGTCGTAATTGCATGAGAATGCCTCTTTCGCTGTCAATTGCAGTTACGAAGCGGTTTCGACCCGGAAACCCAAATTCTTAAAAAAAAAAATCCTTGAGACTGTTCCAAGGATATTTCCAGAAAAATACACCGAAAATGTGAATAAAGTGCAGAAGGGTATCGACTTGGAAAAGCCTTTACAAATGGAAACTATACAGGAAGGAATAATACAAATCACAATCCATTACTACAATACCGTTAGCAAACTACTCAATACATTGCAATACGATGTTATTCCGGGCAAATAACCCAAAATATATTTGTAAAATCAGTTTTATTTTTCTTGAAGTTGCCTATTTCTGCGCTGAAACATCTCACAAACAGCTTCCGAAATAAAGGAGAACAAACCACGAATAGATTATTATTTCATAGCAGAGTAAAGCAGCAAATATACAAACCAATTGACGTAGGCAAGGCATTCCATTAATAACTCTGTTATTGTACTTAGGCATAGAGTTTTGCAGGTTTGTCTGCAACACGCCATTTGATCAATTCCCTTTTTAGAAATAGACATTTCATTTTGAACTTTACAAAGCTTTCGTAAATTATTATTGCCGCTAAACAACAAGAGGAAAAAATGCAACCTCATCAAAAATGTAGATATATATTCAATAAACTCATGAAAATTTGTAATTGCCTTCTCTATAATCCCAATACAAGTTTCTTGTTTTCGTTTTGAAAAATAACCCTTAGGTTAAAAGATCTTTAAATCAACCATAAAGTAACCTGAAGTAAGAGAAATTAATTACGCGGAGAGAAATTTTGCGTAATCTTAAAATGTAAAATTAAATAGTTGGGTGACGAAAGGTTAACATTAATAAATGGAAACATAGATACGTATTATAAAATCAGAACCAGCTGTTCGAGTATTGTATGTTTAATAAATACATCGGATTGAAATTTATACTGGCGTTACATTTAGGAAAGCGGTACACTTCGTTTCTAAAATAATAAAGTTTCGAAACATTAGCGTGTCTAACAGATGTTGCGGACTTTACGCAAGTGTTGTTGGAAGTGAATTCTGTACATCCGGTTTTGCATAATAAATTTATCAATTTAAGGTTAAATCTGCTTTTTTTCTCCTTCCGAATCCGGCCCTATCCTATTTAAAACAAAAACCGGTGGTCGTCATTCACATTTCACAATCAACAAATCAGTCGCCCTCAAATCGGTTTGAAATAAATTTTTAAAAAGATACCCTAATTAAATTTATTTATTTTATCAAAAAATATGTTTAAGGTGATTCTCCTAAATACGCCGGAGGAAAAAATATTTACAATATAAACCCACTCAGACCGGTGTGCATAAAGTTCTTCCAAACGACTTTTCAATGGAAAATTCTTAAACAAATTTATTTTAAAAAATATTGTCTAAGGCTAGGCAATGTTCGTCGGTATTTTTAATTTTTCAAAATAAGTGGGTATAGATTTACGTCATCTCTATCACGTGATAAATAATACAACAATCTTGAAGGGTATTTGAAGTTTACAAACGGAATTTTACGGTTTTTTTTTTAAGGAAAAAAATATAGGTGATATTTTCGTCAAAGAAATATTAACGAATGATTTGTGTATTTTTAAATTTTAACATAAAGATGGTTAAAGCTAGGCGTTTGGATATGCAACCTGTACGATTTGTCAGCTAACAGTTTATCTTCGTTAATACAACCCTTAGCACTAAAAAACATTTTAAGCAATGGTTGTTTACGGCTATGAACTTAGAAAGTATTTAGGTTTGGGTAGTGCCTTGATTGCACAAAATAAATTGTTTTCCTTAAATTCTACATTTGTTAAATTTAAACACAATACGAGTTATTTATTAATTTTCTTCTAATTCGATCCAGTTTCTTCGTACTTCTCATTTCATATCAAATCGCCACATCTACGGACAGGCTATAGTTACTTTTTCTTTCAATTATACCATTGTTATGAGGTAAAGAACTACACAAATATGATACTTTGGCCTACTCAATAACATGATGCATTGTTTTTATTGTAATCAAGTAAAGACCAACTATATACAAAAATTATTTATGACTTCAGGTTATTTATAGCATATTTTAGTTTATTATTATCACGTTTTATCTAAGGATGTGTACTTAGAAAATAGATGGTCAATTCCCAAAAGTTAATATAAGCTGTGCAACGATTCCTTTGCAAATTTTGTACATTGGCACCCATATCTTAATAAGAGCCACCAATTAAAAATACTCTACCAAAAAATAAGTTTTTTATTTCTTAAATGTACATTAAAGGAGAAGAAAAAGAAAGAAGTTTATTCTGCAGTAATATTTTGAAACTTTCTATTTTTTAAATCATTAATATGTTGTTTTAATAACCAACATTTTATGTCCTCAATGTAGTTTTTTTCGGTTTCCAGATCTCCTTTCGTCAAAACAGATTTATTACTATCGAAAGGCCAGAGCCTCTAATTTTAAATATTTTTGGAGACGATAGTGCGATTAATATTTGCGCTTGCAAATATTTATATTTTGACCACCATCATTTAAGATTTGTTCGGATTTTATCTACCACAAACTTTGTTTATTATTTAGTAAACCATCAAAGGCGCAAATAAATTAGAATTACAGCAAATTTATTTTAAAGTCGTTAATACACCACTTTCGATTGGGACCATGAAATTACTTCAATTGTTTCAATGATTTCAATCCTGCCATTGATTATTTATACAAGTGGAAGCAAAGTTTTCTTTGAATGTATATAAGTATGTTTAAAATAGTGATTATATTATTATCTAAAGGCTGGAATGTTTAAGAATACTCTCTGGAAAAAAGCACTCAGGAAATATTGAAGTTTTTTTTATATATCATTCAGTGTTTTCTTTTTCTATTTATAGCTCCGAATTTATGCAGGCACTACAGCCTTATATTTAACCTAACAATGTTGATGTTTACTTTACTGTACAAATTGCAAACTGAAAGAAAGGAAAGAGTATTTTGAGTCAATCGCACCATTTTGATTTCACTAACAGTTTCTTTTTCAGCACGTACTACTGAGGGTAAGATTTCTATTTAATTAATCGAGAAACATCCCTATTTTAAGATCTAATTAAATCTTAATTAATTAAGTATAATTAAAATAATGCAATTCAAACGATAAAGCTTAATTAAATTAATTTAACTGTTGTTTGTTAGACATTCGAAATTAAGCGTAAGTTTAACATTATATAATTTCCAGCTTTTAATTTATAATGTAAACCGATTCCGATATTAATAAATTCCAGTTGTATTTTCCCTTTTCTTGTTTTTCGAAACTAGATTTGGCTAGTGCAATAGTTTTATTATTTCACCTTTTATAGCATCCAAAGGCAGCAAATATTATTACTGCACCAAGGCTACTTGATCGTCTCACATAGTTTGCAGCTTTAGTTTCCGATTGGAGTGTAAGATCGTACTACTTCGTTAGCAAGAAAATTTTTCCTACTTCAAATAACCGAGTTTAATGAAGCTTCGTAAATTTGTAGATTTCAGGGTGTATAAAAAATCACTTTCTGTTTCGGCTGAGGTTACGTTTAAAGGTTGTAACTCACTCAAAGGGTTTAAAGATTCTACTTCTTAAATTATGAATGGCTCTCAAAATAGGTCTCTCTTTTAGGAAAAATGTAAGAATGAATAAACATATACATAACATAATATTTAATCAAATATAAAAATTGTTAAACATATATTCAATAAAATTAGCAATGGTCACTTTAGGTAGTAGTATTATTATAATTTATTTTCTGACAAAATATATAGTAATATATAGTAGGTTTCATTCCTTCATCTTGAAAATTATAATTAGAAGAAAAACAATATAAGAGTAAACATTATTAGCCTGGATAAAATGTTGTACAAGGTGAGCTAAGAGGAACGATTTTTTTATAAAATGAACTACAAAGATTCCTAGGATGTTACGTTAAACATCATGGCTTCCAACATTGATCATTACTTGACGTCTGGGATTCAAGGAAAAATAAAAGTAGACACTCGGAATATATTACTTCAGTGTATTCTAAATTTCAAGATACAAACTAATTTAAAAGAACAACTCTTTTGTAGGCGAAGCAGAAAATGTTTAGAAATATTAGTAATGACTGATACTTCCCAACACTTAATTAAAAGAGCGCAATGCTAGAACAATGTGTGCAGAGAACGTTGTCATGACGTTATAACTTTAGAACAAATGGAGTTTTTAAGTTATTATAGCTTCCATAGCTTTGAAATAATTTAAGTAAAGAGAAAAACTGTAAATGTTTAAGGGTTGACTAGCGGTCAACCCTTAACGGTACGGTAACGGTAATGTCAGCCAAAATAGAAAGTGGTTTCTTCCATAGTTTTATTTCCAGTTGGAATGGTTTGCTTGTACGTAGCTAGCTAAATCTAGTTCTGTATCAAACATTTTCGATTGAAAAATTATCTAATTCAAATTTCTTTTTAACAGAAAGCTCGTTTGGCGCGTATTCGTATTGCTAAGGCATCATCGGGTGCAGCGTTCGTTAGCAAAAAGAAAGCAGCCGAAGCAAGATTGGCAGCCCAAGAGTCTGGAATTGAACTGGACGACAATTATCGTGAGGAGGATATTTTCGAGTTGCAACATCATCATTTGCTAAGATGTTTGGAGAAGACCACAGATCGTGAATTTGTTGAGCTCGAAGTACCTTACAACGGACACCCTAAGAGACCGGGTTCGCCCTCTCCCTTAGCGAGTCCCGCGCATTCTGCTGTGTCAATTGGCTTATTGCAGTCCTGTTGTGGCCGCTGCTGCCCAAGGAGGTATCAACAGGGTTGCGGTAAATATATGCCGGCCACAACTGCGGCTCAGAGTAAGCAAACTGGGGGTGGTATGGACGGCACATATTTAGTCGAAGCATCTTTCTAAATAGGCCACATATCAGAATAGCGATTTTCGAATGATTTCTCAAAAAAAATAATCCCCTTTTTCCACGTATCTGTTGTCCTTTTTTAAACATCGATTGATTTCTTTTCAGTTGTATGGTGTAAAATGTGATATATACATAGCTTATAAATATTATCTTATTAACACACGAGAGAAAAAATACTCAAAACAAACCAAAAATAGTCCAATCCAAATAACCACCTTGTAAGGATTTAGGCACCAGTAATTATCATAATAGTTCTAATCAGGGGCCGCTTCGATTCCCTCATGTATTTCCGTTGCGTATCGTATATATTGCACTACGCAATAGAAATATACGATGAAATAGAAGCCCTCTCATCAGCAGTATCACCAGCCGTCACTGGTTTCAATTCATTTATATTAACATAGAAATAATAGCCTAAAACAAGTTTTGTTAATAAAATTTCTAAAATACAAGTGTTAGTCTCTTTGCAAATACTGCCTAACAGTTTTTCAAATTATGACAATTATTAGTGCCAATATGGTCTGCGACCAAAGAGAAATAGCCATTTTCTAACTCTTATATACAACAACCATAATAAGATCCTAACAGGAATCAAAACCATTCAAAAAGTTCAATTACATGTACGTACATCATTTGGCAGGACACCAAAAAGTCAGAGAAACAAGTTCATTAACAGATTAATTGTAGATTGCAAATGAAACTAGCATAAAATAAGTTATCGGTTTCAAAATGAAATGCCGTAACGCAACAATCGTTCAAAGTCAAATTTTCCTTTAACTTAACCTAAATTGAGTGTCAAAATAGAATCGAATGCAATTTGTACAGTTATCACCATAGGAAATGTCTATTACCTCAAAACCAAGCAATTTTGTAGCTTATACATGGTTTGTAGAAATCAGAAATAAACCTCCGATTTTTAGTTGGCTTTCAAAACCTTCAACCAAATTACTATGCAATATCTAGTGAAATATTGAATATTTCAAATTATATGGAGTCTTTCTTTTATTACACCCGAAATGAAAAGCTATCATTTCCGATAGAAACAGTCATTAAGCCAAAACGCGTTAATTTACCATAAAAAATAAGCAACACTATCATGGGATACTCGTAAAGATGAATCGTCGTAAAACAAACCGTCGTTAAATAAAAGCAAGGTTCCTAATAAAGTTTATCCTTTGTTAATAGAGGAATGACTTCTACCTACATATTCATATTTAACGTTGAATTATTCTAATTTAAATAATGTCTATTCTCCCCTTTTAATCTATTTTATAATTTTGTTCTGATAAATAAATGGTGCCCCATTATGTGTGCTATAATATTAAGGATGCCTAACATGAAATAAGATGTAAAACAAAAACAATCAATTTGAAAATTCTAAAACAATATTATTTTCGTCTCGAAAATAAAATGAAAATCAGGAATGTAACTAAATGTCTTAATTTTTAAGAATATAAATTGTACAGATCTAATACTTTCAAGGTTAATCTAGGGACTAAATTTATTAATTAATAAAATTGACGTTAAAAGTTTAGTAGTTCGTGTACAGTCATCTACAGTGAAAATGTCTATATGCTTAGATATAGATAGCTGTACAATAGTGAATTAATTAACTATTTCTTGTTTGAATGTTATTAGGGTGTAAGTCGGTTTTCCAAAATAATTTTCTAAAGATGGGGGAACAAAAATTTAAATAAATATATCGGTAATAGTCGAAAAAAGAACTTAGTTTTAACGAAGTTATAAATATATACATACATACTATGTAGCTATATTTTAAGACTAGTTGTATTGAACAATATTATGATTACTATTACTTCTTTTAATTGGGAGTTGTAAAATTTCGATAATATTGTGGAATAAACTACATAGTTTCTAAAGAAGGAAAAAAAATGATACACAAGAAAATAAAAAAAAACGCGTAAAGAATTAAGTATGGGATTTATATTTTAATATTACTTTTGTTTTCGAAACTATTTAATTTGTTTATAATTAACCATTTAAGGAAAGACGTAACAACTAATTGTTATTTTTCTTAAATGTAGACGTAATTTCTTTATATATCCAAGAAGACTTATTAAGTTAATAATGTGAATGAAAAAACTTCTAGATGTAATATTTCTTCTAATTATATAAGAGTCTTTCAATAAAAATAACGAGGAAAGTACTACATTTTCCAATAGCTGACAAATATTGTCATTTTATTTATACAATCCCTTTTATCTCTTCGAATAACGTCAATGAGTGGAATATATTTAGTTTGTAACCAGGATTAAAGGTATTTAAAATTTATTTTGTCACATTTACCTGAATACACACGCGCTTAATTTTCCGTAAAATTTTATTATTAAATGGAGGTCAATATAAGCATTTTGTACACCAGCGAGTTAAATTATACAAATAAACATATTAAATTTCAAATCTCTCATTTCAAAACTATTTCTCTTGAAATACATTTGACTGGTAGCCAGAAACGTATATACAAAATGTGGACATAAACATCGAACACGTGCTTTTGTAGAAAGGCTCATATTACTTCTGAATCATTTCTCAAGTTTAAATCATTCATTCATTTGTTATTATTAGGATTTAGAGGAGGGAATGAAAAATATTGTTGTAATTTTTACTCCTTGATAAACAACACATAGGTATCGGCAACCTATGCATCGCACGACGTGAATGGTCCTCATTATCAAACGGTAACCGAATTATTATTTCTACTCATTGAGTATTTTAATCATAATTTAAATTAATGAACGAAAATTCCGGTAAAATATGTATACTCCTCAATTATTTAAGAAAATAAAATTTATTTGAAATGTTCAGCAAATCCGGAAGTTAAGTTATTCTTTACATCTTTAATTAAGAGTCAAAAATTATCTACTTGAACATTACCTGAACAAGTGCGGCATCACTACTGGTGTTGTAGCTTTGTCTATGCAAAATTCAGACAGAAAAAATATACATTTTTTTTGTATTAAGTACAGCTGGTTGAACCCAGAAATAAGTATTTTTTTGGTCGATATCATGCTTGTAAATCTAATACAAATTCACAGCTACGCTGTCATTTTTTTAATCTGTTCACAATAGTCGGAGTTGTTAGTTGGTATTTTGGTCTGTAAAATTCGTTGGATAATCTGGATCTCTCCTCCAGGTGAAATCAAGGTTTCATGATGAAGCATAAAACTTTTCCGACTATTCTGGTCCATCGTCTAAAAACTATAAGCAGCTGTAGAATAAAATAAATGTTAAAGGTTA
Source organism: Oryctes rhinoceros (assembly GCA_020654165.1). Classification (NCBI taxonomy): domain Eukaryota; kingdom Metazoa; phylum Arthropoda; class Insecta; order Coleoptera; family Scarabaeidae; genus Oryctes; species Oryctes rhinoceros. Next base: position 9,690,218 of record JAIOKQ010001013.1, on the reverse strand, counting down.
GTTTGGGAATGAAGTCACTATATGTGTAGTCTGTATTCTTTTGGCTAAGGATGTAAAGACTTATTATGTATTTAAGTTCTATTTTCATTTTTGATTCTCATTTAAAATTATAGGCGTAGAAAAAGATTTATAGATCAGTCACATCGTTCATACTACGAATAGCCTGGTATACTTAGAATTTGCGAGATCAGAGGACTGAGTCCAATTAGTAAGTATTATACAACCTAGAAGTCGTTGTGAGGGTTGATAGACATTATAAAAAGAATCTGATATTTACTGGGATGCAAAATCAGAATTTACAATGTAATTAATAATCACGATGTGATTGATGCACTTTCTATCGAATATAGCTCCCATAAAAGCAATTTATTAACGCGCAAACAATGTATATATCGTATTTCAGTAGGCTATAAATCATATTGAAACAGTTTAGTCCAAAGGCTAAGAAAGTTGACAGAAAAAAAGATGTAAGTATTCATTTTGAAATGCCATTAAAATATTTATAGAAACAATGGGTTAGCGTGGGTTACGTATTTGTAATTTTCACCTCTTTGTAATAAGTAAATGATCCATCACTTGACGACAAACATATGCACTTAAAACGTGTGTTAAATTTGAGACAAAATTCGTTAAATTGTTACAAATATACCGGGATAATATGTTAGTTTCCTGTTATTAATTCCAATTTTGGGTATTTCTTAGAAATATAACGCGTACAATAGAGAAATAAATGAAGAGAAAATTAATTTTCAAACTCCCAAATTATTCATAACGAAAATCTAGCAAAGAGATACTAGGGTGACAATTAAATTTTCTACCATCCTAATTAGGACCAATTAAGTTAGGATCATTTATAATCTTCTTGTTTTAAAATACGTTTATAATAAAAGTTCGAAGACGATATTAGGCTAGATGTGGTTCATTAAACCTTGAAATAAAAATATTATAAAATGTGTATAAAACACGATCCTACGCACAAGATCTTTTTAATAAAGTGATTATCAAAAGTAGTTTCCGAAAATACACCCCAGTGAACACCAAAATAATATTTATCTTCGGTACGTGGTCCAATTTTCGAGGGAAAAAAATTTTAAAATGGTAAAAAATCAACTAAAATCAAAGAATTTATGAGAAAATCTAAAAGCATAATCTGAAGTACTTTGCCTGTGATCTAATTCGATGATCTCTTCCTCTACCCTACGAACTTTCGATTTTCTGTTTTCAAGCGGAAGTATTTATAAACAGCTATTCACTTCTATTGATATTTCTAGCCATTGTACTTCCATATAACTCTTTTTCATGGTGTTAAGATCCGGACTGTAAATGTGCTATTGCGTTAAGTGAACTACAGTGTTATCATATTCTGAAAATCATTTCATTATCCGCGACATCTGATGTTCCTAACTCAATTTTGACCTCAAATTCGAATTCTACCTAATCGATTATTAGAAGGACAATTTTCGTAATCACCAGGTTACCTTTGAGAGATATGTATTTTTCCGAAGTTATCACCAATTTGGTCGGCCGAACCCCAACAGTTCCCAGGAAATCTTTCCATCTTCCATCGGAATAAGACTACGCCCGCAAAAGGCGCTACAGAAATCAGATCTCCACTAAAACCGAAGTCGTTAAAACGTTAGTCGTCCATTAAAACTGGTATCGAGTATCTGCAAACTCTTGACTTGAAATGTTATCATGAAAAGTTTGTTAGTATTAATTTCAAACTTGGTAAGTCATTATTAACTAAATTAGTTTGCAATTAATTTAAAGAAAATAAATGGATTGCCACTTTAGACTAGCAAACAAGTATTAAATTTTGTGTTGAAATTGTTGTTGTAATAAACAGTTTGCACGTTATGTTAAAAGCTATTAACTTATTCTGATTTTCAAAATGCTTTTAAACATTTACGCATTATAGCATTACGTTTTATTTTTTAGAAAGAAACATTTTAAAACGACGTATTGAAAGAATATTTTCTTTAAATTACATACATATTTCAAAAAGAAAAAGTTAATAAAGTCATATTTTGCCATTATTGGGAGAAATAATTTTGTGTTATATTATATTACTGAACAGTTTAAACTTGTAATTGCAATTTTCAATATTTTACGTAGTGGTACCATCTATCGGAGCATAGCTGTATCACTGCACTGTCAATTTGTAGGTGTAGTAATTTTCTATTGAAATGTACAGACACTAAATATGCTTTAAAGAATTCTGTAGGGAAATATAACAGAACCAATCTTGTGTAAATTATATTTTGCAGTAATCCTCAATATTTTATAACAAAACCGTAATTTTACGACACATTTTCAACTTTCTACATTTCTGTAATCTTTAAGGAAATAAAGCCATAGATAGAGATAAACCTTTTATCTGTGATAAAGCTTTTTTTAGTCTTATAACTAATCCCCTTTAAAATTTCCTAATAGACATTTACTGTAAATTACCTGGATGATTATCGAAAACAGTTATAGGAATTTTAAAATAATTTATTTGACAGAAACGACCATTTTCTGACTTGTTTACATTTTTTTCTTCCAAAATATATTCTACATCTAGCATACATATATAGAAAAATATTGAAACAGAGAACAATTACAAATAAAAACTATGTCTAATGTAGTTTTAAGCAAACGTAATCATATTGGCAATCAATCAGAAAAAGAAGCGATTAAATGTACTTCTTTACATTCAAAACGAAGGAATGACATCAATAAAATGATAAATGCAATAAATTGCTGTTAAATTGAGCAGCTTAAGGCAACTGCTAGAAAATCTTCGAAGCCTAATGTGATAATGCCTTTCCTTTCACTATCTCTCTGTCTAAACGCTTCAGTAAATCTCTGAATTTGTACGCAGACTACAATGAACTGATCTACAGACATTTGTCGGTGATTTTCCATGTCACTTTTTTGTATTAAGAATTTCACAAAATCAGGTGAAAAACGGAAACCCATTTGTTGTAATGCTGAAAAAGTTAACTTTATAGGAAATAATAATTAATATTATTTAATATCTACCATTTGATAATTCATGTTCTTCGATATGACCAGAATTGTCTCTATCATATGTTCGGAACACATTTAACCATTGATTAATATATGTATACAACTGCTGAAATTCATTTACATCAATTGTACCACTCTTATCTCTGTCAAACATTCCAATCATCAACTGGCAAGCTGTATCAGAGAAATTTTTTCCTTGTGCATTGACCAATGCAGATTTCAATTCATTACTGTTGATTTTTCCTGATCTATCAGTATCTACTGTATTAAACCATTGTTGTATTTCAGGGCTAATACCTGGTTGCCCATATCCAGGAAATCCTCCTTGTTGTCCACCATAAGCAGCTCCTGGGGGCGCTCCATAACCTCCTGGTTGATTTCCAAATCCTGCTTGGTAACCACTATATCCACCTTGGCCCTAATTTAGAATAATAGAAGTATATTATAATCGAATAATCAACTAACATGTATATATGTAAATATATATATATAGGCATAATTACCGGATACATGACTTTTAGGGTTCTAATACATTCACTGACAGTTTTTAGAATTATAATATGCGCATGCTCAATTCACATTGTCCAATACATTCATAAACTACCCTTGAGTATGAGAAAACCCTTACTTATAATGGAGTTTACTTTTATTAGTGCAGGTCGTTAAAGGGAAGATATGGAAAAATAGTTTCACATACTCTCTTTATTTTGAAATGAATTCTACTGTATGATAAATGTGTGCAAGGCTAATAGCAAATCGCAGTAACATTAAATTCCAATAAAGACGGGAATTAAGGAGATTCCGTGGTAAAAAAATGGAAAATAATAAACAAGACCTTCGTTTTAAAATTTCTATTTAAGACAATAAAACAGAATAAGAAATAAAAAGAAAAAGTCACGAAGTAAAATTAAGCACATCAAATCTTCCTTTTTTCGTGAATATAATCTAGAATTCGTAAGTAACAGAAGATAATTATAATAATGCAGACCCCTTGCAAAAAATACGAATTAATTATTAGTACAAATCATTATTACACTTAGTGATTTGACAAGTTTTTTAATCAATTAGATGTAGTTCATTTCAATATCTCGTATATACAACTTGATTCTTGTAAATTTGTGATGCTTCCCCGTATGCTGTTTTATGTGAAAAATTGTACAAACTAAAAATGGCAGTGTATAATAATATATACATACATTTTCTTTAATCAACAAAGAAACATGTTTGAATTAACAACAAAAATTAAGAATGTCAAAGTAACATTATAGATAGCATTGACAAAATAAATTATATGGACCAAAAAGTATATTATCTTATCCATTCGGCATGTTAAAAAAAATCAAAATAAGATTAAATAATGTAATACCACCATTCCATTTGATTCAAAGTAATCACTCACTATTATTTATCCATGATAATTAATTAATTAAATCTATTCATAAATATGCCACGAAAAAGATTAAAATGAATATTTAATAAAATTACTATCATTTTTTTTTTGTCGATATGTTTGTTATGCGTTTACCATTACATTATTTACAATATCGTTATTATTATAAAGTCACCTCATTTACAACATGTACAACGTATTTCAGTCGTTATTTTTACGAAGAAGTAGTTATCTCACAGGGTTATTTTTTGTAAGTTATCGCCTTTATTAACAATGTGTTATGGTTTAAATTTCACCAGCGGTATGTTCTTTGACTGCAAGCACTTATCACAAACCCATTCCGCATACACTTCTGCCGTTAGTAGTTGAAAAGCGGCTTCTGTTAGACCGGTGCAACCCCTGCAAATGTTTTTAAATAAAAGAAAATTAAGGCAACAAGAAGAAACTGAAAAGAAGGTATTACCTATGGAACCAGAAATTACAACCACTCTCACATAAGATCGCTTGATCATTATCGTGTACTTCCTTATGACAAATTCCACAAGGATAAATTGGAGGGGCATTCGGATTTTGCGAATTAAAAACCATCGGTTGATCAGCTGGATAGACCTTTCCAGCACTTACAGGCATTGGTTTAGTGTACATGTTATTCATTGGTGTCATCATGAAATTATTATTTATTGGTCCTCCTACAAGTTAAAACATATTCATCATGAACAAGCTCTAAATTCATTAAATATACCCATTGGTCCATTAGGAGTGTTCATACCCATCGGTGCCGGCATAGGTCCATTCATTTGAGGATTCATGCCATTCATCGGTCCACTCATTGAACCATTGTTCATACTACCCATTGGGCTGTTCATAGGCCCACTGATTGGTCCATTACCAACTCCAGGCCCCATAGGACCTTGCATATTAGATCCCATGTTATTTATGGGACTATGCATAGGTCCTTCAATGTAAAAATACCAATTTTAAAGACTATTACCAAGAATTCAAGCAGGAGGAAAGGTTTACCTGCTATTGGATGCATAGGCCCATTAGGACTATTCATCATATGGGGACCCATATGATTCCCCATAGGGCCATTCATTCTCGGACCGTTCATTACCATAGGATTATTCATCATGTGTGAAGTTTGATGGGCATTTGGGCTCGGAAGCATGGGGGATCCCATACCAGGGCCTAAATGTGCTTTACAAGTCAACCAGAAGGTAAGGTAATTAAATGAGCCTAAACTTACCCATAGGACGACACATATTCATGTTAACCATACCCATATTGCTACCCATTCCCATAGTTGGTGTGTTACGCACAACACTCATCGAGTTAACTGAACTGGGGCAATCATCGAATGGGTTTGAGGCAACAATTGTGTCCCCATACCCAGATAAGGGTGGTGGTAATAAATCCTGAACATTCGGTGCTGTCTGAATAGTAGATTGTACATTTTTCCTTCGTTTTTTTGGGTTCGATGGCCCACTGGGGAGTTCAGTCCCCAAATTCGGCACGTTAAGTCTGAAAGGTGATAAGTGACTCATATCTACCGTGTAAGATCACTACTCATTAATTTTCACATAATTATTCACGTTTAAACACGAAATTATTAAGGTGTCACTGCTTCCATCACAGACATTTTTTTGAAATTAATATAGAAATAGTAAATTTAAGTGGTATTCATTGCGTTATTTGGTAGAAACACTTTAAAAAGGCACTGAATTCAATGCTTCAACATATTTTTTAACGGTAAACATCATAATAAACAAAAGCTTGGAGAAAATAGATCAGCAACCTGAAGTTAAACCCAAGTCAGTTTGCAATGTTAATATGTTTGAACATTTAAAAATTCTGTAGTAAGAGTAAAAAAATAAATGTAATGTTGTGTTACAGTTCTAATAGTATTATTAAAATTTTTTTCTACAATAAATAATTTTATTTAACTAAAATAGAGTGTCTACATATGATAAAAAAAAATTATATTTTTATTAGAATTATTAACGTTGGATATCATTTGAAGAACCCTACATTGAAAACGAGGGAAAAATATATTTTGATATGTCTGAATTTATTAAAATCAATTTTTTCAAGTATAAGCAAATGTTGGAGAGAGCGCGAAATTTAAATACTATTTTATAGAAGATCTAATTTTAAGCAAAAGGCCTTGATATATTATACACAATTCTTGCACAATAATGAAGCAAAATAAATATAGCATATTTTCACAATGCAATATATGTATTAATAATAAAATCTTATCTTATCTTAGTTACCAGGGCAGTTAGACGCGTTCAATTAATCGTAGCAAATTTTAGACATAATTTTACATAACAGAAAAATATTGAATTTTGCAATATTACATAAAGTATTAACTAAGAAAAGTTGATAATTCAATAGTAGTAATTGTTTGAGATATGGTTGCATTCAGAAATTATTTAGTGGGCTGAATATTGGCTGAACATTAATTTATTTGTTCGTTGCATTTTTTATCGAAATTTTGTTTGATCTTAATCCAAGTCAGCGGCACCGATTACATTGTTTTCGAGTCAATTTTATTGATGCAATAATAAATATGGAATAGACACCAATGGATCAGTTGTGAATAAAACGATATCATTGTTATATTTTAGGGAAATTAATTCGGGAGATGAACACTTTGTATTGTATTCCATGGACACATATTTCAAATCCGTGTTGTTTACAATTATTACACTATTAAATTCGATATTTAAAAGTGATTTTGGATGTGGTTAAGGAATTATTTTGACTAACATAGTAAGTATCCGAGTTGCGCATAAAGTATTCCCTCCTCTACCAGAAACATTTTGTTGCCTTGATGGTTAGTTGGAGTTTCGTTGTGATTATTCGGTTTGGTTAAAGTGAGATAAAAAAAGAACTTATCATTGTGTAGTAACAGTTTTTTTTTGTAAAATATCATTCTTCGAGGATGAAAATGGAGTGGACACCTCAACAAGAGGGATTGCGTGAAATATTAACCTTATTGAAGGAATCACAATCGCCAGATACAGTTACCCAGAGAGCTGTACAGCAGGTATCCTTTATGAAAGCCCAAATGCACAGATTCTAATGCTTTTAAATGGGATATTTCGCACAATAGCGTTTGATAATTGTGCAACGGGCATTTTAAATCGCGAATTTGCTATTTTTAAAGCGCTGCTTGGAAAGTTATTTCCCATTTTTTTTATCCCCAACGCGAAAAAAAGTATTTTTACATCAAGTATTGACATAACAGAAATTGATGGCTTATTTTCATTATTAATATCTGGATATTTTTAACTCGCTATTGCATTTCATCAATATATCCATATATATTGTCAAATCTAAAGCATATTTTTTCCTTAATTTCATTTCAAATATAGAAACTGGAACTGTTAAATAAATACCCGGACTTCAACAACTATTTGATGTTTGTACTGACAAAATTAGTGCAAGAAGATGAACCAACTAGATCCCTAAGTGGTCTCATATTAAAAAATAATGTTAGAACTCATTATAATACATTAGTTCCAAGTGTTACAACCTTTATAAAACAAGAATGTTTACAAGCAGTTGGTGATCCTTCCCCCTTAATAAGAGCTACAGTTGGGATACTAATCACAACAATTGCAAGCAAGAGTGAACTACAATCCTGGCCAGAGCTACTGCCAGCACTTTGCAATATGTTAGATTCACAAGACTATAATGTTTGTGAAGGTGCTTTCGGAGCGTTACAGAAAATCTGTGAAGATTCAGCAGAAGCTTTGGATGCGGACACCCATAACAGACCATTAGATATATTGATACCAAAATTTCTGCAATTTTTCAACCATTCTAGTTCCAAAATTCGATCTTGCGCTATTGGCTGTGTCAATCAGTTCATTATACAGAGGTCGCCTGCATTGATGGTACATATAGATACCTTTTTAACGGTAAGGAATTGATTTTGGTTAGTTTTCATGGACAATTTTGAATTTAGAATTTCATCAGGTATTTGTTTAAAAAAAAAAGTTTCGTGAAAGTAGTTTAATATATTCTAGGTGATAATGGATGTACACAAAGAGTGATATGGAAATTCAATGGGTTCATTCTGCTAATATTAAAAACAAATTCCATTCTTTGCATTTATTATTAAACTTGTCCTAGTTATCAAGTATATTTCAATGCAAAATGCTATTACTTAACCTGCTACATTAATTGTACATAATAAGCATATACATAAACTGTTCTCAAGTTTATGTAGATTAAATATTTATTTAAAAGACACGTGTTTAAAGCAAAAGTCTTGTATAATAGGCAAACTGTTTTGATATTTTTTTTTTTGATAAAAACAAATTAGCATTTCTTGAATTATGTATCGTTTTTGCAATTCCGTTTTATATGACGGACACACGCTTGAAAAATTCCATAACAGAATTGACAAAGAAAATATGTTAAAATTTACATTCACGCTGTTATCGATTTTCTCAGATAACCTATCTTTATAAAGTTATGGAGGGAGAGGCATATCTCTTTTTTTTTTTTTAGAATCTATTTAATGTAGCCACCGATGAAGATCCTGAAGTCAGAAAAAACGTTTGTAGAGCTCTGGTGATGCTTCTGGAGGTGCGAATGGATAGGCTCATGCCTCACATGAGCGAAATAATAGAATACATGCTGATGAGGACACAGGATAACGATGAAGGCGTTGCTCTTGAAGCTTGCGAATTTTGGTTATCGCTCGCCGAGCAACCGATTTGCAGAGATGTCTTGGGAAGCCATTTGAGTCGACTTGTACCTATTCTAGTGCGTGGTATGAAATACTCCGAAATTGATATTATACTTCTTAAGGTAAAACAAAACTAAAATAAATTATCCAAAGAAAGGCCAAATAAAGCAAATCTAAACCTGTAGGGTGATGTGGAAGAAGATGAAGCGGTTCCGGATAAGGAAGAAGACATAAGACCCAGGTTTCACAAATCAAAGACGCATACCATGAAAACTGCCACCCCAAATACCAATGGCACGACTTTGGAGAATGGGACAAGTGATCAAGCGGATGAAGACGATGATGACTATGATGACGGTGATGACGATAGCTCATTATCCGACTGGAATTTGAGAAAATGCAGCGCGGCAGCCCTAGATGTCCTAGCAAATGTATTCCGTGAAGAATTACTCCCAATATTAATTCCTATATTAAAGGAAACCCTATTTCATCAAGAATGGGAGATCAAGGAATCGGGAATTCTTGCGTTAGGAGCAATTGCCGAAGGCTGCATGTCCGGAATGATAAGTCATCTTCCAGAACTCATTCCGTATTTAATTAACAGCTTGAACGATAGGAAGGCATTAGTTCGCGCTATCACTTGTTGGACCCTTAGTCGATATTCACATTGGGTTGTGTCACAACCTCACGACGCGTATTTGAAGCCTTTAATGACGGAACTGTTGAAAAGAATCTTGGACAGTAATAAGAGAGTACAAGAAGCGGCGTGCTCTGCCTTTGCTACCTTAGAAGAGGAAGCCTGTACCGAACTTGTACCTTATCTAAGTTTTATATTAGAAACTTTAGTCTTCGCGTTTTCAAAGTACCAACATAAGAATTTATTGATATTGTACGATGCTATTGGCACTTTGGCTGATTCTGTAGGACATCATTTGAATAAGCCAGCATACATTAATCTTTTAATGCCACCGTTAATCCAGAAATGGAATATATTGAAAGATGAGGATAAAGATTTATTTCCCTTATTGGAGGTATTTAAAATTAAGATGGAAATACATTTCACGATCTATAATCTGCAACATTTCAGTGCCTCTCCAGTGTCGCCACAGCTTTACAGTCTGGATTCCTTCCATATTGCGAGCCGGTTTACCGAAGGTGCGTATCTTTGGTCCAACAAACCTTGTACCAGCACATGGCGAATACACAAAATCCAGAAGCTTATGAAGCACCCGATAAGGATTTTATGATCGTGGCTTTGGATTTGCTATCCGGATTAGCTGAGGGATTAAATGGTCACATTGAGAAGCTCGTAGTTAATAGTAATATAATGGAATTACTACATCATTGCATGCAAGACCCTATGCCGGAAGTACGGCAGTCTTCTTTCGCTTTACTTGGCGACTTAACAAAAGCCTGTTTTCAACACGTCAGGCCGTGTATTCCGGAATTCCTTCCTATTCTGGGACAAAATTTAAATCCTGAATTTATTTCTGTTTGTAACAATGCTACCTGGGCCATAGGTGAAATTAGTATTAAATTAGGTAAGTTGAGGTTGAAAAAACGGGATCCTACGCAGGTTAATCTATTTCTCAATTGATTCCAGGACAAGATACGCAGCCGTATATTCCTATTGTTCTAAATCAGTTAATAGAGATAATAAATAAACCGAATACTCCAAAGACTCTGCTGGAAAACACAGGTTAGATATTAGTGAGCTTTTCAGTAGCCATGTTTTTATTTATATTTAACCTTTTAGCCATATTCCAATGTTTTTTTTACAGACGTTTTGTTTGTAAGATTTATGTGCTTTTCTATTGCAAATGTACTTCGTTTTGATTATTTCTCTTATTCTAGGTGAAGTTTTTGAGCTGTTTTATTATATTATTTCCAGAAACATGCATTTCGATCATATTTTTACCTGTTTTATTGATTGATAGAGTGACGTAGTTTATGTTGATGTTTTTCCACATGTTTTCTCTTTTGTTTCTTTGGCTTCTTTTATTTATTTTTGTATTGTCAGTTTGTAAAACACCATCAAAGTCCGGGCATCTAGTGCACAAGTTACACTGAATAAAAATGCTAGAAAATGTGGAAGAATATTCAACTTTCTTTTAGGGCTTAACAAAGTTCCTGTAATTATTTATCATTACAGGAAAAAGTATTGGTTATGCAGGATTGATAAAAATGGAACGTACATAATACGGGTATAGAAAACTGTACGTATGTTGTTATTGTCTTTTTGAGAATCCTGAATTATGTATTTGTGCTTAGCTAATAACAGACGAGCATTTTATGTTACAGAAGTCGCGAATTTACTTTTATTTTTTTCCATTCGTATTTCCTTATTTATTAACTTATTTTTAACAATCTAAAGTGTTTGCGTGAAGTTAATTATCTGACTCACTAACTCATTAACTCACGTAATCACTTTGGATCGATTAAAGGTGTTATTAAGTTCCCTTTTTATCAATTACTGACTGTTAAATATTTATTTATTTATTTATTATTAATTAATTAAATGAACATTTTTTAATATGATTGTACATTTTTCTATGATTGTGATTATTTACCGTTAATTGAGTTTGGTTTTTTCTTTGTTTTTTGTTCTCGGTGGTTGACTGTAGCCATAACAATTGGTCGCCTTGGGTATGTCTGCCCACACGATGTTGCACCTGTCTTACATCAGTTTGTCCGGCAGTGGTGTGTAATCCTATTTATTCTTTTTCTTATATTAAGTTATCAGTTTTGATGGTATTTTAATTCTTTTCCTTTTGATGTAATACTCGAGGAAGCCAGTAATTTATTTTTTATTTTGCCAGAATCCTGCAGCTTCCTCCTATAGTGGCTGTATTGCTAACAACAAATTTAATTGTGTTCATATAAATGAGTAATAACCTTTTAATTCTGAAAAAAAGACGATCCTAGGGTAATATTTGTATAACAAAAGATTATTGTTTTTTATCCTTTGAAAATAGTAATCTTCAATCAAAATGTTTCGTTTAAATTGGCTATGTTTGTCAGGCAGATTTCTCCCATAAATTTGGATCGTTTACAGGTGTACCTCGTTAAGGAACATACGGGATAACGAGGAGAAAGATAGCGCTTTCAGGGGAATGTGTCATATGATATCTGTGAATCCTGCTGGAGTAGTGCCTGATTTCATATTTTTCTGTGATGCCGTGGCATCGTGGATTAGTCCCAAGGAAGATCTAAAAGATGTATTTATAAAAGTAAACGAACTAATCGCAATATATCATTTTGATGATAGTTAACGAGTAAAGTTGCAGATTCTACATGGGTTTAAAGCGCAAGTAGGTGAAGAAAATTGGAAACGGTTTAGTGATCAATTCCCACCGCAGCTTAGCGAACGACTTTCAAGTTTGTATGGAATTTGAAAAATTAAACAGGTAAGGAAATATATTAAAGGTAGGTATAATGTCTGGGACTGCCGAATAACGACCTCTACCGCGATTTTTAGTTTTTTTCGTTTGGACATTATTGGAATTTGTTGTATGTAGAGAGTAGCTAACGATGTTATTGCATTACTCGTACATATACCAGAAAAACTGTATCTAATAGTAAGGTTAGCTTTATTTTAACAATTATTTTTAATTTTATCAATGAATAGCTTGCCTTAAAACAATTTTTTACTTGATCTCGTTCTAAATATACTGATTTACGGAACCAATTACTTCCAAAAAACATTTTGCAACTATAATCAAATTCTTGGAGGATATTAAAGCGCGAATTATTGTTACAAACGTACATTAAACCATTTTATGCATTTTAAATGTAACTTAATATATAGAGAAATAATTGTACAAACCTCTTATATGATTCAAATTAAAAGAAATAAAGACCCTTTTTGGAGTATGCAAGACGGTCTTCTTTTAACTAATATATGCATTATATTATTCATGCAGATTTACTGTTAACACAGAGTGCTACGTAATACAACAAAAATAAAATTAAAAACAGTAGTGGAGGTCGCTGGTCTTCAGTTCAATAATGATGATTATTCACACTAAGCCCATTTTTCGGTTTCAGGACATACGGGGTAATTTACAGACAATCTCGTTCCTGGGTGGGTATCAGATGGCACACAATCTTTCATCACTTGCTTCAGGGTGGGTTCATTTTTTGACAGTCTCGTTAACTGGGAACCTATACTCTTAACGTACTACTAAATAGTTAATTGAATTTATTAGTGTTGATCGTGTTAACATCATTGTTTCCTTTCAGAATTTTGTTATTGCTTTACTTTAATTTTTTATTTAGACGATTATTGTAATTACTAATTTCCTTTTTACGTTCGAAATCACGCTAAAAAAAGACTGAGTATAGGGTATAAATGTTGTCATTTTTTAACAAGGCAAAATCATAAACAAAAAGAGCTAGAGAGGGTTTTTAAAAGAGCAAACTATTATTTCCTATATATCTATTTATTGTTGCCTGTTTTATAAGCAAGGTGTGTATTATTATATAACAGTTTTCTCTCTGTACTTGCTGCTTAGCGAGCATGTGCATGTAATGTAGTTTCTTTATAAGAGCAACTATCAAGGAAAAAAAGAACTTATAATTAGTGGTCAGCTTAAGTACAAATGTTTTATTTTTAACAGGAAAAACAAGTTGTTTGAAACATAGACACAAATGGAGAGTAAAACTAACAATGCTTACACATAGATAATCCCTATTTTATTTTGAAAGAATAAAATTAAAAAAAAAAAATAAAAAGAGAATTTAGATATTTATAAGTGCCCTTCTTTTTATTTTAATTTGCCCGGGGATTTTTTAATTCAAAGAATCCTATGCGATCTCCTACCTAGAAACCTAAAGAAAGAGGACTTCTGACTCCTAGTCCTGTTTATCATCAATCGAATGAACTTCTGATTGCTTCAAATTTTTATTTATCAAGTCAACCCAAAGCTCACGGTGGCCTAATCAGGTAAATTATTAAAAATACTTTAATTAATTTAGAAAAAAAAAATTAAAAAATATAAATAAAAATAACATTTTGAAGCTATGATTCTTCTAGCTTTGACTGCGAATGTGATAACGTTTAGTGATTGACGATCCTATTTGTTTGTGATACTTAATGACTGTTAATTGACTTTTTTTAAATTAAGATGTAAAAAAAAGGAAACACGGGCGCTAAGCAGTGTTTTTTTTGCTTATACTCATAATTTTATTTCTCTAATAGTGCAACACAAGACAAATGAAGTGAGATTATTTATTTGTTAATTAATATACATTAAATGCCCCCAATGGTATTTTATTATATACAGGCTGGCTTTATCATGTTTCACTTCAGAAATTATTAAATTCATTATACAAAAAATACGTTCTTTTCCTTGTACATTTTTTATCATAGTTTAAACAGAAAAATATATATAAGTATTTGTGTATATAAAAGGACAGTTTGTATATAAATAAAACGCTTTTTATATAATTTTATATAATTAAACAGACGAAGAAGGCGAGTTTTTCGATTTCAAAAGAAAAATAAAATATTTTAAGTGGGTGAGTTTGAAGGGTGTACAGAAGTCTTCAGTTCCTTCTACTCAAAATTCCATTCCTTGTTGCGTATATTCGCATTCCCTCCTTTTATTACAGTGTTAGGTTAGTCTACTTTATCAATTAATTAATTATTGTAACGAAAAGGAACCACAGCTTTAGCAATACGATGACGAAATATTTATATCAAAATATAAAATGTTTCTTTATTTCTTCTCTAAATTAAAAAAAAAAAGTTAAGCCGGTGCATTGTATTGTTAATTACGAGCCATATCTTATTTGTTGTTGACTTTACTTTTACTTGTAGATGTCGGTTGATTCAGTTCCTTACCTTATCTTGTAATCTATCTTAAAAAAAATTAATAAAACAAAAGAGGACTTGTTTTGTGGAGTAAGGGAATTATTATCATACAGTGCTGATATATTATGAGGTTTCGTGTAAACAACCAATTAAATTTAAGGCTCAGATTTATACTTATTTTAAACACAAATAAGTACAATTCTACGTTTATTTCTATATGATTTTTGTTACAACCCGAGGTTACTATGAATTTTTACTGTATGTAAATGTATTTAGATTGTTTATATATACCATGTAACTAATGTTTATGTTGTGTACAAAAAAAATCTGAGCTTTTTTGACACTTTTTAAGTGAGTATTGTAACCATAGTACTTCTTGTTATCATGGGTTAAAAATTAGTGTTTCTTCTCAACATTATTCTTATTTTCTCGCAGATTCACAACAGATTTTTTCCTCTTTATTTTGTAATAAGTTGAAAGAAAAAAATTCTTTGAAAGTGTAAATTTTGTACATTTCAAGCCATTGTATTATTTTTTATATGTTATTTTACCATAGTAATATTGTTTTTTTATTGTAAGTTTATTGAAAAATAAATTATTAATACCAGCAACAAATTTATTGTTTTATTTCTTATTGCATGCTAGCTCTAATTATCAGAAGTTATTCCATTCCGAAAAAAAAATGGAAAAATTGTAGAATTTTAGATTTCTGGCTAGAATTAATATTACTTTAATCATTTAGTTTGCATAACACAGGATATTAGTTATATAATTTAAAATAATCTTGTTTGCATAAGAGGCGATACCTATGCTGAAGTTGCTCAACTGTATTCTTTTTGGAGAGATATAGGTGCCCTACATTATCGACATTTCAGTTCCAAAGGGATCTATTATTTACAATTGAACCATTCACCAATAGAGGGGTATATAACCTTTAAAATTTAGTTCCTGATAATTTTTATTAATTCTAATGATATTTGATACCTGTAATACTAAGATTAATTTTCTTTTTATAGGAAACTAATGAAATAATGTTAAATGTTGATTAAAATTTACTAGCACAAAAAAAATTGCTTGTAAGAAGAGTAGTCTTTTTTTTAATTTAAGCCGAATTTAAAGGTCAAAATGTGTCCAGATTAAAATTTAATTCTCTTCAATATGTCTATGAGGGCAGATACGTAAATATCCCTTTATATGAACGAATAACAGGGAGAGAAGCAGATCATATGAAAAATAAATTAAATTGCTCACTTTAACCGGCAAGAAAAATAAATTTTTAAGGGACTCACATCGTAGGTACAGACTTAGCAATAAGTATACGACAGCAAGCGGCAATAACGAGTACGTATGCGGAATTGTAGAAGTTTACGTTGATGTCAGCTAATTTAGCGTTGCTGAAACGGACGCTAGATTAATAAAAACGAATCGATCACGACGAATATTATCAAACACGGCCACCCTCTTCTGCTATTTAAATGAGGCACAATAAAATATAAGTACGGGGAAATAAATGTATTCATCATAAAGTTTGCTATAATTTACTAACGATATTTTTTTGTGACCGCATAACATTACCGTAAATCTACATAATTACAACAGCACAAAAAAACAAGCGGTAAAAAATGTTAGCCACTTAGAATGTAAGCTGTTGAATTATCTCAGAGTTATAAATAAAATGTTTCACAAACGTATGAACCCTCTTCTAATGATAAACACTACCCACAATCCCTATCCGAACCAATACACGTTAAGGAAATCAACTCTTAAGGCGGAGCTTCTCATGGAACTAACCCAATCCGAAGCACGATGCCGAAATGGTCACCATAGTAACTGCAGATCTACTACATGGATTGGCATGGAATCTAGACATTTCGCACAGTGATTGCAGTATTAAGAGAAAGATGTTTTAGTGTTACTGCAAACTAGATTTCTAGTAGCATTTCCGGAACGCAATGGATAAATTAACGCAATTCGTATCGAAATCATTTGACAACAATAACGGTGTAGTGTGTGTTGAGAATGATAGCAGACGTTTGAAGTCGTCAATGGTACCTTCATCGCCAGAAAATTTTATTAAAAACGAAACCGAACACATTTTAACGACGGAACACAAAAACGACGACGATAACGACGAGGAAAAAGCAAAACCGGTTGCGAAAAATTGGCTCATACCAGATTCGCCAAAATCTAGCCCACAATCGTACGGTATAGACTTATCCTTGAATAGTTCGTTCAATTCGTCAATTTTTAATGACCAAGAGGGCTATTCGCAAAATTTGAAGAAATGTGATGTCCCAATCATAAAAAATTCCCCATCGAGCCCCACGATAAGGTGGTTTGAACATAATTCGGATGTAAAAACGCCTTCGCCTAAAAACGGTTATGCATCTTCGGGGTCTCCGCCTATAGACTTAGAAGACTCAAAATCGTGTTCTGAAACTTTTGTTAATAGTGATAAAAATGATGTTGAAGTCGACCATCAGAACCAACAACAACAACAGGGCTCGACGGTAAATCAGAAAAAGAAACCTGTTATCATGGAGAACGATAAAAAAATTTGTGAGTAGTTTTATTGTTTTGATTCCTTTTTAAAGAAGCATTTTGAAAACGATTTGAAATACTAATTCTACGGCTAATAATTTAACTTGATATCCCTATAAAGCCAAGTAAAATTTCATATTTTAACAAAGAAAGACCATTATAACAATCAAAGGAAGTGGTTTTTTTTTTTGATTTCACAAAATATGGCGATATTTGCCCTTCAAACGAAAAATTAATCTCCCACCTATTAATGTCGGAGAAACCGTGAATATTTTAAAAACTCAACCTATCTCTTCGTTTACCTGCACGCTACCATTCTTTTGAGCATTCTCCTGGGATTCTAGTGAAGATACAAGGAAAAAGATTGAAAAACAAATTAGATTTGGATTAAGGAACCTCAGTAGAAAAAAACGCAATTGTGTTTGTAAAGAAAATCGTGAAGTTCAAGAAGAGTAAATGGAAGATCAGATCCAATTCACAACAGATTAACTAACGTGAGGATAATTAAAGCAATTTCATAATTAAGGATCTCCGTACAAAAACCTAATTTTAATTGGAAGAAGTTGTATCAAGCAAAGTACCGTGTCTACTTGTTAGCTAATTTTACCACCTTGAGGTATCTATTAACTTAATTATTTCCCGTTACGTAGGTAGCACCATCACCTTACGAAATGCCGAAATTAAGACGAATTTCCTTCTTGTTACAAAATGTAATTAATTAAGGTAAAAAAAAATGTCTCTTCCTAAGTAATTACAAAGGCGTGAAGAATAAAAAAAAGGGTGGATATGTTACGAATTGTAGAGTTGTCCCTCTTCTTCGCGCGTACCCCTGTCGGACCCCTTACAGCGAGACTGTAAAATACGAATAGACCAGTAAAATATCCCTTGAGAGGTATTAGCGTAGACAACATCGTATTTAACACCGAACAGCCTTTCTCATACCTCGCACCTCCCTTTATACCCCCTTACCCCCGCCAATCCCGTCATCCCTCTTCAAGCGCAAAAGGGGCTTAAAGGTAATAAAGCTACAACAGAATAGTACCTAGATTAATTTAATTCCATTACTTTAACGAGGAAACAAAATAGCCTGCTACCGGCTAAATAAAGTGGAAAGCTGCGCTTTTATTTGGCCTCCGGAGTGTTGTGTAGAATTGGGTTTTAACTGCGGGCGGAGTAATTGCACAAATCGATAAAACGTTTTGCACTGATTGGAGTGAGGATATATATACTAAACTTTTATGCCATACACTCTCCGGCTGGCTTAAATTTGTTCCATTTCGCTTATTGATACACAGACGATTACATAAAGAGCTTATCGGGAAAAAAGGACCCCATAGAACGTTGGTGGGCGTTTACGCATGAAGCTTTATTCTAATGATATGGTTCAACATTTCAAGATAAATGAATTGATCATTTTTTAAATCCTAAACGTCCTATAATTCGTTAGTGAAATAAATCAATTTCTTAAGGAGAATAATCAAGCTCCTCAAAACTTCATCCGAATGTTTTCGGATTAAATTAAACTTAGACAACTTTTTGACTGGTCAAATGTTAAAAATAAAAATAAATCAAATTTTAGGTTGAATTTAGTAATACATACTAAAATATAAATAATTTATTAAAACCCAAATGATTTTAGCTGTATTTGACAATTATCAGTATAAGATATGGCTACTAAAATATTTCAATACATTTACAAATAAGGATGTATAAACAGACCCCCACTACAGACGCTTAAGGCTCACCTTGAAATAAATGAAGAGCACCGATTACAATTCTAAAAACTAGATTACAGTAATTTTTTTTGTGTTTTAACTTGGAAACAGATCAAGATCCGCATATATAAGACGAATACATCTTCTTCTGAGTTCACACATTAATATACCAGTTCAACACTAATAAGTTGAAACAGCATTTTTTTGTAATTCTAATTCCAATTCCAATAACATTTTTACGATGTTAATTTCATATTTACTCTGCAATCCCTTCTTTTATACGAAAATCAATGTTTTCATAGCATGTAGTAATACAAGTAATAAATATCCTTTTTTGATTTCGCGTAATCTAATTTTCTTTAGATATGTTACGCTTACTTAAAACTATGTAGGAATAGGTCAGTTTGTAAGCAAAAATTTTAATTCAAACATATTTAAGTGTTAAATTCATACCATTTGACTCCAGTTCCAAGTTGTCATTAGATGAATCTTTTTAATAGCTTCTAATTTACACATTTCTATTAATTGTTTTTTTTTCTTTTCTCTAACATTTTTCTAACTGTTTCTTAAGGCCCGTTTTTCTTTTGCCTCCACTTTGCGTATGACCGACGGCTTCGACAAGAAACTTTTTGATTCTAAGTTTTAATCCGATTTAGCTCATTGAATATTATAAAAGGCCTCCAAATTATAATAAAACAAGAGATAGTTCTTTGAATTGTAACGCTACAGTATATATATGTATAGTTCAACAAATCTAATTTAAGTTAAGTGTCTAATACCTACATACTTTATGTACACATATAGATACATATATTATCCAGTTTTTCGACTTATTCTACACATTGTAACCAGGAATTAAAGGAAATTTGTTATAATTACTAGTTTTAATTATTTCATGTGAATGTTCTGTACTATAATTACGTTGATATGTACAATATACGCGATGTCCGGGAAATTATTTTGCTGCTTAGTTTATTTTTCCGAATAATTAACCATTACTGCATTGGCCCGGAAATTCTCCGGATCTAAATCCAATCGAAAACTTTAAAAATGTTAAAGAACCATCATTACAGAAGTATACCAGTAATGGAGAATTAGTGAAAAATATTAATGATGAAAAAAGCGGCTATTGCGTAGAAGGGCGTCCTACTTAAATACTAAACAGAGTGTATGTATTGTATAATTATTAATAAAAAAGTACAAACAAATTGCTATTTACTTGTTACATACCAGGTTTCTCATGGTAGCCGTTCGTTATCACTTATAACTTATAAGTTTCCGTAGTTGGAATAAACTAAAATAAATTTTGGGGCTTCAAGGTTAGTCAATATCCTCTTTCATTTTAAATATTTCATTATTATTAAATATTTACAATATTTAAATGTATTTATCTAAATAAAGTCGTACCACTCCCGGTTATACCGGAATGCACGCCCGCCATATTGTCTCATTTTTGGATTCCTGAGAAAATTTCATGAGGTGTTCCATCGGGTTCCCCTAGACTTATTTTTATTCGTTTCTTAGATATCTTATTTCGAAAATTTTTAAATATGTAGCCGTATTCTTAATGCGTCCGGGGTAGACGAAAGCACAAAAATGGTACTTTCGAAATTCACATTGACAATTGATTTATCCATTGATGACCAATTACATCATCATCCAAGTTGAAAAAGTTCGGTTTTCCAAATGTTATACCTTGTATATTATTAGATGGTCGAATGCAGAATTTAATTCTGCATCGATTCGCTATGCCTTTCGTTGTATCTATTTCATTCATATTTTCATGTAATTTTTGGCAGAAACCCAAATATCGTTTATTATTTAAAACAAAATGAACATGGTAGAGACGGGAGAAATTCATTTTAATTAAAAAATCAAACAAAATAGGAACATAACAAAGTTTAGAATGTAATAATAAGAATGAAAAGTATAAAAAACCTGGAATATGACAAGAAATAGTACATCAATGTGAATGAAATCATTACAATAATTGTTCTATATGACCGCCATTTTGGTTCAAACATGGAATAACTCTGTCATATACTGCTTGCCGAACACATCTTCGAAATTTTGTCTGGACTTAGATTTGTAAAGGCATCGTGAACATCGATTCAATACTCATCTCTAGTATGTACAGACCTAGAGTATACTTTTATATGGCCCCGGATGTGAAAATCCAAGAGCGTTAAATCGGGTGATCTGGATAGCCAGTTCCAGGGTCTCTGTGGGGCCAATCCACCGATCATGGAATATCAAGGTCAACTGCTGATGTACAGCTATAGTGGAATGTGTTGGAGCACTATCCACTCGATACCAACTGTTTCCTCTCTCACATGGAGGTAGAACAGAAATCATTAACAAATTCTCGGATTATCTCCAGATATCTAGCACCATTAAAATTTTCATCGTATACATGATATACTACTCTATTGTCTATAGTTAGGCAAAAAACTTAAAATTAAAGCAGTTCTGATTATTATTGACCTTTATGGACATGCGGATATGTTGCCTACTGGTGTCCCCGAGAGTTGACAAAACACGAGCCTGTCTAGTCGCTGCAAAAAAGTAATAATTTAATCCGCCTTTCTCTCAGAAAAAAAGATGCATTTTATGTTCTCCCAATATTGTGTGGATTGACGCTTTCGAAATTAGCAATTCCAGCGGTAGTGCTGTATTTGAATTGTGAATAAGCTTGAAAGTAAACCAAAACATTCGCCTCGTTATCTTCATTATCTATTAGGGACTTTTGATAATTTCGAGTTGTCCTTGGAACACTCCCAGTTCCATTAAACCGAGCTTCGATTCTAACAAATTTTCCAAAACTCATTACTGGTAAGTTGGGATATCCTTCGTTATATAATCTGCATGTTCGTTTGACAATTCGTCCACATTCACCATGCGTACAAAACAAATTTAACAAATCATTATAGCAATATTCTTCAATATTCTCCATTATAAACTGTGCTTGAGAAAGTTAACAAGATCACTAGAACTCAGTTTAAACTAGACATAGAATCAACAGCATTGTTCAAATAGTTGTCAATATCAATGCTTACTATATATGACCATTTTCATTGGATTCATTGGTTTTCAATAAAAAATGTGGAATAACAAGAAAATCTTTGGAAATAGGTATAGCGAAACGCATAGCAGATCGAAGCAGAATTAAGTTTAACCGAACTTTTTCAACTTTGAAGATGATGTAATCAAATTTTGAACACACTGTATGCGATAAATCAATTATCAATGTGAATTTCGAAAGTGCCATTTTTGTACTTTTGTCTACCCCAAGAGCACTTACCACCGGTCGAAAGTGGGTAAACGACGCAGTATTAAAAATAACGCTACATATTTCAACATTTTCAGAATAACCAAGGTATCTAAGAAACAAATAAAAATAGGTATAGGTAAACTCGTTGGAACACCTCACGAAATTTTCTCAGGAATCCAAAAATGAGATAATATGTATATCGATTGTTCCATTTAAAATAAAGAAGTTAATGGTAACTTCCTACATAACCGAAAATGGCATGACCTTAAAAATATTTAAAAATGAAAGAGAAACTTGACTAGTCCTGGAATCCAAAAATTCAGAATTCTAAGTTTGTTCTAACCAAGGAAACTTCTAACGAACGGCTACCGTGAAAAAACTTGTATAGAATTAATAATTTCTGAATGGCTTTAATCTAATACTCTATAACTGCATGAAAAAATTAAAAATTGATTCGGGATCTCGTCGAGAAATTTCTTAAAACCTAAATTCTATTGTTGGTAGTCTTTGCAATGAATATAACTACACTAAATAGCAGTACTGAATAGATATGTTCACGCTTAATTTTTGGTGGATGCGCCGATTTTTCAATGCTGTAGTACAATTACGTGGATATATTATTATAACATATTACCATATAACAAGATTGTCAATTTTATTTGCTTTATTCATTCAGTTTAGGCCGCCCTAAATATGTTCTAAGGCACAAGCAGAGGTGTAAACAGAACAGCCGAGGGTGGAAACATTCCACTGAATTAGAGGAGGGACTATTCGCTGTGATTTAAATTGCTAAAATGGGTATTTTATATTTTTATTCAATTTCAACACGAGTAAGGTTCCCTTCTAAAAGTGGAACAGTGGTGGGGGAACCCTGAGAGAAAGGCAGTCGTGGGGGTAGCGAGAACGGGGTCGAAATCCAATTTACATCTTGTTTTCTGTTTTGTCAAAATAACCTTTATTTTATTACGGGCCAAATAAAAGAGAAAGGAGAAACAATCTGAAGCCCTGCCAGTGTTATGTCCATTACCGTGTTAGCATTGATCTGTAACCGTAATGGTGCAATCGATTTGCTCATCATAATTTTATGAATGCCCCTCTCCGTTCTTTCAATTGTCATTACATCATTATCCCGTATACGCTTGTTATGAGTTATGACTTCTGATATGATTTATTCATTAAATTCGATCTGACATTTATAGAAACTCTGGGGAACCACCTATACACTATTTCAAGACCATTTATTAGAGTAAAGAAACCGGTGATAAGCAATTCGTTAGAAGGAGCTGTTTATTAAAATCCACTGGAAGCAATCAGATTGTTTCTTAACAATAAAAAAAAAGACTTTGAATTAAAAGAAAATATACAGTTTAATTATCTTTTCTATTGGAATGTAGTGCATTCATGAACATATTAAAACGCTGCGATTGCATTTACTACGTTTTGTGATATAAGCTTCTCGAAAAAATATTGCCTTAGATTGATTTGTGCTTTGATAGTTTACATACCTATTTTTAGTTTCTCAAAGATAAATTATATGCCTCGCTACTGGTTAGTATTTCTCCTCTACGTCTTGTTAAGATATATATTTAATCGTCCAAAGTTTGAACTTATACAAAACGTTTGCAACTAAATTTGATAATCGCAACTAGCCAAACAAATTCTATCTCGATAAATTCGGTGTGAATCCACAAGGGGATGTTATTTCTTAATTAGTGACGAAGTAATCAAATCAACTCCCTATATATACAGATGAAACAGCGACATATGAATCTCACCCTAGCCAAAACGTTTCTCTAGCATAAAAATGTCCACCCTATACCGCATTTAATTTCTTTACACGCTGCATATGCATAGAAAATCAAGGGATTTACATCTGATTAGAGTTAAATGAATTTGTTAATGTCACACCAGTGCTAATGTGATTTGTACACAAGATATTTTTCCAGTCGTACTCAGCGAGGAGCAGGACCAAGATAGGAGTATCGAAGGGAACTTATCGAAACATCCCGGAACTTCTCTGAATGTTTCTGTAAAATCGACCACCAAACAGAGGCGCTCCAGAACAAATTTTACGTTGGAACAACTTAATGAACTGGAGAGATTGTTTGATGAGACGCATTACCCGGACGCCTTCATGAGGGAGGAACTAAGCCAAAGGCTGGGACTTAGTGAAGCAAGGGTGCAGGTAAGACACGGGAAAGTCCCAATTAATCAATTGAACTTTAAAGTGTTTCGGCGCGAAAGGTGATTTAATTTAAAATCTTGCTTTAATTAAAACTACAGGGAATGAATCGAGTATTATTAATGCTGTAAAGGATTCAGTTAATTAACATGAAAACTCGATATCAATAATACTTAACCCTTCATATTTGGCACTTAGAAAAGCCAGTATTTACTTAAAATATACAAATTAGAAAACAGTTACTACAATTATTATTTCGAAGATTTTAAATGATTAGTGTATCCACAAATGGTTTAACAAGAATTAGAAGTATATGTATTCCCACCTTAATTACAACTAATTTCTAGAAAAATTTGAAAACGGTATAAAATACTGACTTTGACCTTACCCGCTGTTTCCTCTTGCCTTAAGCCTTTCAATTAATTACACGCAAATATGATGTGCTTTGTATCTGTAAAGACTCGTCAACCACTCATTTCAAAAAGCAGGGAGACGATCGACTTTGATGAACCAAATCAATAAAATTCTCCCTTTGAAACTGAAGAGCCCGATCCAACCACGCCAAGATTTAGAAGAAGCTACGCCGGTTGGTCTCAGGGTCCAACGGAAAAACAGGGGCGACACTGCGTAATATCTCTGATGTTCTCCAATTTTCGACTAGGGTTGTCGTCCTGAATATTTGATGAAAACCTTGTATAACATTTTCAGGCATTCAATGCCAAACAACCAATTCTCAGTGCAATGCAGAGAGATGAAATGGTCACACTAAAAATTTCCCGGAGTAGCAGTAGTATTAGTAGTTATACATTAATGTATAAAAATTGCAAATTTTAAATCAAGATCCTCTTACTTTGCTAGTTCTTAATAAAGCAGATTTACAACAATCTGCAGTAAATGACACCTGGCCAATGTTTACCGCATGCTGGAACGAACAGGAGAGCAGATTAGAATCTGGTCGCCTTCGCACAGAATTAAAATAACACTTACTCCCAAATTCAAAGGAAGAAAGCTCTAATGCAGCGAAGCTCTCGCGACCAAATTTACAGTATATTCAGTACTCACTGCAACAAAGATGGAACTATATTTTTAGGTTATAATTTCGAAGATATTATAACCTAGAGCTCCTCCTAACCATTTCAACTTGGCTGCTCGCATTTGACCTCAACACAAGGACCACACAACACAACACTTGCAGTACCACCTATAACAGAAAGAAAAGAACCTATAAGATCCCCAAAATGCTACTATTTATTTTACCTTAATTACTCTTAGTTCAGCTTGTATCAGCAGCGCTCTCTGTACGCCTTATCACACGACCTTAGCTGTTTGGGCCATTTTCATCACCTTCTTGGATTCCCGTGTCAAGAAGAGGCGCTAGGACAGAAAAATCTTTTAAACCATTCGAAGCTTTACGAAGAGGAAGGACATCATCCACACCAGTTTTACCAGTGATGCATCAGCTAATGACAGATATTCCAAATACAAAGGATACAGGTTTGATGTCAACGAAATCAGAAAACAAGAGACTTTTTCGGGGATTGTATTGAGTAAACTCCGAACGAATTATCGTGCTTACAACGAAGTACTTAAATCACGAGAAAATAAGAGACCTTTTCAGGAATCGTATTGACGACAGGTTCCCAGTAATATATCGTGTTTGATAAATCAAACGCATCAGACTGCCGAAGACAGAAATACAGCAATATGCAGCACGTAACGCCCGACCAATCTTCAATACATACTGTAAACTGTCTTCATCTAAAATTTAAATAACACTTACCTCCAAATTTATTGAAAGCGAACTCTAATCCAGCGCAGCTCCAGCGACGGAATTTAGAGTGTCTTCAATACTCACTGTAACAAAGATCGAAATAGGTTTATATTGAATAAATCTCCGCTTTGAAGTGATGATTTACCATTATTAAGCAGCAACGAAGCCCTAATCCAGCGCTGAGTCGCCCTAGCAATCTCAACCCGGCTGCTCACATTTGGCCCCAACACAAGCGCTACAATACACAACACAACACTTACACTACTACCTATAACAGAAAGAAAATAAGCTATAGGATCCCCACAGTGCTACTATTTATTTCACCTTACTTACTTTTAATTCAGTTTGTATCAGCAGCGCCTTCTGTCCGCCTTATCACACGATCTCAGCTGTTTGGGTCATTTTCACCACCTTCTTGGATTCCCGCGTCAAGAAGAGGCGCTGGGATAGAAGCATCTTTTAAACCATTGCAAGCTCTCTGAAGAGGAAGGACATCATCCACAACAATTTTACCAGTGGTATATCAGCTAGTGACAGATGCTCCAAATATAACGGATACAGGTTTGATACCAATGAAATCAGAATACAAGGGACCTTGTCGGGGTTTGTATTGAGTAAACCCAGAATGAATTTATCGTGTTTACAACCAAGTATTTAAAAGTCGGGAAAGTAAGGGACTTCTTCTGGAATCGTATTGGCTAGACGTTTCGAGTAATTTATAGTGTTGGATAAATCAAACCAATCAAACTTCCGAAGACAGAAATACAACAATCTACAGCAAGTACGCCCTACCAATCTTCAATACATACCGTAAAGAGCAGAACGGTAGATTAAAATCTAATCGTCTTCATCTAAAATTTAAATAACACTTACCCCCAAATTTATTGGAAGGGAGCTCTAATCCAGCGAAGCTCCCACGACGAAAATAGATAGAAATAGGTTTGTATTGAAAATCTTCGCTCTGAGGTAATGATTTACCCTTATGACGCAGCAACGAAGCCCTAATCCAGCGCTGAGTCGCCCTAGCAATCTCAACCCGGCTGCTCACATTTGGCCTCAACACAAGCGCTACAATACACAACACAACACTTACACTACTACCTATAACAGAAAGAAAAGAAGCTATAGGATCCCCACAGTGCTACTATTTATTTCACCTTACTTACTTTTAATTCAGTTTGTATCAGCAGCGCCTTCTGTCCGCCTTATCACACGATCTCAGCTGTTTGGGTCATTTTCACCACCGTCTTGGATTCCCGCGTCAAGAAGAGGCGAGTCGCGCCAGCAATCTCAACCCGGCTGCTCACATTTGGCCTCAACACAAGCGCTACACTACACAACACAACACTTACACTACTAGCTATAACAGGAGGAAAAGGACCTATAAGATTCCCAAAATGCTACTATCTATTCCACTTTACTTACTTTTAGTTCAGTTTATATCAGCAGCGCTTTCGATTCACCTTATCAGTTGACCTCAGTTTCCTGGATGGTTTTCACAGTCTTCTAAGGTTCCTTCGTAGAGAAGAGGCGTTAAGGCAAACAGAGAAATCTGTAAACCGTCCGGTGTTTTATAAAGACGTAAGATACCATCTACAACAATTTCGACTGCTGTATATCACCTGATAATGAGTTTGTTCATCGTGCTGGTAATAAAGGATACATATTTGTTACGCACGAAAATCCGCAGCCATTTATTTCATTCAGAAACAACGAATCGAGCGATTCGCTTAGTGTGTATTGGCCTATATATTGAACTAATTTACCCACTTTGTTACTTATTATTTAAATGTTATGTGTTTCGTACGAACAACTGCAGTCCTATTTCTTTCAAAGAGCAGGAAAATAAGGGACATTTTCAGGGATCATATTGAGTAAACGTTAAACTCATCGCGTTTGTGATAACACATCTATATGCAAACAACGCCAGCCACTTACTCCTTTCAAGAGGCAAGTTTATCGGCTAAGCGCGTGAACTAATTTCCCGGGCTTGTGGAGTACTTAAACGTTGCGTATTTCATACGAAAAACCTATCGGTTATACCTTTCAGAAAACAAA
Organism: Oryctes rhinoceros; assembly: GCA_020654165.1. Classification (NCBI taxonomy): domain Eukaryota; kingdom Metazoa; phylum Arthropoda; class Insecta; order Coleoptera; family Scarabaeidae; genus Oryctes; species Oryctes rhinoceros. The sequence goes on along the minus strand of JAIOKQ010001013.1, from coordinate 9,661,758 downwards.
AATATAAGCGACTTTTTCAGAGATTCTATTACCTAAACCTTTGGACTAATTTAACGGGTTTCTAGCAAAGTATCTAAGTGGGTATTTTGTACTTGCGAATAACTCCAGACACTTATTCTTTTGAAAAAGTAAGAATATAAGCAACTAGTTCGGGGATCATGTAGGAACTAATTTATCGTGTTCGTACTAAAATATTTCAATGCTAGGTGTTTTGTATCAGAGAACATGTCTAATCACTTATTCCTTTCAAATGGTAGGAGAAAGGGCGACCCTTTCAAGGAGCGTACATACTATATGTCTTCTATCTGCCAACATCAGGCATTAATTTGTCTCAAGAGGCGATAGAATAAGAGATATTTTTGAAAGTTGTATTTATTAACAATACCAGTCACTTGTTCCTTTCAGAAAGTAGAAAAATAAGGGATCGTGTTACCTAAACCTTCAAGCAAATTTATCGTGCTGGTGATAAAATATATAAAAGTTATAAATATGCATCAATAAGTCTCTAAACCAGTGAAGATACCGCGACGAAACTAGTATCTTCAATACCCACTATAATACAAATCGAAGTAAGTTATGGACGCTTGCTGCAGTGGTGCTAGGGAGTGTTAATCAGCCAAGTGTCGATCGGGTATATGCAGTAACGTAGATAAGTTGAAAAATCTATTTTGTTAATCATCAAGTACGTTTTCGATACGATTGCAATAGAAATTAACTACGATATATTTTCTAAATTTTTCGTTATAAATTGATTTCGTTGGTTAGTTAGTATATTTTTAAATCTGGAGAAAAATCTTTCTACGTCACATGAAGTAACTGGTGCGAAATGAAAGTATGCAATTAAATCCTTAGATTTTAAACATAAACTTTCGTTCTGGGTAATAAAAGTGTTATTGTAAATTTCTTTTAATAGCACATAGTCTGGATTTTTTTTGTAAAACCACTGTTGTTACCGCAATCTGATTTTTGTAACTACTAAAAATGACATTGGAGGATTGTATGCAATATGCCAACCATTACAATAATAACGCACGTTCCTTTAATGTCTGCCGTTTCATCTGCGCTTATCTAGAGATGAATTTTTACTTAGTTTTGACCTCGTTTAATTTAATGATTTATCGAATTGCTTAGGTACATAATATTTTCTAATTATCGATAAGATGGGGAATATCTTGGTTGGTATATTTTTTGAGAAACCCATGGAAAAGTGGATCCTGCGATTCATTTAATGGGATATTGGCACCAAGAAAAGCTACGCATTAATCAATTACAAATTTATCATATGTAGTACCTCTTTGATATTCGATATGCCTCGTACTTTTCAGATGCCGCTCAAGAGGCATAATTGTGCAAAGCACTTCTTTTTTGTTAATGACAATGAAAATCGTGCCACATACTGAAACAACACATGCCAACACATTCTCGGCATTGTTGGAAAATGATAAACTAAGAATTACTAACAATAAGATAAAACGAAAGAATACGAAACAAGTAAATATTAAATAAGGATCAAATATATTATAAAATTGTAAAACGAAATATAAACTCTAAAGAATACACAAAAAATATAAGAGTACCTCGCAAAATAAACCGATCAAAAAGGGCAATGACGAAATAAGTGCAAAAATGCACTTATTTCAAAAAAGCACTCTTAAAATCGCACAGTAACAAAATATACCAAAAAGGACACGTATAATACGAAATGCTGACGAAATATCTAGATATTTTAAGCTGAACGTTCACTAGCTAGGTACAGATTGTACAGTACTGCCGTCGCTCTCTGCCTATCTGCTACGTGGCGATGTGAGACTTAGCCTGCCACCGAACGTAACGACAATGGCAATGTCATCACTCTAGTTATAAAAGAAATCGTTGAGACTTACCTCCAAGGTGCAGCAACTAAGCTCTGAATCTAGGTCGAGTCGCTCTGACTCAGCTGCTTATACGATTCCTCACTCTGAGCATAAGAGACATACTAAAACGAAAGAGAGAAAAATGGTAAAATAAGATATACATTTTTGATAAATGTTATTTTCTGTTAAAATAGGAACATAAACAAGTTTTCATGTAAAAAAGGAGGGAAAGGCAAGAAACGATAGGAGTCTTGTTTAAGAGCAAATCGGGAAAACGAGTATAAAGTGGTCTCATAACAGTTTTCGGAAAGATAAGGGGTCGTGGTAATCGATCTAAATGCTGGACTGTTACCATTAATCTCTAATTTAATTGATACGATTCCGATTCCCTTCGAATCGTACGTTTTCATTAAGAAAATTATCCGCTAATAGTGGCAATAAAGGAAGTTAAATCGTGTGGAACCGAATATCGCTTAAGAAAAATAACACTTACGTTAATTTAACCGCGTCAGGTTTAGAGTGGTGTGTCACATTAATCGAATTTCTTTTTTCTCAGTGATTTTATTCTTGCGAAATCTATTTCTAGCTCAATAAAAGACGAAACGTAGAGGCTGGTAGTCTTTTAAGAAGCAGGGTATTAGATTTTTGGAAATAGACTAGATGATACAGCATACTTAGTTATCCATATCGTTGGATTTTAGAAACCCTGTGTAAACTTTTAAATTGACAAGCATTCCTTGTATACAGCGTGTCCACCTAGTGGATGAACGGAAGATAAGTAACTCCTTGAGTAATTCAGAGAAAATTTTTCGAAACAAAAGTATTTGGAGACAAGCGCTGCACAACATAAAATTATATTAAAGTGCTGCATAACATTAGATTGTATTAAACTAGACGGAATGTGGCATATTACCACGTTTTTGGATGCACCTTTGCAATTCAAGTCAATCTATCTATCTTAGTTTTTGAGATAATTGACATCAGTTGAGATTTTTCTTAACGACTGATATCTCAAGCGCTTTACACGTTAGATCGATTTCTGAGAGCTTTCGGCAAGAGGTCGAAATTTTTTTTATATCATCCGAATTTTAGAAAAAGGTCATTGCTAGCGTTGCCAAAAGGGATTGAAGTAATTTCATTTTTTGTTTTGGGCATTATATATTATTACAGAATCTAGTTTTTTGTTTAAAGGCAGAGTCCTATGACAATATATCTGTACTGTTAATAGGCGTTATCCTTGTCAGTACAATTCCATAGTAACCACTATTTTCCTATATACATTGTCAAGTAAATTATATAAATAATAAGCGAAAAAGTATTGCTCGGTTTTCAACACAAAACGAATAAATTTATTAAAAACATTGCAGACAAAGATTTTTTAACAATAAAATATATAATACATATCTGTAGAACTTCATCTTTAATTTACAAAAAAAAAAGATATTTTAGTTACAGACAAAATTTTATCAAAAAATCTGTTACAGCTTCTCAGTTAAACCCTGGAAAAATATACAGGCAGTTCCCTTTGAAAAAATTGAACTTGCATGAACTAGACATAGTAATTTCAATGGTCATCTTGTAGACGCTGGTTAATAAAAAAAACTTTTCAAAGTTTTGCCAAAAACTAAAAATATTCAATCAAATAAGATTCAAATCGCTACTCTAGTCTGTAAGGCGCTTAAAGTATTGGCCGTTAAAAAATCAGCGGCATTTCGCAAAAACTTCAGAATATGTTAGTTATTTCAAAAACTAAAATAAATGAGACGAGAAGCATTAAAAATTGAATATTTAAAAGAAATTTTACCTCCCACAGAACTTAGCTTTGAATATTCTTTATTTCGAAATGTTTTCTCTAAACCGCTTAAGAATTATCTTCCGCCCACGCACCAAGGTAAGGACAGGACGTCATTTACATAGAAGTATTAATATTTTTAACTACTATTGTTTATTTATCTTTTATTACTTTAATATTCTAGTTAATAGCAATAGATATTTAAATACAATATATATTATAAAAATGTTTTCAATGGAACATCGTGAACATTATTTCGTAAAAGAAAGGTATTACAGACATATTTCACACAAAAAACAACAAAGAGGAACAAATCCATTGCATTAGCTAAATAATTAGCCTACCTTGTACATTGAGCAATGAATTAATAGATTGTTAAAAAAAATCATTAAATTCCAGGTATGGTTTCAAAACAGGAGGGCCAAGTGTCGAAAACATGAAAGTCAAATGCAAAAAGGTAAGCTTTTCAAAAAAAACATGTTATGCTTCTGTATCAAATTATGTTGAATGGCATTAAAATTTCCACCAGTCTCTTAATACACAGGTTCTGCAATATATTTAAAGCTTTGCTTATGCCCAAACGCAACACAGATTTATTCACATTTGAAAATACGAAAGAGAAAATACAATACTTTAGTAAATAAAACGTTACTAAAAATGCATTTCACAATGGCTACCAACCAAAGTCAAAACTGGTAAGGTTGTTGATAAATTTATGTTCATACTTTCTTTGATAGTGAAAATTGTGACTCCACAGAACTTTATGTCAAAATATCTTAATAACGTGGGAGAAATTACTTGAACACGCAAGCCTGTGTAGCAATCTCCATCACTTCTTCAGCAATAAAAAGAGAACTAATATGGCTTATTAGAAATTAGGCGAAAATTTCAAGAATTTCAGCAAATTTAGAAGAATTCGTACCTGCATCTGATAAAAAACATTTAGAATCGAAAAAAACGAAAACAATGGATTTGATTACGTAAAATAACAATATCGCCCAAGTAAATTCCTTAAATTGCAACTGACTATGGATTAAACCATTAGAAAATAAGTATAAAAAGAGAGAAGTTCGAAGTGTGAACTAAAAATTTAAGCGTCTTCAAATAAGCAGCCAGGCGTCACAAAATGGTCAATTGAAAACAAAGAATTACATCTAAATCCCCAGACTAGGCGTTGAATGAAATGTGGAAAAACAAATCCTAAATATAAACGATTAATTAACAGAATCAGTCCATTTAAGTAACGAAATTAAATAAAAATGGATAATTTCACAACGTCTTAAATAAAACGCTACCTACGTAATTTGAAAAACAGAACTAAGTACGCGTATAAGAAACCGTTGGATGAATCTGGGTAAATTTCAATATTCGAAACACAAAAAGCAAAGCCGCAACAAAGTCAAACTTAGCTAAATAACATTAAAATGTCGACTCACCTAACACTAAACACCAGCAAACACAGAAAAATTACACTCCATTATGCGCTCAAACAAAATCTGGGGTAAAACTTAAAAAAAAAATCAAAGCATACTAAGTATATCAAATCGGCCAATTAGAATTGAGTTCCGGGTCGCGTCATCCGTCATTCGAAAATTGACCCTTCCGTTAACCATTTTTCTCGACTACTAACGTAATTTAGGCGAAAATGATCATTACGGTCGATATACATTGATTTTAAAATAGTTGGGCAATGAATTAGGCAACGTGTATGAATAAATGCAAGGGCAATTCAAAAAAATACTCAAAAACAAACAATTAATGTTAAATACTCAGATTACCGGTTGAATGAAATTTAGAAAAGCAACTCTAAAATACAAACGATTAATTAACAAAAACAATTCATATAAGTAACGAAACTGAATAAAATTGATATCTTTACGACGGGCTAAATAACAGGCTGCCCACGTAATTTGAAAAATGGAGTTAAGTACGCGTCCAAGAAACTGTTGGTAAATTTCAATATTCGGTACACAAAGAACACAGCCGCAACCAAATCAAATTTAGCTAAATAACAAAGCTTAAACAAAACTTGTGATAAAACTTGCAAAGAACCAAAGCACACTAAGTACGTCAATTCTGCCAATCATAATTTAGTTCGAGGTCGCGTGACCTTTACCTTTGATTTGAAAATGGACTCTTCCGTAAACCATTTTCCACAACTACTAACGCCATTTAAAGGAAAATGATATTTACGATCGATATACATTAATGTTAATACAATCCGTTTGTTTGGATAAATGCAAAGCGTCATGTTTCTGTATCAAATTACGTTGAATGGCATTAAAATTCCCACCTACCTTTTAATACGCAGGTCTTACAACATATTTCGGCTTTTCTTATGCCCAACCGCCGCACAGAACTATTCACAATTGAAAATATAAAAGAGAAAATGCAAGACGCCGCTGATTACTTGAGAAGATGGGGCGTCACTATGACGTTTTTAGCAAACAAACGACTGAAGAAATGCATTGCACAATGGCTGCAAACCGAAGTCAAAAGTGATGAAATTGTTATTTCAATTTGTGCCCATAGCACTGTCTTGAGTAATGAAAATTGAGATTCTACAGAACTTTATGCGAAAATATATTAATGACGTGGAAAACTTGCTTCAACACGCAAACTTATCTAACAATCTCCATTATTCAGTAATGAAAGCATAACTGATATGGCTTACTAGAAATTAAAAGACAAATTTGAAAAGACATAATCTCAGCAAATTTAGAAAAATCCCTATCTCAATATGAAAAGAAACATTCAGAATTTTTTTTATACCCAAACAATTAACAAAAAAAAAAAAAAACGAAAATTAATTTGATTACGTAAATCACAGTATAGGACAACTACGTCTTTTAAATTGCAAGTTACAATAGACTAAATTGCGCAAAAATTAATATAAAAGGACTGAGAAGGATATATGCAAGCTAAAAAAAAATCAAAACGTAAACGAAAAGCATAAACGTCTTCAAATAAACTGCCAGGCGTCACAAAACGGTGAATAAAAGCAAACAATTAATGCTAAATACTCAGATTACGGTTTGAATGAAATTTAGAAAAGCAACTCTAAAATACAAACGATTAATTAACAAAAACAATGCATCTAGGTAAGGAAATTGACTAAAATTGATAACTTTACAACGCGCTAAATAACAGATTGCCCACGTAATTTGAAAAATGGCGTTAAGTACGCGTACAAGAAACCGTTGGTAAATTTCAATATTCGGTACACAAAGAACACAGCCGCAACAAAATCAAATTTAGCTAAATAACAAAGCTTAAATAAAACTTGTGATAAAACTTGCAAAGAACCAAAGCACACTAAGTACATCAATTCAACCAATCAGAATCCAGTTCGAGGTCGCGTGACCTTACCTTCGATTCGAAAATGGACCTTTCCGTAAATCATTTTCCACAACTACTAACGCCACTTAAACGAAAATGATATTTACGATCGATATACATTGGTGTTAATATAATCGGTCAATGGATTAGCCAACACGTATCGATAAATATAAGGGCAATTCAAAAATGTAATTTTCAACATTGCAATCATCTATGTTTGTTTGGATAAATGCAAAGCGTCATGTTTCTGTATCAAATTATTTTCAATGGCATTAAAATTTCCACCTACCTTTCAATACGCAGGTCTTACAACATATTTCGGCTTTTCTTTTGCCCAAACGCCGCACAGAACTATTCACAATTGAAAATATAAAAGAGAAAATGCGAAACGCATCCGATTATTTGAGAAGATGCGGCGTCACTATGACGTTTTTAGTAAACAAAAGACTGAAGAAATGCATTGCCCAATGGCTTCAAACCGAAGTCAAAAGTGATGAAATTGTTATTGCAATGCCCATAGCACTGTCTTGAGTAATGAAAATTGAGATTCTACAGAACTTTATGCGAAAATATATTAATGACGTGGAAAACTTGCTTCAACACGCAAACTTGTCTAACAATCTCCATTATTCAGTAATCAAAAGAGAACTAATATGGCTTGTTAGAAATTAGGGGAAAATTTAAAAAAGACGTAGCAAATTTAGTAAAATCCGTATGTCAAATTCAAAATACAAACGATTAATTAACAAAATCAGTTCATCTAAGTAACTAAATTGAATATGCACAAACGCAACACAGAACTATTCACAGTTGAAAATACAGAACATAAAATTTGACAAGAAGCTGGGTTATTGTGAAGATTTTAGCAACGAAAAACGGAAAATCAAATAAATCTATGAGCGTAAAAAATTGCAATATTGAGAAAATCTGAATTGAAAGCCTGCGAAAACTACTGAAACAAGTGGGATTCTTTCGAGAATTGTTTGTCATCTGTCTGCATGTCTTCTGATTACCAAAGAGGAATCAATTATCAGAAATATTAGAAAGATCTTTGTTTAAATCTAATAAAACCCGTTTAAAAAATGTGCATATCTGATACAGAAAACGTTAATAAAACGATCCATCTGGTTATGTAAAGGCAAATAACGATACAGAATTTTTCTTACCTTGAATATCAAATTCTGCTAAATTTCTTAAATTCTTATTCCCGCAATTTAAGAAATGGAATCGTAGCAAATTATGAAAATAAGTAAGATACCCCTGCGCCGCATATCACTATAACACCTAACTGAAGTAAAAATGATAATAATTTGACAACGCGTTATTTGTTCACACGTCTGATTTATAAAAGGTGGGAGGAGGGAATAGGGGAGTAGAACATTAATATTATTTTAATCATTTAACTATTTTAAGATTAAAATATGCCTAAAACTCCAAATTGGTTTGTATTTTGTAGTGTGGTCCTAGTTTTTAAAATAAGTTTGCTTTTGATGTAGTATACTGAGGTAGTTTTCGCTAATTAAGTTGTACAATGTATTTATTGAATGTTTCATAGATTTGTAAGTATTTGTGGAGTGTTTAATGGCAGGTGTAAGTTTAAAGAAAAGATAAAATAATGAATTAAGATGGTAAATCCTCGAACAATTATTTACTGTTAGCAACTTAAAGAAAAATGTTTTAAACAAAGTTACTCCGCGTACGATAGAATTATATTCAAGCATATAGGATATCCAGATTCTGCTGCTTGGATCGATCCCAAGTTTCTTTTAACTTCCTCAACACAGTCTACACCTACCAAACTTAATACTTAAGATGAGAAGAACTCTAAAAATTTCGAAAAAAAGAAAAAGACAAATATTTACCTTTAAATTTTAAGTACTTTTGCATTCAAAGAAACCAGTTGTCGAAACATCTGTTCCAATCTGATGTGGGTATCTCAGAAACATGCCTTTTAAATGCTTTAATGGACTCTTTCGGTCATTAATTCAATGTTGTCCTTCTTTAAATGATCGACTGTTCGGTGTGCTGTGTGAGAAATGGCGTTGTCGTGGTGAAAGACGAAGGATTTCATTAAAGACTTGAAGCAACCAAATTGTTGTGTGCCAATCAGCGGTAGGCCCAGTTTTACAGAACAAAAAAAAAGCAATCATTTTTTGCGCTTCGTGAACGAATAACTTTTGTTGGTTTTAGCTCTCTTTAGCTGTAAAGCATTTTTTGCACCAACTCACACGAGCCCTCTTGGTTAAATTGTGCGGAATCCAACGACTGCAAAGTTTCTGCTAAACGCCGATATAAAATCGTTTGTATTTGATTTTATACTATCTCTCGATATGTCACATGTCGATACGTTTCAATAATTTTGTGCACGGCATTGATGTTTACCGAAAAAACAGTAGTTGATGGACAACCGTCTTGGAATTCGTAACTGATACTAGTACAGCTACGCTTAAATTCTACAAACCAATCACAATTTTGAATAGTGCTTCATCACCAAAACCAGAATGAAGTTGATCGATGCATTGTTGTTGAGTTAAGCTACTTTTAAAATCATAAAAAATCACCGCACAAAAATGTTCACGATAAATGTAAATTTTCTTACTAAATTGATTCAACGCTGTTAATGCTGAACTACGCAGCAGACACTCGCTCAATTAGATTTTACAAGATGCTAATGTTTTCTGGTAATCTGTAAGACTTAGTTCATAGGTATCTATTTGATCGTCTTAGGGAATGTTGAAGAAAATTGACATGGATTGAAGAGAAGCGTCTAAAAACGTAATCATTTTCTCCCAATATGTTTTGTTTCAAAACTTTTTCCTCATTTAATTAATAAATGAACGTGTTTCGTTAAGAAGATAACATTGTTTCCATTTTAAATATTACAATTGCCTTAAAGTTTCAAAATTATAAATTATAAAAAAAATCTAAACTCATCAATACATCCATAAAATATAAAATAGGTTTCTTGTCGTCGATTGAGATTCATTATTTTAAGAGATCAAGACTTATATTTATATTTTAAACAAGTCCACGTTAAGTTGAATTTTCAAATGTAATTTGGTCAAAAGTAGAGGCGAGGGTACAGTGTTGATGTAAGTGTGAGGCACTAAGTGTAATTTAGTGCACTCAAGGGAATGTCCGGAACTTGGGCCAGTCATCTTGCTCCTGTATTTGACTGAGCGTCATAAAATTGCTCCTGCGGGGAATTATTCGATTTGATTGAAAACTTTCTCTTACTAGAGACTATGCCCGGTTCTTTTTTTTTCGACTCTTCCTTATACACAAATTTGATTATCTACCGCAGATTTGTTGGGGAGTATAAATGCATGATATATTCATATCATTTGAAATTATGAGGGTCCCGCGCATGGACTCGCTTTAAAGATCATTTCAGTAACAAATTACCGGCTCGGCTTTAATAATTTAATGCGCTAACTTAGATTTATGACTTTACTTTCGACCAAGAATTGTGATTAAGCACTTATTGCATTAATTAATTTCAAGTTTATGTTACATAGTAATCTTAATCTTGTTTAGGCGTGTTTATTTGTTTACCTATTAGGTATGATGTTAAATAATCACAGTCCCCCGGCAAGTACACCGTTGGAACCCTGTAGAGTGGTGCCCTATATGAATGTCCCCGCTTTAAGAGGATTATCCCTACCAACAGGTGCTGTAACTTTATCAACCTACGACAGGTTAACTTTGGGATCTTTTTCACAACCCGGTGCTTTCTCTGCCTTCGATTCGGCTTTTATATCCGCTGCTCATCAAGTAAGTCCGAATCCCATCTCCTGTAGTAAATTTTTACTGAAGATTAAAATTTTACAGTATGCTGCCGCTGTTTCTGTTGGTACGGGTTCTGCAGCAAGCATACTTTGCCATCCGCAATATCCAATTGGTTTTGCTGCATTAGCCGCAGCACACAAAAATTCTAGCATAGCAGATCTACGGTTGAAAGCGAGAAAACATGCCGAAGCCTTAGGTTTAGCTTCGAGAGAGAAGTCAACATAAGATTTCGTCGAACAATGCTTAAAATACATACTTTTATACAAATTAAGTATGATATATTGAGTATGAAAGGTTTGAAAGCTTTTAGATTTAATCATTATTAATTTTTCGGATATTATTGGTTATTTTATAAAAAAAATATATTAATAAAGATAGATTGTACCTTCAGTTTTTTTTTTTTTGATTCGTACAAATATAGGATGGGACATGATTTTTGAAATTTTATGTTGATAACTTTTATTTTTTCAATGGAAACATTAATTTTTCACATTAATTTTTTGATCATATTCGTAAATTGTAAATATTACCCAATTGCTAAAAATGTAATATACATATTAACCTTTATGTAAAATAAAATTTTATTTATGATACGTTTGTTTGATTCTTGTTTCTCCTATTTAATTATATATAAAAAGGGACCTAACTAATTGCAAACATACATTTAATATTAATCCGGAATCTGAGGAAATAAAATTTACTCCAGTGACTAGACCTTCAGCTTTAGTCAATAACAAATCAACTTCAGCCTGTCACCGACAATTACATCTAGTACGATCGTTGATTGGATATAATCACGTTAGTGGCTGTTCCTAAACTGCACAAACAAGGGTCAGCAAGTTTGCCGTATCGTCAAACACCCTACGCTCCGACGAATCTCCCGTTCAATTTTTTTCGATTTACAAAACTCGGGGATGCAATAAATATGAAAGACGTGGCCTTTATTCCGATATACCGACTATAAATATTGACCAATGGGTCTCTTTATTGCTTCTTTCGATCTAGAAGAGTACTCTAATTGAATTTTGAACTGGTTGAGGGATACAGTAACAGAAATTTTTATTGCTATTGCCTGCTTAATGGGTAAATTAGATAAAATTTATTATCAAAATCATTTTCCGTTCTTATATATTTAAAACTTACAAAAAAAATAAACCTTCCATGAAGGAAAGTATCATGCAAGAGAATAAAAAATAGTTCCCTCGCTTTTAGACAAATACATTCATTCGTTTAAAGATGATCAAAAAACATTTCCTTTTATAATTTTTAGGTCTAATCCAATATAAAAAGAAAAAAAAAAAAAACGAAATATGGAAACATTCTCAGGCTTTAGCAAAAATTACTGTATATTGTTTAGCTCCTATAGAAAATATTTTCCAGAAATTGCGGGATGTCATTTCTAAAAAAATAAAAGAAAAAGGAATTACCATTTAAATATTCT